>JARHVA010009396.1:270000-321095 GCA_037957365.1 Torreya grandis
CTATATATGGTGGCACCTTGTATATATCTTATATTATCATTAGCATAGAGAATAATTATCTTAGATTATGTTATAAATATGGACACTCACTTTGGATAGCCCTATATATTTATCTGATGAGTGGGGGTGTTGATCTTGTGCCCTATATATAAACTAAAATAAACTCTACCTAACTCCCCATATATATATTAGAGTGGCACCATACAGATAAGATAATATTTGCTATGCTCAAGATAAGTATTCATTTGAAAATAAATACAACTTATATATTTTAAATTAGACATTTAAAATGTAGTGAATATACCTTTTTTAAATAAGACTTTATTGAATTATTAAACTCTCTTTTGACTTTTATTATAATTTTTAATTGGGATGTATTTTATAATCTAATTTGTATTATATTTTTATTCACTAAAATATATAAAAAGGATATTTATATATTTAAAATTTAAAATTTCTTATTTTCTTAAGACACCATTATAATTTTGCTTATGACTAATGAAAATGATATGCATAACCATACATTTTATGTTGTGATTGATATTAAATTTTGAAAATCGAGAAGGTTGAACATAAAACATGATTGTAGATTTACGAAAAATGATTAAATTTAAAACATACATTTTAATATTCAAGTTTAACTATTTTTATGAACAAGTCATTCTTTAAGTTATAACACTTCATCCCTTCACTTTCAATGATCTTGTCCTTCATGGGTGGAAGTGGTTGCCATTCAATATGGCGATTTTATGAAGGTATGTGAATGCCAATTTTTAAAGTATAATTTTTCCATTCCATAGAGTGAAAATTAGGTGTAAAATTTTATTTACATTAAGTGTGAATTCATAACATCTAAAGAAAGAGTGATATAAAGTATATTTGTGTGGGCCTATTAAAATTGTCAGTGTCTTTGCCATTCAATATGGAAATTTTTTTGAGGTATGTGAACGCCAATTTTAAAGGTATACTTTGACCATTCTCTAAAGTAATAATAAGGTGTTGTAGTTTATTTACATAAAGTGTGAATTCATAACATGTAAATAAAGAGTAATATTAGGCATATTCATGTGAACACATAAAAATTGTTAGTAGGGATTTATGGTTATATTTACTTTATGCTAGGTATTTGTGTTATCTCTTTCCTCCCATTTCAGGTCATAGAATTTGGAATTTGGGTAGAGTGTTTTATGTTGTTCTATTTTGAAATTAAATGTCATTTATAAATATATTAAAATTATATTACAATTACATGAGAGATCTATCATTTATTTATATGAATTTATTTAATATTCATAATCATTTTTTAAGAGATCAATCAGTTAGAATGTATATTGCTAATGTTAGGGTTATATGTATAGCACTTATAGTTCATGATATAGGGAGTTATCTCATTTATTAAAGGCTCGAAAATTTCACATTATTTTACTCAAGCTTTAAATGTTATCAAATTTTGGTTGTAGATGTATTGAAGTTGAATTGTTTAAAAAGGAATAGTGAACAAACATCGGAATCGACATTACAAAAATAAAACAAAATACAAAATATATTTTTTAACATTTATTACTTTAGATTTGTAATATTAATTATATAATTTTAATGTTTTACTTCAAAATAAACTTAATTAAATATTTATCTATAAATGAATTTCCTCTTAATGTCAAATCATTTTCCCATAAAATATTTTCATGAACCTATATACTTATCACCATGTAATTACATATGAATTATTTTTCCTTTTCTAATTATTCCCATTTCATTCTCATGCACATATATTTTTATATCATTACATTATTCATGTTTTGTGATTTTTTATGCCTTTAGTGATTCTTGTCTTATGTGCCTTAAACTTTAGCCTAGCTATGTGGCATCATATATATCATACCTATGTGCCACATCACCCTTATTTCCCCATATTTTACATGTTGGACACATTTGGCACATGTAATAAGCATTTGCCCAGTGGGTAATGGACCTAATGCAGAGAAAGAGGCAGAATTCCTGATTGATCAAATGATCAAAATGGCTTGGACAAGCTCTAGATGGAATGGGTGGAATAGAGAGATCATGAAGCTCATAAATCTTTTGAAATAGTTTAAGTTCACTTAAAGTATAATTTTTCAATTTCTACAGATGAGTCCAGAGCTAGAGAGACTCTATAGAGTGTCATAAATTCTTGGGAAGAGTGTGAGAGTACATGGTATTCATTTGGTCCACTGATTCCATTTAGAGCTCATCTAGATATTTGGATTTAGTGGGAAAAAAGTTAAGTGACCATTTTGATGCTGCTATATCTCACACATGTGGATTAGTCAAGGAGAGTTGGTCACATGGGTTTCTTCACATTAGTCCTAGGCTACCATGCACCAAGCTTCAACTCATCTACCTAAGCATAATAGAAGATATAAGGGTTCAAAGTGGGTTCCTAGGATAAAATCTTCTAAGTCTACATACTTAGATAATTTTTAGAGAGTTTAAATAGAACCAATGGAGCATATTCATGAGGTCATATCTTGCATATACTAAAGAGTCAGAGGAAATGGTCAAAAGGGTTTGTATTTTTATATGGAGATCATTTATGCTAATTTTTATACTCATGCACTATAGTAAAATGAAAGATATGCATGGGAAAAGTTGTCTCTGAATGTAAACTTTGTTATGTTCTAATACTTAGCCGTTTTAGACCAAACCATCATCAAGATGTCATTTAATATCGCACGGACTAATGGACTTCAACATTTTATAGAATCACTCAAAAATATCAAATGGATAGTGTTTTAGAAGGGTATATTCCATTCAATTTTAAGTCCATTATATATAAATTTTGTGTCCCCATAGTCTTTTCACTTCAAGTTATAAAATTGCAAAGTTTGTAAAAAAATGGTAGATGTCTATGCAAATGCCATTTTTTAGGACCCATAAAGTGATAATTTGTATTTGTAATCCTTTGTGGGAACTCGATAAGGAATTCATGGCCAACAAGTGTCAATCACAAGAGATCTTGAGCAAGTCAAATAGTTAGTGAATCTTAGGGACCAATGAGAAACCAAACACATAGTAGTGGGTCCCAAATATCCATGATCCACATTTAATCAGATCTCAAACTTTGATGGAGTGAAATAGGGTCAATGATATAGGTTAATTGCTTATAAATAATAGCAAATGGATGAGCTATGATGCTTGAAAAAAGTTGATAAAGTAATATGTGCCTGACTTGGCAAGCAAAATAAAAGAACTCAAGTTGGTAGAAAAGGTCAGGGAAGAGAGCTCAATGTAGACTCAAGTAGGACCCAAATGTATTGATATATGTCTTTAGAGGTAAAATAGGTCTTTTAAACCTAATATGTACCAAATGGGTGGTAGTTTGTTTCTAAAAGATAGACCATCATTGAATAAAGTGTCACTTATAGTGATTATAGTAAAACCAATATCCTTAGATTGGTTTTCATCTATAGTTAAACTTAAGGTATGTTTAGTATTTCGACATGATCTCAGCTCTGGAAAATCATCAATTAGGAAAACATAAGGCATGGCCTAGTTATAATATTTTATCCTCATAATGAGATCAGGTGGAAGATCCAAAGCAAAAGGACTTAGAGAATTGGAAAGTAGTTGGATCATTTATTTCCATCAACATCATGACTCACCACTTTTGGCAAACTCTTGTAATATAGTATAACTTGCTCAACTAATGGAATGACTTGGAGGATATTTGGGACAATCAATAATATATTTCTCATAATAACTTGTTTTGATTGGACCAAGAGCCTGGTAAAATATATCTTGAAGCTAACAACTCATTGATTATCATGAACAACATGCTTCCCTTTTATCTCTCTTCCATTTCTCCTATATTATCCCTTTCTTTCCATTTTGTAAGGGGTTCCCATTTTTTAGACTTTTTTAATCTTTATGGTAGATGAGACACTCCTTGAGATAATGCAAATTATGTTCAACTTTTTTTAATCTCAAACCTGTAAAGCATTTTAAAGAACTACCTCTTGATGCAATATGAGAATTTTCCTGCCTATCTCTTGCCTTAAATTTGGTTTTTGAGTTGTGCAAGATGGGATTGTGTGAAGGAGAATCTTCCCCATCCATTGTACTTCATTTTGACCTTATTTAGGGAGTTTTTAATGCTTCTTATAGGTCTAAATTTGTTCTACTCTCAACCTCTTATATGAAATACTTATGCAAATCAGCTTGATCTTGAGGTGGTGAGAGTTAGTATTATATTTAATAGATCTAATGTGGGTTCAAAATTATGTGAGTTTCTATTTAAAAATTGATCCATCACCTAGTTGACTTCATTAGGAGCCCTTATTCTCTTTCTAACCCTTTTCTCCATGAAGTATTAGTTTAGCATCAGTTTTAGGTGGGCATTAAAGAGGAATCCAACCTTTTACAAAGGTTTAACCCCACCATAAGATACCCATAGCCTAGGGATGTCTTGATATTATATCTTGGTTGGAGTGAGCCTTAAAAAATCTTTTCCGAGGGTGAAAATTAAGCCTATAATAGTTTTTTCCACTCTCGATGGGACCAATTCCAAAGTAGTGGAAATATTTTCGATGTTGTTCTTATATATATTAGCCTTTAAAGGCATGCTTTCTAACATCAATGGTGACTCTCAGAATCTATTAGCTGATTTAAGTAGTCCAAGTGCCTAATAATTATTATTTGGTATGTATAATCATCATCCATTTAACTAAAATGCATGTTCATTCATTTTTTATCCTTCATATCAAGCTAACTTTATTCATGGCTTCACCCCAAGTGGCCCTCAAACAACCTATCAACCCTATCATGGCCTTTGTCCTCCTTTTCATTCAAATTAGTCCTCTACTTCCTTGTATCAAGACTAGGCTTACCCTATTACATCCTTGTTAGAGGTCAAGCAAGCATTAGCTATTTATATTAAGTTGATAAGGAAGATTGGTAAGGGTTTGGAGTTTTCTCTAGTTATCTCTATTCATGTTCTACAAAAAGAAAAGAGTGGCCTTTAGTTAGTTAAGATCAAATGGTCAATTTGTGAAAGAGAATAGTGGTAACCTTGTAAAAGTGAAGATATAGCTATGATAAGAAACATGGTCCAAAATGTAGACAACATGCTAATATCTTATCAAATTTAATAGGCTCTTTTGGATTAACCTTATGTACCCCCTCAAGAGCCTCAAGACTAACATTCAATACCTCTTAATCGGCCCATTATGCCCATAATTTATCAATAACATGAAGTTATCCCATCTTGGATCCTCTCTTATGACCCTAACTATCACATACCCTCTCTTGTGAAACCACCGTCTCCCACATCCATTCAAGAAAAAGAGGTGTTTAGGTCTTGTAATTTCCCCTTATGGAAATAAATAAAGAAGGGAACAACGAAGGAAAGTGAGGTGTTAGTGGAGGCATCCCAAGAACTCTTCTTATTAGAAGAAGGGTTAACTATACCAATACAGAATCAATCAACCATACCACATCTCAATTACCTTGGTGTACAAGAGTTATAAGACTCTCTCTCTCTCTCTCTCTCTCTCTCTCTCTCTCTCTCTCCTTAGTTTGAGATCCACATAAAAGATAATTCAATGTACCTAATTAGAACTATACCCTCCTAAGTTGTAAAAAATGTGAAAGTATTCAACCTCCCATCATCTCCCTTATTAAAGAGGAGCTTGTTCCACAAAGGATAGAGGACGAGCTTGCAATCATAGGTGAAAATGAGGAGGATGTTGTAAATGTCTATGATGAGGATATCATAATAGGTATCATGATTCATTAAGAGGAGCACGTTTCAATATTCAAGTTGCAAGAACCTCATGAGAAACAAGAATATAACCTTCTTGAGCCTATTGTGGAGTTCAATATCATCTCAAACAATGACGATCATAGATATTTATGGTAGCATTTATCCTTAGATTCCCTGAGTGAAATGGAGTAGCTAAATATTAAAAAGTTTCTAAAGAATAAAATCCATAAGATAAACATGAGAAAGACATTGAATGGACTATTTAAGGTCCATTATACAAATACAAAGAAGAGGATTAATACCTGATGCCTAAGGTTGGTTTATTTCAAGATGACATGTCAGTTGAGGATAGACTTGATATGTTAGAGATAGAAGAAAGCATATCTAAACTTGATCAAGAAAAATGTGATGTTTTTAATCCTCGATGGTCAAATCAACCCTCATATGTAGTTTAAGAGCAATATGAAATATTGAGTGAGGTTGATGAAGGGGACATCTCAAGTTCTCAAGTGATTCAATTTGATGAGAATGCCAATGAAGATCTTGAAGTGTTATGGCAGTGGTTGAATGCCATATCCAAAGAATTTGAAGAGGCTAAGGGACCTATCATTATTTGAGAAATTTATGCACATGTTACTCTAAGCATGAACATTATTCATTTACGTAAGGATAAGGTAGAAAAACATGGTATTTATGAACCACCATTTGAACTAAGTGTAGTTACTCCCAAGAGCCTAAGTGAAGCCTTCATGTAAGACTTTTTCAAGAGTGGAGAGAAACATCAAGCAAGTGCTCCTATAGTCCAACATGAAAAAGGTTTGGAATACATGGACTAATATGTTTACATTGGAGACATGTTCACTCAAATCCATCAATTGGGGAGCACATCAGAAGGATTGGCCATCAAACTACCTAGTTTTCCATCGTAATTTCTTACAAATAGATGATACTAGAGGTTTTCCTTTTCATATAGGAGGACCAGTTACAAAAAGGTCTTGTATATATTAGATGAGTTTATTTCATTTTCTCAAAGCACCGTTATGAACATTATTTAGTAGGCTAGTTGCTCTTTCTTTCTTTAATTTTCCTATGTGCATTTGCCTTTGTTATTTTGTTTTGGTCCTTGTTTTCTCAAAATAGAGTTTATAGAAAAGAGGCAACCTTGTATCATCTTCATGATCAACACATTTACATAGAGATTAATCCATTCCCAATGGATCAAATAAGACAAAATTAAATGGTTTCTCATGCATATTGGGCATGCTTCCCTATGAGTCACCTGAAATGTTGGCCATATTTAGCCCATGTACTAAGCATGTGCCTAGTGGCTAATGATCCTAATGTAGAGAAAGAGGTAGAGTTGATGAGTAATCAAATAATAAAAATGGTTTGGATAATATCTAGATGAAATTAGTGGAATAAAGAGATAATCAAGCTCATAAATATTTTAGTTCACTTAAATTTTAATTTTTCAATTTCTAAGGATAGGTCCAAAGTTGTAGAGACTGCATGGAGTGTCAAAAATGCTTGGGAAGAGTGTGAGAGTGGATTGTATTTATATGATCCACTCATTCCATTTGGATCTCATCCATATATTTGGTTCTAGTGGAATAAAATTTGAGTGACCATTGTAATGTTGTTAGATGCCACATGTGTGGATGAGTTAAGGAGAATTGGTCAAATGTGGTGTTTCACATTAGTCCTAGGTTACCATACACCAACATTTATCTCATCTGCCTAAGAAAATTAAAGTATCTAAGGGTTAAAAGTGGGATCCTAGGATAAAATATGATAAGTTTTGATACTTATCTAATTTTTAGAGAGTCTAAATAAAATTGAGGGAGCATATTCATGAGGTTATATCTCATGGGTACTAAAGAGTTAGAGGAAATGGTCAAAATAGTTCATTTTATTTTTATAAAAAGATCATTTGAAATAATTTTTTAACTCATGTGATATAACACAACCAAATGTATGTATGGGAAAAGTCGGCTCCCAACACCAAATTTTCTAAGTTCAATACTTAGCCCGTTTAGACCAGACCATCATTAAGATGTCATGCAAGATCACATGGACCACTCAACCTCAGCATTTTATAAAAAACACTTAGAAATGTTGAATGGCAATTGGATAATAAAGGTCTATTCCTTTCAATTTTAAGTCCATTATATAAAAATTGTGTCCCCATAGTCTTTTTTTTGCAAGTTATAAATTTCAAATTTGGTCAAAAAAAGTCAAATGTCTGTGCAAACATCATTTTATAGGACCCATAAAGTGACCATTTAGACTCAGAGTCCTTGATGGTAACTTGAGAAGGAATGTATAGATAATAAGTGTCAAGCACAAGGAAAATTGAGTAATTCAAATGGTTAGTGAATCCTAGGGACTAATGGGAAATCAAGCTCAGAGCAGTGGGTCCCAAATATCCATAGTTTGTATTCAATCAAATCTCAAAATTTGATGGAGCAAAATAGGGTCGAAATGGGTCAATTATCTGGGTCAATTTCATACAACCAATAACAAAGGTATGAGTTGGGATGTTTGATGAAAGCCAATAAAGTAATATGGACCTAACTTGGCAACCAAAATAAAAGGAACTAAGTTGATGGAAAAGGTAAGGGAAAAGAGCTCGATGCAAACATGAGTTGGACCATAATGTATTGACATAGGTCTATAGAGGTAAAATAGGTCTTTTAGACCTCATATATACCAAATGGGTGATGACTTTTTTCTAAAAGAGGTACTTAGCATTAAACACAAAGTCACTTATATTGATTATAGTAAAACCAATATCCTTAGATTGGTTTTCATCCATAGTTAAGTTACATCTAGTTTTCTAAGCATGGAATAAATATGTACTTTCAATAGAAGGACATTTAGTCTTTTAACATGATCTCAACTCTAATAAATCACCACTCAAGTAAAATTGAGGCATGGCTTAGTGAGATACATGAATATGAATATTTTGTCCTCATAATAAGATTAGGTGGAAGATCCAAAGATAAATGACTTGGGGAATTGGAAAGAATTTAGAACATTCATTTCTAGCAAGATCACGACTCACCACTTTTGGAAAACTTTTGTCTTCTAGTGTAGTTTGCTCAATCAATGGAATAAATTGGAGGCTATTTGTGAAAATCATGAATATCTTGATCATAATAACTTGTTTTGATTGGATCAAGAGCATGGTGAAATATCTCTTGAAGCTGACAACTCATTGATTATAATGAAAAATAGGCTCCCATCTTCACTCTCTTCCCTTCCTCCTATATTATATCATTCATTCTATTTTGTAAGTGATTCCTAATATTTAGAATGTTTTATCTTTTAGGTAAATGGGACATTCCTTGAGATACTACAAATTATGTTCAGCTTGATTAGGCTTGACCTTGTAAAAAATTTGTAAGAACTACCTCTTGATGCAATATGAGAATTTATTTGCCTATCTCTTACCTTGAATTTTGTTTGTGAGTTGTGCATGATGGCATTTTGTGAAGGAGAATCTTCCTCATCTATTGTCCTCCTTTTTATACCTTATTTAGGTATTTTTATGGTCTGAAGGAGAATCTTATTACTTTCAGGTCTAGATTAGTGTTCTACTTTGAACCTCTTCTATGAAATACTTATGCAGATTAGCTTGATCTTGAGGTGGTGTGAGCTAGTATTATCTTTTGTAGATCTAGTGTGGGTTCAAAATTATGGGATTTCATATTTTAAATTTTGTGCATCACTTTGTTAACTTCCTAAGTAGCCCTTGTTATCTTTCTAACCCCTTTCCCCATTAAGTATTAGTTTAGCATTTGTTTTAGGTGATCATCAAAGAGGAAGCTGAACTTGTCCATATGTACAAACCCATCTTAGGTTACCCATAGCCTAGTGTTGTCCTAATATTATAGTTTAGTTGGAGAGAGAGCATGATAAACACTCTCCAAGTGTGAAAATTAAGCATATAGTAGTTTCTTGCATACCTGATGGGACCATGTCCAAAGTAGTGAAAATATTTTTGATGTTGTTCTTCTATATATCAACCTTTAAAGGTAGGATTTCAAACACCAATGGTGGCTTTGAGTATCTATTAGTTGGTTTAAGTGGCCTTGGTGCCTAATAATTATCATTTGGTATTTACAGTCATCACTCGTTTGATCAAAATACATGTTTATTCATTTCTTATCCTTCATATCAAGTTAAAAATATTCATGGATTCACCCCAAGTGGCCCTTAAGCAACCTATCAACCCTATCATGGCCTTTGTCCTCTTTCTACACTTATATATGACCAAGGTCAGCCTCTTTCACATTCAAATCTATCCTCTCCTTCCCCTTATCAAGACTAGGTTTATCTTATTACATCCTTGTCAGAGTTTAAGCAAGCATTAGTAGTTTTAATTGAGTTGATAAGGAAGATTGGTAAGGGTTTGAATATTTCTCTAGTTATCCATATCCATGTTCTACAAAAAGCAAAGAGTGAGCTTCAATTAGTGAAGTGTAGATGGTCAATTTGTGAAAAAGAATAGTGGTCACCTTGTAAAAGTGAGGATATAGATATGATAAGGAACATGATCCAAAATGCAGACAACATGTTAATATCATATGAAGGACAACAAGGTCTTTTAGATTAGCCTTATGTGCCCCCTCAAGAGCCTCAAGCTTAACCTTAAAGAGCTCATGATCAATGCCCTATACCTATAATATGTCAATAATATGAATATATCCCATCTTAGATTGTCTCCTATGACCCCAACTATTTCATACCCTCTCAAGTGAAACCACCCTCCCCCACACCCATTTAGGAAAAGATCTAGTGACCAAGTCTTATACTTTCAACTTGTGGAAATCAATCAAGGAGTGCACAAAGAAGAAAAGGGAGGTGTTAGTTGAGGCAACCTAATAACAAGTCCTAGTCGAAGAAGGGTTAATTGTGCCAAGAAGGAATCAAACAACCATAGCTCGACTCAATGAGCTTGGTGTAAAAGAATTATAAGAATCTCTCTCCTCAATTCAAGAGACACTTAAAAGAGAGTTCAAAGTATCTAGTTGTAAGGATACCCTACTAATTTTTAATCAAGGTGAACTTATTCACCCTCCCACCATCTCCCTTATAAAATTAGAGACTATTCTACAAAGGATAGAGGAAGAGTTTATAGTCATTGGTGAACCTGAAGAGGAAATTATAGGTGTCTATGATAAGGAGATCATAATAAGAAACCTAATTCATGAGGAGTAACATGTTTTGGTTTTAAATCTGTAAGAGTGTGATCATAAGCAATTAGAAAAACTTCATGATCCTTGTGTGGAGGTCAAGATCAACTCAAAAAATGAAGAACCTAAAGAGTTAAGGTAGCATTTTTGCTTTGATTTCTAGAGTGAAATGGAGTTGCTTAATGTTGAAAACTTGCCTAAAGAAGATAATCCACAAGCTAAACATGGGGTAGACTTTGAGTGGACTATTAAAGGCCCATTATACATAAATGAATAAGAATATCAAGACTAGGTGCCTTAGGTTGGTCCATTTCAAGATGAAGTGTGAGTTGAGGATAACACTTATATATTGGAGCTAAAAGAAAGCATATCTAAACTTGAGAAAGATAAATGTGATGTTTTGAACCCTACATGATCAAATCAAACCTCATTTTCACTTGAAGAGAAGGATTAAGTCTTGAGTGAGGTTGATGAAGTGGACATCTCAAGTGCTGACAAGTGATTCAATTTTATGAGAATAATAGTGAAGAGCCTGAAGAGTTATGGCAATGGTTTAGTGCCATAACTAAAGAACTTGAAGAGGCTAAGGGACCTATCATTCTTCTAGAAAGCTATTAATATGCTGCTCTAAGCATGAATAATCCTTTTTTACATTTTACATAAGGACAATTTAGAAGAAAATGGTCTATTTAAAACACCAATTGAATGAAGTGTAGTTGCTCCCAAGGGCCCAATTGAAGCCTTCATGCAAGAATTTTTGAGGAGTTGAGAGAACATCAAATAAGTGCTCTTGTATTCAAACATGAGCGTGGTTTAGAAAACTTAGACTAGTATGTATACATTGGAGACATGTTCACTCCACTTATTCCATTGGGGAGCACATCATAAGGATTGGCCATCAAACTACCTAGTTGACCATTTATTGTACTTCCAATGCAAGTTATTTTCCATCATGATTTGTGACAAACGGATGATATTAGAGGTTTCCCTTTTAATCAAGGAGGACTAACTTTAGAAAGGTCTTGTATATATTAGATTATTTTCTATTCTTTTTTCTAATTTCCCTTATACACATTTGTTTAGATGTTTAGTTGTTTTTTCTTTCCTACATTTTCCTATGTGCATTTGCCTTTATTCCTTTTGGTCCTTTTTGTTTCAAAAGAGAGTTTCTAACAAATATGTAAACTTGCATTATTTTCATGATTAGCTCATTTGTAGAGAGGTGACTCCATGACTAATGCATTAGATAAGATAAAATCAACTATGTTCTCAAGCATAGCGAGCACGCTTCCCTACCAGTCACTAGAAATGTTAGCCATATTTAGCCCATGTACAAAGAATGTACCTAGTGGATAATGATATAAATGAAGAGAAAGTGCTAGATTTTATGATTGATCAAATGATAAAAATAGCTTGGAAAATCTTTGGATGGAATGAGTGGAATAGAGAGATAATGAATCTCACAAAGCTTTCAAAACACTTTGAGCTCACTTGATGTGTAATTTGTCAATTTTTTAAGATGGGTCTAGAGTTTTAGAGACTCTACAGAGTGTCAAAAATGATTGGGTAGAGTGTTAGAGTGCATGGTATTCATCTATTTAACTCATTCCATTCAGATCTCATCTATATATTTGGATCTAGGGTAAAAAAATTGATAATTTTTAATTTTCTAGATCTTACATGTGTGGATGAGTCAAGGAGAGTTGGTCACATGGGTTTCTTCACATCAGTCCCAAGATGTCATGCACCAAGCTTCAACTCATCTTATTAACCATAGTATAAGATCTAAGGGTTCAATGTGGGATCCTAAGACAAAATCCTTTATGTTTCCATACTTATCTAATTTTCAAGATTCCAAATAGAATGGAGGGAGAATATTCATGAGGTCATATCTCATGCATACTAAAGATTCAGAGGAAATGGTCAAAAGGGTTTTTCTCATTTTTTTACCAATATCATTTGTGCTAAATTTTCATCTCACATGTTATAACACAATTAAATATATGCATGGGAAAATTTGGCTCCCAATGCAAAATTTATTTAGTTTCAATACTTAGCCCTTTTAGACTAGATCATCATCAAGACATCATGAAAGATCACATGGAGTAGTTGAATTCAAAATTTTATAGAAGAAATCAGAAATCTTGAATGACTAGAAGATCAAAAGGGTTTGTTCCTTTCAATGTTAAGTCCGTTTTAGTCAAATTTAGTGTCCCCACGATCTTCACACTTCAAGTTATAAAATTACAACATTTGTAATAAAATGCTATATGTCCACTTGAATGTCATTTTATAGGACCCATGAAGTGACTATTTGGATTTAGAATCCTTGGTAGGAACTTGAGAAGGAACATGCAATCAATAAGTGTCAATCATGTATTAGCCTAAGTAATTCAAATAGTCGGTGAATCCCAAGGACCATGAGAAATTAAGCTCAGAGTAGTGGGTTCCAAATATCCATGGTTTGTATTTAATGAGATATCAAAATTTGACAAAGTGAAATAGGGTCAAAAGGGTTCAATGATCTAGGTTGATTACCTATAGCCAATAGTAAAGGGATGAGCTGGGATGTTTTACGAAATTTGATAAAGTAATATGGACCTAAATTGGCAAGTGAAATAAAAGGACCTAAGTTGGTAGAAAAGAAAAGGGAAAAGAGCTTAATACAGACTTAGGTTGGATCAAAATATATTGAGATAGGTTTCTAGAGGTAAAAAGGGTCTTTTAAACATAATATATACCAAAGGAGTGGTGGCTTGTTGCCAAAAAAATGACCCAGGATTGAACATAATGTCACTTATATTGATTATAGTAAAACCAATATCTTTAGATTAGTTTTCATCTATAGTTAACCTTAGTCTAGTTTTCTAAGCATGTAGTAGGAATGTACTTTTGATATAGAGATGTTTGGTCTTTCAACATGATCTGAGAACTGATACATCACTACTCAGGCAAACATGAGGCATGGCTTAGTTAGATACATGAATATGAATATTTTGTCCTCATAATGAGATCAAGTGGAAGATCCAAAGTAAAAGGACTTGGGGAATTTGATCATGACTCACCACTTTTGGCAAACTCTTATCTTCTAGTGTAACTTACTCAACTTATGGAATGATTCAGAGGTTATTTGGGAAAATAATGAATATCCTGCTCATAATAAATTATTTTGATTGGAATAAGAGCTTGGTGAAATATCTCTTTAAGATGATAGTTCATTAATTATCATGAACAATGTGTTCCCCTCTTCTCTCTCTTCCCTTTCTCTTATATTATCTCTTTCTTTCCATTTTGTAATGGGTTCCTAATTTTTAAACTTTTTTATCTTTCTATGAGATGAGAAATTATTTGAGCTACTACAAAGTATGTTTAGCTTCATTAGGCTCGACCCTATCAAACATTTGTAAGAACTACGTCTTGATGCAATATGAGACTTTCTTTACATATCTCTTGCCTTGAATTGGTTTATGAGTTGTGCATGATGGAATTATGTGACAGAGAATCTTTATCATCCATTGTCCTCCTTTATGACCTTGTTTAGGGATTTTTCATTTTTGTTTGTAGTTTTAGATTAGTTTTTTATTCTAAACCTCTTATATGAAATACTTATGCAAATGACCTTGATCTTGAGGCGGTGTGAGCTATTATTGTCTTTAGCAGATCTATTGTGGGATTAAACTTATGGGATTTTCCTTGGTGCATCACCTGGTTAACTTCCTTAGGATCCCTTATTATGTTTCTAACCCTTTTCTCCATGAAGTATTAGTTTAACATTAGTTTAAGGTCAGCATCAAAGAGGAAGTTGGCCATTTCTAGAGGTTCAAACCCACCATAGGTTGCCCAAAGCCTATGTTTGGCCAAATATTATATCTTAGTTAGATAGACATTGAAAAATCCTCTCCATAGGTGCAAATTAAGCATATAACACTACACTCCTTTGAGTAATACCATCCTTGATCTTTTCATTTTCATTTATCTTTAAGTAATACATATTTACACAATCATCATATCATGATTATTAGTCTATCATTATAGGTGACATACACATTTTTTATCAAGTTATTCTCATGTTATCTTTGAATGTTAAATGCAAGAGATACATGTGCACACTTATGACCATGTATTTAGAGTTTTTTAGGGGCATTACTCTATAATGGGTATCATTACATTTAGGGAATATTACTACTCATTCTATAGTGATTTTATATTACATATTTCTTTGAATCCTAGTGATATTGATCTTTTAAACCATTACACATCCCCTAATATAACACATATCTTGTGAGATTAGTTACAAAGTTTTAGTGTTTGTCAATGCTTATTACATGATTATCATGCTTCTATTTTTCCATGTTTAAAGTGTTTTCCTTGTTTTATCTCTAATTTATCTCATTTCATGTGCTTGTATGTGCATGCTTTTGTTTCTTTCCATGTCTTTTATGCATTGCTTACATAAAATATTATAGTTGTAAACTATATCACTATTACATGAATCTGCATTCTTAAATTATTTGAATTGTATATTATCTAGTACTATATGCTTAGTTCCATGATTAATATCATGTTAGGTATTAGTTAACATCCTACATACTTATTATTATTATTTTCATGGTTTCCACATGCATCTATTAGGGTACACTATTTTTGTGCCTTATTGTGTTATATTTTCCATATAAAAGGTATCGTATTACTTTTATTTCCTTTGTATATCTTATTAACATTGTGGCATACCACTTTCTAGTTTTTATTAATATTTCACTAGGCCATATCACTATCCTTAATTCTTGTAACAAAAAGGTATATCATTTTCCCCTCCATTTCAATTTATTCCTATGATTATACTTATTTTAATTTAGCATTTTAGTTTTGGGTTATCAATGGAATTTAATGGTGTTATCTTTGTAGTTTTCACATATTACAGCTTTGCACTATAAAATATTTTAGCTTATGTTTTTTTTCCATATTTTACACATATTGTACAATATATATATATATATATATATATATATATATATATATATATATATATATATATATATATATATATATATATATATATGAGTTGCACATAGTAAAGTGGGTCACATTAAAAGGGGGTATACTATTTGATTATTTTATATGAAAATAAAAAATATTTTTTTTTGAGAGGTTTAAATACTTTCAAATAGTCAGAATTTAAAATAGTTTCTAATCTATATTAAAATTGATTATTTACCTTTAAAAACCTATTCTCGCACCTTAAAAGTGTTAAATTTATTTGAGTAGTGAATAGTCATCATCTATAGTCAATTTTACATACTACAAACATATAAATTTGGTCACAAGTAATTTGATAATGCTAATTCTTGGAACATCCTAAACTATATGAATTTCAAATAAATATATGATTATTATTCACCTTTTCTCTAAACCATTTATCTAAATGTGGGTTAAAAACCTTTTTTAAATATTACATAAAAAAATTAATCTCAAATGCTCAATCTATCCAATCACCTTCGTAATGTATCTAGTTAATGATAAATATCCTTGATCCTTTTGAAAAAGTTTTTTCTAGATCAATAGGATCATAGTGTGCTTTAATCCACTTAGACCAGCCATGTCCCACAAAAAATAATAGCTAGTTTCCAAATTTGAAATCAATCTTTTATGTCTTCCTGCATGTTCATTAGGGTTAGATAAAGATAATTTGAATAGTTTTAATTATAAATTCACTTCAATGGTCATTTAGTATCCCCCTTTGATATTAACTTGGATCAAGATTTTTACACTTTTTAACATTGTATTATTTCTAATTTCAAGATAAATCATAAAGAACAAGTGTAATCCAATATAAGAACATTTTAAATCAAATTAATAGATATCATTGTCAACTATCAAATCCATCTTATAGTTTCATATGTATAATTAAAAGAGAGTTTTTTTATATTCACTCTAGTTGGGAGAACTATGTGGGCCTTGTTTCCCTCTTTAGAGTATTGGATTGGTTAATCATCAAGGGGGTAATTGAGTTCAACTCAATTTGGCATTACACGCCCCATCAGTTTTTCAAGATATCAAAGTGCCCTAAGGGTTTAAAATAGAATATAATAAAAACATAATTTTAACTATGAAAAACACCTAAGTGTGATTTCTCATATTACTCAATGTTGATAGGTGTAGAAGGTGTAACAACTAGTTTTATAACACAGTTGATTGGGATAATTTTTTGGTCAATAAACTTGAATGTGTTGCATTCCAATCACCCTAAAATGGTTATTTCCAAATAAACTTTATGATCCTCTTGATAATATATCATTGTAATAAACTTTATGATCTTATTGATCCTATTGATAATCTATCAGTCACATGTCATAGTAAACTAGAACAAGCATGTAATAAATGAAATCCAATGGAATTTGTTGTTGTCCACTTAAGTTGGACCTATCCATAAACTATTTATGATCATGTGCCTATTTTTGAACCTATATATTCATGTATTTAATTTATTTTAACTACCAAACATTCAAAATAGTCAACATAAATATGTCTGCAAGCTAAGTATACCTCTTCTTTCTAATTTTTTTCAAAAATAAAGGTTTCTATGTTTAGAATTTTGTCAAAATAAGAATTTTTAATCATTTTATATCTTTATAATATTAGATTCTCTAGTTTTACATGTATAATATGATAGAATGAGTTTCTTTTTTTTAATCAAATATATGCTAAAACATACTGCCAAACACAAATTCTTTGTTTTATGTATTTAGCTTTTTTCATTTTTAATTTCAATTAATTTTTCATTTCTACTTTATTTTTTTACAAACTATGTTTTTAAATTTTAGAATTCATAGGAATATATATTTTGAGAAATTTAATATTTAATTTTACTTGAGATGTGATGTGAAGGGTATTGCTTGGATTCTCAAGACATTAGATATAATTATATATAGATTTTAGTTTCCATGTACCTCATGATATATATGAAATGCCTAAGTTTTATTTTTATCATTAATAATTCATTAGTCATTTTTTATTGTAGTGCATCGGTAAACATTTAAATCTGAGGAAGTTACTATTAGTTTACCATAGAGATAAATTAATTCAGGTATGGGAGTGATGGTATCATCTATAGTTATTTATTCATAATCATGTTGAATTTTATGTCTAATATTGATATATTTGGGATATTATAAAGCACAATAACCCTTGAATAATTTCACGCTGAATCCTTGTAGTAAATTTAAAAGTTTTAAATTTTAGTTTATTATTGCACTCATTTTCACCTTTGTATTCCAATCAAGAAATTTGTCTCCTTTATTACCTTAAGGTGTAGTGCTAGTTTAAATGGAAAACATATAAAGCATATTTAGATTCCTTTAGTGTCCTATAAAATTCATAATATAAACATTGTTAATCAATATTCTAATGCAACCCTTACAAACTATGTCTATGTTGAATATGATGTTAGAGATGAACATGGTAATCATGACAATGAAACCATGCATGATAGTTAAAATAATATTGTAATTTATAACATAATTAATCCATATGAACTCAATGGACTAAATCCTTAGTCAGTAAATGAATTATTTGGTTTCTACCAAGGACTTAGACGATGTCCCCAATAACTGGATAAAATTTTAAAATTACTCCTAGAATATGATAATACATGTAAATAAAGTATAGAATCATCTAAATCATAAAATAATAGGTGCCTTTTAGAGTTTTCAGTCTCCCAATTTTAGTTTTTCTATCTTTAACCATCATTTTAACTCATATATCAACACCTACTATTACATATGTGCCATTATTCCTTGGTATGGGGGAATTAATTTCTTTACATTATATTAATATGACTATCTCTATAATGGAATCATTTACATATCCTATAATCATTGTGAAATATCCACTTCCAACCTCGCCTAAAATATTCTCTCTTGAGTAAACTTCCATATCCTTACATGCTAAATTATTGAAAATAGAGAAAAGTGTTTATAAATATAATCATTAAATAGATTCTTATATTATGCTTCAAAATTCACTAAAAATAATAATTTCACCTCTTAATCTACCACAATATGAATTTAATGGAAACATTGAATAACATCTTTAGTCATTTCATGCTACATGCTTTGACTATGCCTACAATGAATAATAACATACCATGCTATTTCCATGAAGTCTCAAAGATTATGATTTATGATGGTTATAAGGTATTCCAATTCAATTATTTATAGTTTAAAAAGTAAACATAAATTATAATATTATCCTGAATTGTAATTATAAATATTACTTTGGTCTCTTATAAAATGTATAATATAGACATTTTTGATCAATATGTTGATGCAACCCTAAAAAACTATGTCCATATTGAATATAATGTTAGTTATGAAGATGGTAGTCAAGATAATAAAACCATTAATGACAATCAAGGTACTCTTTAAAGTTCCAATGAATTTGATCCGAATACACTCAGTGGAGTAGATTCCAACCATGTCAAAGAAGAGTCTAATTTTTTCCAACTTTGAAAATGCTCCGAACAAGTAGATAACCTTTTCTAGTTATTCCTAACATTTAATGCTACATAAAGTATGAATCATATCAACCTTAACAACAATAAGTGACTTTATAGGTGTTTTCTCCACCAATTTTGGGTGTTCTAGTTTCCATCATCATTTATACTCTATATCAAAACCTAATACTACATATGTGCCATCATCCTTTAGTATCAAGGCATCAATTAATTTAAAACATGTTAATATACATATTTTTAGAAGTGCATAATTTACACCTCATATAATCACTATGCAATTTCCAATTCTAAACTCACCTAATGTGTCCTTTCTTGATAAAATTTACATAACATTACATGTTAATGTATTATAATTAGAGCAATGTGTTTATAAATATAATCACTCTATGTATTTTTACATTCATCTTAAAATCCTTTTACACCTAAGATAGCCTCTTACTTATGGAAAATAGGATTTGTATCCCCTAATAAATACCCCTCTACGAGTTTAATGGTTACCTTTAGCAACATCTTCTTTAATTTTATGCATCATGCTTAGAATATACCTACAATTAAAAATTACATACCAACATCTTTCCATTAAGTCTCAAATATTATGATTTGTGATGGTTATAAGTTATTCCACTTCAATCAGTTAGAGAATTCAACCCATTGGAAGATTTTATTTATCACACATTTTATCAATATTGGTGAAAAGTTATCCCATGCAAAAATTTACAAACTCAAACAAGGGCCGACTGATAAAATCAATGAATACATGATGAATTACAAAACCATTCTAGTAAATATGAAAAATTATATAGAACATAATGATGTACATGATATCTTCACCAAAATATTCCTATGAGCACTCCATGAATCAATCATGTTTTATAAATTCAAAACCTTTTGAGTTATGTCATATAATCAAAGAAAGGGAAGTCAAGCTCATAAGTTTTAACAATATAATATGCAGTAAATGATCTATCTACATCAAATTTAAGGTTTCAAAGAAGTTCAAATTATAAGGCCAAATATAATGAAATTTGTAATTAGGTAAAAGTAAAATTTAATGCCATATCACAACCATTGGACAAGCTTCAATTGACAACTCCATCAACCACTGGATGCATGTTTGGGATAATATGAAATACATGATTCCTTTTATCTAGAAAAATTTCAAATGTCCCCCAATAATCATGGCATGAAAAATCATAGAAAACAAAAATAATTCATTCATAAAATTGGCAAAGCATATTTTGTGGAAGGCAGGTTCCTTTATGAATAATAAATTAAAAATTCTAACTCCTCTTAGATATACTAAGATGAATTAGCTACACATTTTTAAAGTAATCAATTCTCTATACTAAAATAAATGATATGTAATAACATGAACTAAAAACTCAAATGTTTTGGTCTCCACAAACAAGGTCTCATCAAGCCTATTATGTCCATAACACATAAATTCAATCAAGGTATTAGATTCAACCATGTAATGTGATCACATGCAATAATAATAGTGATCATTCTACCACAGTTGATGAAGCCTCTTCATACATTAAAATGAGTTTCATTTGTAACTAGTTTGAAGACATAGTGATCCTCAACATAACTCATTATAAATTCATTTTGATGTTCAAACTAACCTTTCCAAAATTTATCATATGAGACTAACAATAACCACTCTAGGAGGAAAATTCATACATATATATCTTAAATAAATCTATGTAAAATATTCCTATTAGTGTATCTTAGATTTATCATATTCAATCTATTGACTATATTGACTTTAGAGGATGTGTGATATAAATACAAGTCTCATTTCAATCCATTAGAGAGGAAAACTCATTTTTACACTAATATTACTTCTAATTCTACTTCAGTCTATATTTAGCAGAATCCATTACTTACATCTTATCTTAAAGGTAAATAAATTATCTTGTGAAGTCTCTCATGCAAATATAATAATTATTTTATCCTAGAGCTGATTTCAACCATTGTGATTCTCATAACCATAATATCCTCTTACAAAACACCATTGTTTAAGGAAGATATTGAGTCTCAACAAGTTCTATGAAAGGTAAGTGTTTCTAACTTTAGATATTTAATTTAGTAGATAGTGTATACAAGGGAAAGTAAATCTAATGTAAAAATCAATCCTACATTGGAGAAGATCAATAACATGAGCCCTTTTTCTTGTTGGTATATTTATAAAATTAGGGTCATGTCTAATATGGATCCACTAGACATAACTAAGGGGTCTGTTACCACACAATATCTTTAGAGAGAGTTCCAAAGTTTGTAGTCAAGAAATAACACACAATAACCCTAGTTAAGTCCTATGTTTTCAAAAAAAAGTAAGTATAAAGTAAATAAAATATAACCTAATGATTACCAAATCATGTGGCACAAAGTGGGGGTAATAAGTATTAAAGTAAACATGTAATGATGAACTCTACTCAAGTCAATTTATAGGTAATCCTAATGCATGGAGATAAAATGATAACATATATAAATATATCTACTTAATAAAGAGGAAAAAGAGTTATAAATCCTTACCTTGAAGATGATTCATCAAAGCCTCAGTCTCTCATTTGGCCAAGGGTGATTTGTAAGAGGTTATTACATATGTTGAAGAAACTAAGCATAAATAATGGACTATAGTTTATCCAAGGAGCTCCTAATAAATCCGAAGTTTTCAAAAGATAATATTTTTATATCCAATGGGAAAACCCTAAACAAATGAATTGTTAAGTAGAATGGTAGATAATTAGATATGAAAATGATAATTATCTCTACATTTCCCATTATGAGTTGGAAAAAATGATGCATTTACATAGGCATATCTAACCCAAAACCCTTATAAAAATTTAACCAGGAGAGTCTACCCAATCAACCTTGTACTTTAAACATAGTTAGGTCCTATATTAGGTTGGTTGAGTCTGACCTAGTCTCGTAGTGTGCATGTATTTTAATTACAATGTCAACCGAAGATGGTTTTATTTAGTAAATATAAAAAATGGCGTTTGTCTTAGGTACAAACTATTTGAGGTGTTTAATTACTTGGATGAGTGTGTAGGGGATGTGTCAAATCCTAAGAAAGTGTAGAGGATAGGTTTGAATTGGTTTCAAATAGTTGTATAGGGGACAAAACTCTTGAAAATCACTATTGTTCTACCCACCCCTTTCCCAGTGCACCCTTTAAGGTGTGCAATAAGAGAGATTGAGGTTCAATACAATCTAATAAGAGAGAAACCATCAATAATTGATAAAGTTTAAAAATAATGTGTGTATAAATATGCCCCATTTGAAGATCATCATATGTCACATAGTTATAATATGTGATGGTGCTTTGGGAAAAGAACATAGAAACATACAAAGATAACTTAAGTATCTTTCAATATTTTATAGCATAAAATAACTAGAATTAAATGACTGAAAGGAAATAACTAAAATAAATAAGTAATCTTTGTGTACATTTACTTACCTTGATCATTGGATGTTTATCCATTATGTTTATAACTTTCATCATGGAGGGCACATATACTATTTTGGACAAACCCTAAAGATAAAAATAATAAAGAGCCAAAAAAACAAATGTAAGAAAGCCAATATAATTTAAATGTGTAAGCATGATGTACATGGAAATATAATAATCTAGGGTGATAAATACTATGTTAGGACCAAATGACCAATCCAAAATTTTAGAGTAAATCATGTAACTAAAAATCCAAGGATAATAAGTGATTTAAAACCTCAAATAAATAATCCTTAAACAAGAAAGGTGAAAATTTAGATCAAATTAAGGATACAAGAGAAATGCAAATATAACATTAATGTGATTGCATTAACAATTATTACTTAAATAAAAATGAGAAAGAAATTGTAAAACAACATTGAGGAGTGATAAGTAATAATCCTTACTCAATCATCAATGTATAAAGTACATGAAATGGAAAAAAAACATCCTTGAGTGAGAAGTAACAATACAAACTCATTAAAAAATGGAAAATGTACAGAAATAGAAGTGGATGTAGTTGACCAAAAAAAAAGGATGAAAATATAGAAATGGATATAGTTGACTAAAAAAAGGGGATGATTATGAAAAATTTAAAATCTTACCAAGGTAATTGTAAAAATTTAAAGAAATTGTGTTAATAAAGTAATCCATAATCACTCAAGCATACTATTTTTTTCTAAAGATAGATAAAAACCAAAAATTTGTAGTGATAGCATGTTTTAAGATGTGAAGTAGAGGGAAAATAGAAGTTGGGAAATATATTTGTAAAAAATAAATTCCTATCAAGGAGGGGAATGAAATGGGTGGTGGGGAAATGAAGGAAAAATAAGGGTAGAGAAAAATCTTTATCAAATTCAACATACTACAATTAGGTTTGTTAAAATAAGATGACTTTCAACATTAAGGACTCTGAATAAATTATCCTAACCACACAAATTTGGTTTATTAGAATAAGTATGAATATCATCCCATGAAGGCTATATGCATGAAAAGTAAAATGGAACTACCTTCCCACAATGTGTTCCCCATTCTTCAAGACCTCTTATAGAGTTATTGGTCTAATGTGAAGATTTAGTACTCATGAGAGAAATTAGGTAACATTATAAATTATTTTAAATTCTCATATCGCAGTCTATTGGCCTACCACAACCTAGTGGAACTTAGCTCTAGCACAAGGCAAACTATGGATTGTTAGCTTTGGTTAGGGATAGGAGATGTGATATGAATCATGTCTCTTGGTGTGATGTTTAATTTTTTATTTTTATATTACATGTTTATCTTTTCCTTTTATTTTAAATGATTTGGCTTTTAAATTTTTATGGATTTTTTTAATCCTCTCTATATATTCGTATCAGCAAACATAGGTGTTAAAAATGACTATCATTTGAAAACTTTGGACTTAGTTGTTAAGAAAGAATACTTAGAGAGTATGTTGTCTAATAGTCTTGTTTATTCATGTGAAATAAAAGTTATATCTTGACTTTAACCTCATTTAATCCATAGAAAAATGAAGGGAAGGGAAATCAAGGGAAAAAGAACATAAAATAATTTGAATTTATTCAAATCACAAAACATGTGACAATATGAAAAGGGATAAAGTGATATGTAAGTATGATTCATTATAATAATAAAATATGTAGGTGTAGGGAAAGATGTTAACATAGTTTTTTGTGTAAGTTTTATCTACAAAATAAATAAAAATCGAGGCTGAAAATATGGGATCACAAACTTATATCAATCTCTTCACATATAAAAAAAGAACACTAAGTGTAATATAAATGTTTGAAATAATATGTTGATTTTACAAGGAAACCCTAGTTGTACCCATGGTCTTACACTACAACTCATAAAAGAGAAAACCTAATTGGGTGTATAAGGTTTTGAAAATTACCAAACTTATGATTAAATGAGAAAAATTATGAAAAACTAATATATGAGAGAAAAAGGTGTTCATGAGGTAAACCAAGTCCTATTTGATGGTATTAAAATACAACTCATGAAATAAAGAAACTAAAGGACAACAGGAAGGAACTAAGGTTTTTGTGTAGGATATACTACAACAAAGGAAGAGATACTTGGAAAATTCCTACAATAAGTGTTAGAAGGACAATATATATAAATATGAAAAGAAGGGAAATATTTGGGAAAAATATTTCTTTAAAAATTGTGCCCTAGTATATTTTTTAAAAATATGGCCTTCATTAGTTTGTAGATAGTAAGTTTTAGGACTACGAATGTCTTTCAATAAATAGCCCGCCCACCATTTTGGGCATATTTTCCTTCTTTATCATGGGTATACTATAATCTTAGGACTAGATCACCAACATTAAAAGTGTAGACTTTAAATTTTTTTATTATGTTATTTGGTGACGAAAGCCTTGTATTGATGGTTGTCTTGGAGAGAAACTAAATAGTTTTCATCAAGAAGATATATTGAATGCAAGATAGATTCACATAATTATTCATAATTAATGATACCATGAATAGATATACATAATGATGGGAGTTTGACTTATAATTGTAAGATAGATTCAAAACCATATACTAGTGAGAATGGAGTTGCTCCATTGGTAGTACATGTATTACTATGGTAGGACCAAAGTGTAGTATATAAGTGAATATTCTCATTATTTTTTGTCTCTTAGATGGTATTTTCTTATAATTTTTTGAGAAATTTGTTGGTGGCTTTAGGTTAGGAATTGCATTGCAGATGATATGATGTGGTAAATTTGTGGGAAATTTTAAAATTAGCACATAATTGTTTCATGTCCTTGTTTATAAAATGTCCACCATTATAAAAAAAGATAGTATGGGGAACTCCAAAATGATAAATGATTTGGTTAAGGATAAATTTTAAAATAGTGGTTCTTGTGACATTGATAAGAGGCATGTATTTTACTCATTTAGTAAAGTATTTAGTAGTAGTAATCATTAAAAGATGATCATTTTTTACCAAGGTAATATACCAATGAGATTGAATCACAACATGGAAAAATGACAAGGGATCTCCACATTTTGGAGATCAGCTAGTGGTGAATGGATTAAATCATTAGGAAGTTGGAAAGGATTACCCTTTTAGAAAAAATTGAAAGTGTCATTTTCTAAATTGGTATCTCGTATGTAGACATTTACGTGTTGTAGTATGTCCATTATAGTGACCACTGTAAATGAATCCATCTTATTGTTATAGGAGAGGAGGGTCCTCTCATTTCATCACACCAAAAACTAGGGTACCTTTTGCATTACATTAATATAGGGTGTTGTATTAGAAGACATATTTAAAGTCTTATTTACTTATTATTTTTTTTAATGAGAAATCATGTCTAGAGGATGGGTTTGATGTCCAAAGAATTAGATGATGTTTTTATATTATGGGCTTTATCAAATAGTGACAGCGTCAATGTGATAAATGATAGAATCATATAGTTGGATATAAGGGTGATTCTCTTATTTGCATAATAAAGTTATAATCATTAAGTACTTGGTGAGGATGAAATAGAGAGGCTGAAGAAGGAAGAGAATAAACTTTAGAATTTTGATCTTTTGGAATAGGCTAAATGGTAAAATAAGAAAAATGTTTAACAAGTGTTGTTTATATTTGATGATAAGAAATAATATTTTCATTTTTAAACTAATAGTCACCATTAACCTGACAACAAATAAGTTGAGTCATATAAAGTGTGTAGATAAGCGATATCAAGAAGTTTACTAGTTTTGATGCTATAGAGACACTTGTATGGATTAAGTCTAATTTTGTATTTGATTAATTGATCAAAAATGATAGCTAGATCAGTGAGGTTAAACTTACAATGCTTAGCTTTGTTAATGAGGTCATAAACATAGGTTTACACTATCATGTCTTTAATATCATGGAAAAATTGAGATATTGCACATTAAGTGGTTATGGCATTTGTAAGGACCAAAGGCATTTTGATGTAGTAATAAGCACCCCATTCCATAGTAAATTTTATTTTGTGTTTATCTTTTGGAGCTGCGTGAATTTGATTATAGCTTGAAAATCATATGTAAATGACAAAATTTCATATCTATAAGTTGAATGTATGATGTCATGTATTGAAAGTAATGGGAAATTATTTTTTATACATGCAAGGTTAAGATTGAGGAAATTGATACATATATAAATTAGCATGGAATTTTTTTTTATGAATGAGAATAATGTTTAATACCCATTTATAATAGTCAATAGGTTTAATAAACCTGGCATCAAAATTTTTAATACTTTCTTTATGACATAAGGTAGGAATTTGGGGTGGAAATTTCCATTACTTTTATCGGATGGGTTTTACATCTAGGTAATTGATGATGTTATGTAAAATGGTACTAGGTTCAATGCCTATCATATCATCATATGACCAAGAAAAGGTTTCATGATACTTATCAAATAATAATCTAAAGTTATCATGTTTTATTGGCACATGTATTATAGAGACCTTGATGGGTTGAGGACATGATTGTGTACCATAGTCTATTCTTGCTATTTTTTCAATAAGCATAGGATTTTTACCTTGAAATTAATATCAAGAATTAGGAAGAGAAGAAATAGGATTTATTTTAAGGTCCACACTAGAAATGAAGTTGTTAAAATGAGGATATTTTCATTTGAATTTTCCATGTTTGTGAGGTTATCATGGGAGTTGAGGTTCTCTAGAATGGAGTAACTTAAGTATGGATTCATCACTAGGGAGCATGGGTAAGGGTTCATATTATTCCACATATAATTTAAGATGAATGATTTCAATACTGTGGAGATCATATTCAAAATTTATTTGTCATATATCTATGGCTTTAGCATCAAGGGTAATTTCAAGTGTAGGTGGAGTTGTTGGTTGAGGTTGATTGGAGTCAACTAGATTAGTAATAGGTGTATTAGGTTGAGTTGTAGATGGTGGTTCAATTGAAGTGAGGTGTATATTTTCAATGGTACCTAAAGGATTATGTGGAGGAATAAAAGTTGGTATATTGGTTGGTCATATATAAGGTATAGATAATTTCAAATTTTCAAAATTTTCTAGAGTTGACATTTGTTAAACTACCCAAAGGGTGTCTATAAGTGGAGAATAAATTTAAGGTACATGACCTTCAAGTTCTTATTTACTATCATTTGATATATTAATGATATTAATATCATATTTGAATGCATGCATTTTTTATAACACTTATTGACAGTGTTGTACATCCAAATGTCATGATTGATCTTGAGACATGATATAGTTATCATCATAGGTGTGGGAAATAGTGTATGAATTTGTCTCTAAGTGAGGATCAGAAGTGGATGGACCTAGATCACTAAATTTTTTATGGTGACATTATTAAAGGATATTGAAATAAATTTTCCACTCCATATTCATTTATTTTGAAGTCATCTTCTATGTAAGAAGCTTCGTGTGCATTACATGGATGAGGTAGTTTAGTGATCTAGTCAACTAGAGGGATGGTATGATTATGTGTAAGTAAATAAGGAAGAAGCCAATTTTAAATATAATTAGGCAACTTAGTAGTATTATAAGTGTTTTTTAAGTCATTTGGCTCATCATCATTGAAATTAGAAAGAGTAGCATGTAAATATGGATTCATGTTAACAAACTTAGAGAGAGGTGCACTATTACTTCTTGGAATGGTGGGAATCTTATACTATGATTTTGGTTTGGGTAATTGGATAATCTATGTATTAGGATCGGCCTCATATTTATAGCATTTTTCATTATGAATAAATTTGATACATTGACTACCTAAGGAGGTAATATCCCTAATGTGACGTGTCCATCGATTTCTTAGGAGTATGTTGTAGGATAGTGGTAAATTGAGGACCATGATCTTGGTACATATGGTTTTGGGTCCAATAGTGATGGTCATCTAAATACAACCAAGTGGTTTTACATTTGTCCTATCAAATCCTTGACATGTGAGATGAGTTTATTTAAGGTGATATTTGGTATACATAAGTTATTGAATTAACTAAAGGGAGGTAAAATTAATTCCTAACCCTTAATCTACTAAGAATTTTAAAATAAGGGTGGTATTAATTTTTATTTTAATGAAAAGAGGTGGATCATCAGATCAAAAAATAGTTTCATCATTTAGCATATCTTCTTCAACAAATTCTATGAAAGGTTTGGAAGAAGTAAAAATATTTTTAATTGTATTTAATTATGTTGGTGAAGGTTCATGAAGAGTTTTTTCCACTTCTAGGAAAGGAGATTATTCAATGTCTTGTAATTTTTGTATAAATAATTTTTGGTGATATGGATAAGTATGAACTAACTGCATGAGGGGCGTTTTACAATGCATTCCATTGAGCTTTGTTTATAAGTTCCAATAAGATTCAAAAGATGAAGAACCAACATGAGGTTTGGAAGGTAAAATATTTTTGGTAGGAAGAGAGTTAGTTTAAGGTTCTAGTTATTGGAGTGTTTCCTCATTTGTTCTAGAAGGTATGGTAGTGGTAGTGGTGTCTTTGAGAAGTTGTTCTTAAAGTGATGGTTTTCTTGGTTTAGTGATGGGATATTTGTGAGAGGGTTTACATAGATAACTAAATTTAGTTGTGTTCAAATCTTTAGAGCTAGTATAATATTAGCTATAATCAACATCAATTGCACATATATCTTTTTTTGAGTGTTGTGGGTTGGAAGTATATAACCTTTTTGGATGTTTAGAGGAGGAAGGCTTCATATTTTGTTTATTTTGATAGGTGTTAACACAGTAATGATGATGCATTTTTATCATAGCATCATGATTGAATAAATATCCTAACATAAAAGAAACAATAAATTAGAAAGTTCATGATATGTTTCATGGGAATCAGGATGAAATCAAAAAGAAAAAATAGCATCATATCATGTAGGTGGATTATTATCATAAGTAAATCATTTAGAAGTTGTTAAAAGTAGTATAATTTGTTAATCAATTAGGGGTGCATGGTGATATTGGGAATTATCTGCTTTGGGTACTCCTAGTTTTGTTTTAGAAGGATTAACACTAAATGCATTAACTAATTTAATTTTGGGCTCAAACTATTTACTAAGGAAGTCTTGTCTTTTAGCTTGATCAATTGCATCATTTATAGATTGAAGAGAAAAAGTTTGAACTGTATATTCAAGGGAAGTTATTAGGGTAGTTATGAATAGTTTATAAAGGTTATCATTAGTCATGTTATGATCTTATTTTTGATCCAAAGCTTTATATCATTTAATAAAATCATGAGATAATTTGGAAGGGGACTGTTTAACATTGATGAAATGGCTAAGAATGTTTTCAAGAAGATCATTGTGTTGAAATTGATTAACTAGATGATTGACTAAATCCTCAATTTTGCATATAAAATGTTGAGGGAGGTGATTATACCATTAAAATATATGTTTTGTGAATGTTTTGTCTAAATTTGTTGCGGTGGCAAAGGTATTAGTTTGAATCTAATTTTTATAAATATTATTCATTGATTTAAATAAAGATGCAAGCTCTTTACTTCCATCATATCAGCCCTTATATCAAGATGACTTTAGAGCTCTTATATCACATCCGCTAGTGATTTTAGCATCTCACAATACACTCTTAGGACATCCTCCACATTCATGACCATGGTTAGATCACTTGGAACATATAGTTTATAAGCTTAGCTTTATGGATATAGAACTAGTTATTTAGATTCAAGTGGGTAGCATACATCATCAACCATAATTTATGTTATACATATTAATTGATTGTGGATTTATCACATTAACTATAGTATGAAATAGATCTATCAATAGATTGTCACATCAAGATGGTCATCCATTGTGTATTGTTCAAAGCATTATAGGCCGTCATACAAACTCATGAACAACCTTATAGTAGAGATTGAATAAACTACAAGATTGAGCTATTATTTGGAATATATCATCACCAACTTCACCACTTCCACTAATGTCACTTACCAACAAGGTTAAACATCCAAGAGCATAATCAACGTCTCCACCACTAGAGTAACCCTCAATTCAAATTTGAGATGATGACATCATAAACATAACACTTTCAACATATAATGATACTTATGATGATGATCTTGATGCATTTGATGATGGTTGAGATCCTTTTTTCCATCTCCATCCCTAGTAAACTCCATCTTTAGATCCCTTCCCATCACCAGCCTAGTTTTTTATATTATGATGTACATACTTGTACATAATTTCTTTCTAAAATTGATTAAATATATTATCTCCTACTTGAATGAACATAGTTCAAATATTTTCAAAAATAAAAAAATAATGTAACACTTCAAAATAAAAAAACATTCAAAAATTTCAAAAACACCAAAAGCATTTTTTGATTGTATGCATCATCCATGTTTATATTACTACTATCATGAAAGAAGTTATATTTACAGTTTCATGATATTTTATGTCAATTTATCTATGCTAACATGCTTCACTTGATGTCTTTTGAGTGTGTGCAATCACATCCATATCTTTGATTGCTTCACTCTACCAATCGAGAGGGCATTTCTACTTATACATTCAAGATGTACATAGATATACATACTAACTAGAGGCATCATCTACATGTATAAATTATCTATGTTATGTCATTCTTACATTACACACTCTTATTTATCATATTGATGCACATTCCTTACTAGATTTCATATATTACTACATCGCCATTTGACTAGCACTTAGCACTTGTGTATATCTTATCATATACCTAGTTTTGTACTACACATGTTTTGCATACTTTCACATTTTATTTTATTAGTTAAATGTGTCTATATCTTCCAATTTATTACTTTTACTTTCATTCCTTGCATATCATAGCTTGTGTGATTACACTTTAAAGATCCTGCTTGTCTTTTATTTGTGCCTTAGGACATCTACCAATATCCTTCGTTTGTATTCATATGTGTGCTTTAGGACATATACCAATATATTTCACTTGTACTCTTTCATGTGCTTGTGGCCCTTACGCCAACATTATTTATTCCACTTATATGTGTATGTCACATTTGAACACTCCTTTCATACTTGCCTTCCAATTTGAGTGTCATGTGTCCATGTCCCTCATTTACATGGTCCTTTGGCCACCCTTGTATGCTTCTTGCTTCTTACTTCTTGATTCATATGATTATTTACTTATTTTCTCTTCACTATGTGTAATGCCATGATTCTAATTAGGTATTTATCTTTTTTCTTGGATGCCATGATGGACATCATGCTCCATCCCTCTATGCTTACTAACAACTAACAACTAATATCTAATATTACCATTTGAGTTCAGTATCATTCACATGCTATTCTTAAATTATTATATATATCTAGGAATACCCCTATTGATATAACAATAAATCAATCCAAACATTATTATATCTAGAGATATCTTGTTAAATATCAATGTTGTGTCATATGTCTTTACAATTTAACACACTTATAGGACTCTTTTATTCTGAGGGTAGTCATTATAGGTTCATCATTCCTATCCTCATAAGAGGGGGCATCAAATAGGGATTTGTAATATAGATCAAACCTCTTAATGGTCAAAATAATTTAGAACACTTAGTACTGAATACAGAGATTAAATCGGTCAAACCAAAGTAAAAAGATAGTGATAGTTTCATATCAACATTCAATTTTCACACTAAAAATAGTGGTAAAAATGGATAGTACTACCAAAAAAAAAGGGTGGCAACATTTTAACACTCTTATATAGGCAAAAAATAATCAAGGTTTCCAAAAATAGGCAAAACATTTAGCTTAAGGATAGTTTTTATAGTTCTAGATCTATCATATTGAGTAGTTTTAGTAAAATTTTATTAGATAAAATGGTTTATCATGCACGAGATGATGGTTCTCACTTTTATTTTAGGTTATGTAGTTGAAATAACTCTCAAATCAAAATCCATGATCTAGATATCAGTGATTCCAGGTAATGTGTGTGGCACATTGGTCTTTTTTTCTTTTTGATTTCAGTTTATTCCAAGCATTATCAATAGTTTTTGTGCCTTACTCTATCTATAAGTGGTTGGCATCACATTTGAGTTAAAATTTTATACAATTTTAGATTTAGAAGTACCTGAGTTCTCAAGTTGTCTTTCACATAAATATTTTGCGTCAATTTTAGAGAGACTTTCATACAAGCCTAGCCTCCATCTTTCAAAAAGGCCAAGAGTGACCTAGTTTCTAGTATTTATTCAAGCTATCCATGTCACATTATAAAAATTTTGAGCACCCATGGGCTCTAGGATCCATCTCATATGACATCTATTCTATGTCGATATAACTTCATAGCTTCACTTCACAAAGCAATAATGGAGCCAAAGATCTAGATAACATTTGTATTTTTAAGCCAATTATTTGGAGGGATTAGACATATAGTCTAGACATCAGTTAGCACACGCATGATTTCTTAAATTTACATGGCTTGTGATGATGGAGCCAAAGGGCCAGCCTTTGCATTATTGAGGCACTTTTCAAGTAATTAAGTACTCAGATCCATTCATGATATTACTCTTGATTCAACACACTCAACATCATCTAGTACATTCTACCATCAAAACACATTTTTTATTAGTTCATGTACCTGATGAGGTGTATTCATTCATTTTTATTCATATTACTCAACTTTTGTACATTTTTATTTTAAATATAACATATATAGTAAGAACTAATCTACTTCATGTTTTCATTATAGATTCACAATCCATAGTGTGCTCTCTCTATGCACATCTAGAATTACACAACAAATGTAGTCATGTAAAATGAAAAATTATACAACTTTAGTATGGCTAAGACACCTAATCTATAGGTCCTCCTATTGACTCACACCACCCTTCTAGGTTTCTTGTTTCACTAATTCCAAATCATCCAAATCTTTTTGAACTTAGCCCTTTTATACATAGGCATGCCTTTTAGGCTCATATCTATCCCTCTAGGTTTCATCCCCTTAGGAAAACATAACATAAATATGACAAGAGCACTAGAACCCATAGTGCCATGTTTTTGATGCTATTGTCCAAGTTTACTTTTTCCTCTAATGATTAGATTATTTCAATTCCTTATCTTTTCTTTGATCAGCCTCACCTATATTCATTTAGCTGATGATCATTAGTTTCATATAAAAGGCCATTCAAAGTCTATTTAAAAGGGTTGACAGTCATTTTAAAGAGAGATGTAATAATATAAACAAGTACACTTGAGCACTCTTCCCTATTCTTTGCACACATCCTCACTCTTCAACATTGTTTCAAGCCTATTCAAGTCATTGCACCAATCCCTAGCTAGCTGAAGCACATCCAATTTCACATTATATTTGCTTTGATCATACACAAATTACACTAAAAAATTCAATGTGAGAACTATATTTACTTGATCCCTCTTAACAGTATTGGTATGTAGGCAGTGTGTCCACACCGCGTCTAGTGTATCCTTTACACACTAACCCATTCTCTCTCTTTTCAAAGTTTGCATTTAATTTCAAGCACTAGGAACTTATAAGAGTTTTGAAGATTAAAATAGGAACATGATGAGATCTGTGATGTCTTAAACCATAAAATTTTAGTGATAGGGTAATACAGGCATTTTGAATAGAACATAAAAAGTATTCAAGCTCAGGACAACAACACTAGAATAGGACTACAATGCCAGATTATAGGCTGTCCTTTTTTTATAACTTCTATCCAATCAAGAAATGAAGTATAGAGACATATTTAAAACTATTTGTAATCTTACTCCTCCTGCATAAGACCTTGTCTTAGTCTAGATCATCTAAAATAAGCTAAGTTCTGATCTCTCTCACTTCTTACTATATTTAGAAAAGGCAAAAAAAATCTATTTATATAAATTAGTAGGTTAATTATTAAATATTTATTTACTAATTTATATTTCTTATCCCATTTATTATTTAGGAATATAATTCCAATATTCCTAAAATAATAAAAAATAAAGTTTAGAAGTTTTACAAAAAAAAACTATAAACCAATATCAAGAAACATATACCATAGTAGTCAGAAAAAGCAAGAGGGAAATGACCCTTAAGAACAATTAAAAAATGTAGAAAAACATCAACACCAAAAACCTTGATCATCAAGTTCTAAAACATCCATTAGGTATTAATCTAAGACCACTGGAACTACAATAATCTTTCTAAAATATCTTTATTAATTTAAGTGATAAGACTACATATATTTTATTTTTAGACGAACAAATTTAAGATTAAATTAAAAATCTAAAGGATCTAAAATGTATGTAAAATAATATCACAATGATGTCTAACTAACAATTACACAGGTGTAACACCTTTATAATCTACTCAGGTCACTATTAAAAAGTTCCATTTTTTAGTAATCTCTGCAACTATGAATCTAAAACAATCCCAAAGACAATTTTTGCTAATTACGTTTGTCCATATGTTTATGTGTGGTATCCAGCTAAATTATATTTTAGTTCATAGTTTTTTCCATGAAGTCCTCCTCAAATGGCTCAGAAATTTTATGTCCCAATCTAATGTAATGATTTTTTGAATGATATGCAATCTCACAAACTCACACCATCCATAAAATAAATAGTCCTACTATTATAGTGGCATAATTAGTTTTTCTACATGGAATAAAATAGACCACCTTAAAAAACTCATATAAGATAAAAAAAAATGAATCCTAACAAATTGTGTTTTAAAACTCCAACATAAAGTCTATACTAAATTTTATCTAGGTTCCTATTAGAACTAGTAATGGAATTTATAACATTGTAGTTTTTGCATGAACCTTAGCCACATAATATGTCCCAAATCTTAAAACATATCTTACCACATCTCCCTTCATATTAAAGTAGAAATACTTATCATCCACCAAATTTATTGTATTATTCTTACCCAAATGGCAACCCAAACCATCACATTGCAATTATCTTACAATTTTTTCTATCATAGACTCAATTATAATACATATATTTTTTTATTAAAGAGATACCCATATTGTAGAAGATACTAATCATAAATGTTACATGTCTCACATATAATGGATTCTTACATTGTTCAACTATCTTTCGAACTTATGGATCAATGTCATATAATTTTATAACTTAAAAAGGAACTACTTCACTCTACATAGTAGTTAATAGTTCCACCTTATTTATCATAGAATTAGCTACCTTATTTTCCTTCCCTGATTTATGCTTCAAAACAAAATTATATCTTTGCAAAATAAATGACCAATTTTCATTCCTGTGATTTAACATATTTTAACTACTTACATAGATGAAGGCATCATAGTTTATAAATATGATAAACTAATTAGGTATAATTTAATACCCCAAATTGTAGATGATCTTTAAGGATTATATATCACCTCAGTATTTTACACTTAGAAAACTCAAAATCTTGTTGTTCCTCTCAAGTTTAGACATTTCCCACTTTCAAGAGTCTAGAATTAGCTATATCTTATACCCCTTAGCCTATCTCTTTGTATGATAAGTCTTATGTTTGAGTTTCAAACCTTATATCCTACCTAGAATGTATAAAAAATGCTAATATTATGCCCCTATAAGTGTTGATCATGTAATTATTTCATAACTAGTAGGACACAACCATCAATCTCAAACCACTGCATTGACACTAATGTCCTACCTTGATGTAGGTGTCCATTTCAAAAAAATAAAATAATTTTCAAATTAAATATGTCATAATGGTCAGCCTATGTCTTTTTGTGTGAGTTGTTTTCCTGATAGTAATTCTATCTATGCGCAATGACTCATAATTCATTCCTCATGTAGAAAGGACCTAGCATAGACTAATGAAACTTATTAAATCATATTAATGAGTCGAAGCTTATATCCTCCATAATGTAAATGCCTTCATCACAACATCATTATTTTTATTTCCTACTCACACATGTGTGAGTGCTAATTTAAAATATTTTAAAGTAGTAAAAATAAATAAAAATATATATTATTTCATTAAATGAGTGTATTAAATCCATGTGAAATCAAGAACCTTTTAAGCTATAGTCAATCATAGATACATTTTGAATACTAGATTTTATTGAAACAAACAAACAAACACAACATTGATTCTTATAAAAAACCTATAATTGTTTTAGTTAGATATGACACATCTTAAGTACATCTCATTATAGTCTTGTGTGAAATTTCAATGCCCCAATTTTATTGGAGTGATTTTTTTACTAAATGTCTATAGTATGTGAGGATATAATAGGACAATGCATTTCCTCCTATATATATTTTCCATTACTTTGTATGTATGTATGGATGTATGTATGTGTAAATGAAAATGAAACTTTGATATATACTAAATAACAAAAGGGGTGATTATATACACAATAGATGACAAGTTTTTAGAAACTAACAAGAGTAATTACCTCATACATCACCTCTACCAACATATATATCAATACTACCAATGTGCAGTGTATATAATGTAATATTATAATAATAATAATAATAATAATAATAATAATAATAATAATAATAATAATAATAATAATAATAATAATAATAACAACAACAACAACAAAAAAACAACAACAACAACAACAACAACAACAACAACAACAACAACAACAACAACAATAATAATAATAATAATAATAATAATAATAATAATAATAATAATAATAACAATAATAATAAAGCTAATATTCCCTCCTTTATTACATTGTTCTTACAAATGTACCCTAAAATAGATAAAATTTCACCTTGCCAAGAGACATGGTGACTATATCTACTATCTGTGAATCCATCAGGTAGTACTAGAGCTAAATATGGTGTTTAAAATCGTATTATCTAATGTAATGACACTACACATCGATGTGTTAGGTTCATTCATACAAACCTAGATTCTTCACAAGCTTCAACACACCTTGATTGTCAAAAAATATAATTGCTGGGCAATCTTTAGGAATCTCCATATCAAATGAAATAGAATTTATCCATATTTCTTCCCATATATCTCCTCATGTAGCACAATACTCTTCTTTTGTGGATGAGAAAGCAAGTATTCATTATTTTTGTTGATCTAAAAAATACGGTGATATTTGAAATGAAAAATGTATCCTGAAGTACATTTTTGGTCATCAATAGATCCAACACAGTCTAACTCAGTGTACTCCTAGATGAAGAATTAACTACTCTTAGTGTATTCTAGACCATACTCAAGTGTTCCTTAAACATATCTCAACACATGTTTTACTACAAACCCAGTGACATTTTTTGAGCTCTTGCATAAATATAGAAAGATATATCACACCAAAACATATATCTAGCTTGGTGTAGGTCAAGTAGATGAGACTCCCAACAAGTTATCTATCAAGAGTTGCATCCAATTAAGGGGAATTATCAAAATGAGAGAGTTTTAAAAATTTCTCCATCAGTGTCAAAAGAGGCTTACAATCTGACATTCTATACTTTTTTAGGAGTGTCTTAGAACATTTCATCTGGGAGATAAAGATGTGATTCTATTTCTACCATATCTCCAAGCCAAGACAATAATTTATTAGCCCTAAATTAGTCAAATTGAAGGATTTCTTCAGGGAATTATTTAGTGGATCAACAAGATCATCTAAAATACCAGTGATCAAAATATAATCCACATACAAGATGAGAATGATAATTTATGTACTGACCTTCTTGATATACAAATTAAAATTAGAGGGGATATAAATGAAATGATGCTACAATAGGTGATCATCAATTTTTATGTACCATGACTGAGGTGCTAGTTTAAGTTCATAAAGAGACTTACCTAGATGTCATAAAATTTGTGGATGTTTGTCATCAATGAAACCTTGTAGTTGGGTTATGTATACTTATTATTTTAAATCACCATTCATGAAAGCACTCTTGATGTCCATCTACTAAAGTTTCCTTTCATATTGTGTTATTAGTGCACAAATAATTCTAATGGTCTTGAACTTCATAGTGAGTGTAAAAGTATCCTCATAATAAATGCCCTCATGCTAAGCATAACCCTTTACAACAAGTCATGTTTTGTGTTTATTAATGGATCCATCTTCATTGTACTTTGTTTTGAATATCCATTTATAGCCAATGGATTTATTACATATAGGTAGATCAACAAGTTCCCACATCCCATTCTTGATGAGGGCATCATGTTTTGCATTCATAGCATTCTTCCATAGGGGTTGACTTAAAGCCTCTCAAACTATCTTTGGTTTGGTCATGTCAACCAATAAAATCATGAGTACAAGATTGAATTCATTCTCACATGTCTTCTTGTTCATACTCCTAATGATATATCTAGAGTAGAGCTCAAGTGCGAGTCCTTGATTATGGAATCTAGCCATTTAAGATGTTTTTAATTAATGAATAACTACCCTCTAGATTACCAAGATCAATGAATAATTTTTTTATTACATCTCACCTACTTCATGCTCATCATCTAACTATGGGAATAGTTTGTGAGAGGTGGTCTGGTTTGTCTCCTTCTATGTCAATGAGTCAAATGATGACTCATCATAGACCACATCATGAATTTCATAAATATTCTTCATCTCAGGATTCATGAGATGGTATGATTTGGACGTAATGTTATAACCCAAGAAAATAAACTAGAGGGTCTTTGTTTTAATCTTATCTATCTTCTTTTCTATAATATATGTATAAGAAGTACAACTAAATACTCGAAGATGAGAAATAAATGGTTTACGACCACTCCATACCGCTTTTGGTGTCTTATCTAGCAAGATCTTTGCTGGTGATCTATTAAGAAGATAAACAACCATCTATAGTACTTCTACCAAAAATTTTGCCCTAAACTTTGTAGTGGAAAGAATACAATGAGTAATCTCCATGGCTAAGTGATTGCAACATTCTACTATTCTATTTTGCTAAGGAATGTAGTGAGTAGTCAGGTGTTGCTTAATGTCATGTTACTTTAGGAATGTTGTGAACTCTTTTGATATGAATTCTCCCCCTTGATCTATGTAGAGGAGTTGAATTTTCTTTCCAGACTATGTAACAACATGCTAATATAGGGTTTTAAAATATGCAAGAGCTTCACTCTTCTTTTTAATAAAGAACACCCAAGTCTTGTGAGAAAATTCATCAATAAATAACTAAAAGTACCTAAATCATCGAAGGGATGATGGCATGGGTCAACATATATCAATACACACCATTGTGAGTCATTCATTGGCATGTGAAGAACTTGGCTCAAATTGAACATGATGTTATTTGCTTGTAAGACAATCAGAACATATCAGTAAAGAATGAGAAAGATAAGGAATTCCACAAACCATTACCTTAAAAACTAAGCTAGTAGATGGAACCAACTAATAGATGTCCATATCAGTAGTGCCAAAGTGTAGTGGATTATAATATAGAGGTAGTGAGTGTAACTTCACTACTTGAAACTACATCTATGGTAAATAACCAATACTTTAAGAAGTTTTTAGCAAGAACTTGACCTTCTCAGGAAATGAGACATGATTTGATGCTTTCTTAGACTAGAAACTCTAATTTTATATATGATTCAACAATTGATTGAGAGATAAGAGATTTTTTGTTAAACTAGGGACATATAATACCTTTGTGAGAACACAACATCTTATTTTGAGAGGAATGGTGACACATCCAATTCGTTCTATAATGTACTCTTTATTGTCAAAAATCCAAACATGATCTCCAGTTGGGTGAGTCATCAGTGAATCAAAGAGTTCCTTACATCTAGTCATGTGCTTGCTAGCATCAGAGACTATTAGCCATAGTTTTCTCACTTCTGTCAAGGCTTAGGAGACTATTACAAGATCATCATGGGCTCCATATGCTAATTTTTATACTACTTCATCATCTAAACCATTCTATTCTTACTTTTGTGCTTTTATATTCCCTTTATACTTCCAATGTTGAGGATGTATCTTAGATTTCTTTGAATCTTATTTACTAGGAGAGCCCTCCTGACTAGATTGACCTTGAGCTAAGGAATTATACTAGCAATGATTAGTATCATGCGTGTGGGTCTTATAATGTAACACCACTACTTTGGATTCTCATTCTTCTATTGTTTTTAATGTTGTTGTGACTACTTTTGAGGTCCTTTCTTGAATTTATGACCCCATTGCTTGGAGATTAGGGCTTTGTCCTTAAATTCGTCATGCATAGACTATATTTTTTCCTCTTAGTGAAGCAAATTGACCATTTCTTTGAATGACATCACTTGATTGGCAATGTTTAGTTTTTTAATGAACATGCAAAACTAAGATAACAGTGCTCTTCATGTGATAAGAACCAAGATCTTATCCTCATTCTTCTCTCTAAGTACAACAAGTTCGACTCATAGTTTTACAACTTGACATAAGAACTCTTCAACCTTTTTGCCTAATTTCATACTGAGTGTATGAAGAAGTGATTACAAATGTAAAATTTTGGTTTGGTTCTTCACCTAATATATCATGGATAAAATATCTCATGCCTCTTTCGATGTCTATGCATCACAAACACGTGGTTGTACTTCATCAGCAACACTAAGAGTTATCAGCATTAGTGATGTTGCATCCGACACTATGTCAAATTTCACTTGTATAGGTATTTTTAATCTTCCATGTTTCTACATATCACCACATTTCATGTTTTACCATGCTCACACAATCTCACTGGTAATTGTAGTATGCCATAGGTTGCACTCTCATGGCATTACATCTTTGTGTTTGCTTGTGTGGAAAAAATTATAAATAGTCACTACGAGAATCTAAGGCAATTTCATCCTATCACGTCGCATGATTTTTCCCCTTTGAAATCAAAACAAACATTAACATCATGTCTTCAAAGCTGTAGATGGTGAACTATCCAAAAAAAAAGACATGAGTCCAATCTTAAAAAGGGCTTGGATAAAAAAAGTCTTGTGTTTTCTACTAAGGCAAGGATTGAGTAATTTACTAATCTAAAGCTAAAGGTTGATCACCTAAGGCATTTAAGTGAGAAATATTTCTATGTCAATAGGGTAAGGGATGGACCAAGTTGACCATGTCTAAATATGAACTATTTTTTAATGTAAAACTTTCTAAATTATAAGGACATGTAATAAGGAAAAGTCTAGGATTAAACCCATTAAAATGCCTTTAGCCTTCTACTTCATAGTGTACATTTCCAATAGATATATATATATATATATATATATATATATATATATATATATATATATATATATATATAATATTGCAAGAGTAAGCTAAAGAGATTGACATGGACTCTAGTTCTCATGCATATTTGGATTATTGGGATGTCATTATTGTAAGTGCATGTGGTCAAGCAGTGTGTATTATACAAAAGTAGTTCTCCATAAAATATTAGGGATTATGTGTGATTTTTAATCCCTAGAGCTCTTATCATTATTATAAGTGCATGTGGTCAAGCAGTGTGTATTATACAAAAGTAGTTCTCCATAAAATATTAGGGATTATGTGTGATTTTTAATCCCTAGAGCTCTTATATAATCATGGTTAAAAATTATGGTTAAATAGACTTCGTTGGTAGCTTTGTAACTTCACATCAGCCCATTTTTTCATGGGATTTCACACAACATTTATGCTCTTCTCAATTTGCGTGGCCATATTGAATTCCTACCACAATTTTTTTAGAACCTTATCCCACTTGTATAAGAAACCTTATTATCAAAATCATCATAATATTCTATCAAGCACACTATATCATTAGGCCTTATATTCTCATGCAGTCACATCATAGCTTTGTTTATTCATGTCTTTAAGTCTTGCATGCACTCATTAAGGTTTATATTGATTTTTTCAAACTTAGCTAAAAGAAACATTGGATCAACTCTATCACCATACTAAATTTTGAAAACATTCTTCATTTCTTCCCATGAATCAATGCATCTAGAGGGAAGAGAGTTAAACCATTCATAAACATTTTCCTTCAACATGTGTACAAACAACTCAATACAGGCATCCTCATGCTCAACCTCATAGTCTTGAATAATATTATGAAAATATCTCACGTTCTGATCATCACTCATTATATTAGTCCCTTGAAATTTTAAAAGACATTTACTTATTTTATTTGGGACTTTATTAGGATAACCTTTCATGTCATCAAAATTTATAGGCCTAGATCTAGGAACACATAATACAAGATGTTCATTCTCATCTAGGACCCTATGCCTCATGATTGGTTCAATTGGAGGTTTAATAACAACTAACAAAGGGATGTGAGGGGGTGAATGATGGGGACTTATAGGATTAAACTTGGGAGGTGATTTAGTTGGTCGAGAAGAATTTGGATAATAGATAGGACTATAAGTTTTATAATAACTAAAAGAGCTATGAAAATCCTCAAAAATGGGAAACTCAATAAAAATTTCAAGATTATCATAATTTTGGTAGTTAGGAAACTATTTAGAAGCTAAAACTTGCTATTCAACATGCCTCCAAACTTATCTACCTCTTCTTTGATGAATAATTATGAGTGAGATAAATTGCTTGGATAGGTCACCTTTGAAAGATGATCTCAATCCTTCCAAATTTGCAAGCAAGAAAACACTCAAAGCTAAAAATTAAAATATTTAAAATAGGCATTGATATTTATTGAAAACAAATACTAAAGATGGATTAAAAAATAGAATCATAATTATAGAATATAAAAGTTATCATATTGACTGTGATACATGCTTAAAAACATACATGTTGAACTTAATGATGAGATAAAAGGAAAATACATTGAAAATTTCATAATGATGTCTAGAAGGGGAGAAATCACCTTCTAACATGTAATTTTAACATATTTTTGTAATAAGCTCATTAGAATTTTAATTATTAAATATTTCAGTTCTTGGCACATCCCTAGTGGAGGGATGTGGTGTTCATAGCCAAAATAGTTCAAAGGTAGCAAATAATAGTAAAGAACTTCATAACATGAAATAATTATAGTTTTCTATAGGAGTCCCTGACAACACAAGTAACCAAGACTTCAATTTAAACCTTGATAACAGTACCAAGAAAGTGGTGAGATTGATAAACCAAATATATTTAGATAAATACAATAAATAAATAACTTTTTAAAATGACAATAGATCTCTATAATATTCCTTAAGAACACAAGTGCCACATGTGTTTTTTATGTCCCATGTAATGGCTCTAGTAAAGTTGTGATGTTGACGAACCAAATATAGTCAAATCAGTACAATACAAAGAGAAATTTTAAAAATGATAACAAATATATACAAGATTCCCCAACAACATGAGTGTCATGGGTGTCTCTTATGTTCTTGGTAATGGTGCTAACATGTTTCTTAGCTTAACGCTCCTAACCCTCTTGTTCCTTAGCCTAACCCTCCTACAGTTCCAAAAATTTCCCCAAGTATTTAGGAGAGTCTAGTTGACCACAATATGGAAAAAAAATGAAATTAAAAAATTAATTATTAAAATAAAGGATCTCACATCCACCAATACCCACCACACCTATCTAGCCAGTTCCCTAAAGACATTATTATGTCATATTGGCTCTGTAATGAGTCAACTTGATAGATGGGATTCACATCAAGATAGTTGTAGGGATTATTATGCTAAAAATTTGTCAGCACATGAGGTCAATGAAATATACATATTAAAAGAATCCATCTCACCTTATTCATTGATCCAACTACCAATCCACTATTTCTAGTAACTTCAAGAGATTTTTCAATCCATTTCTACCAACACAGTTTAATCGTAACCAATTTCTAGGACCGAAGGTGGAAAGTGTTTGGTTATCCATCATGTAACAACCATGAAGTACCATTAAATTTTTTGAGGAAAATTTACTATGAGTTTATCTTAAATGATAGTTCATACTATTTTTATTTTAGTGAGTTTCAAGGTTGAGGGAAAGGCTATGCACGAAATCAACCAAGTGCACAACATGTACCTAATCGGCTTGCAAAGATCCATATCCAAAAGCCACTAGAACCTACTATCCCCTATAAATTTCATCAATTTATGGAGATAAACACAAGTCATTAACTTATTTCATTCACTAATACATTTTTTTGTCATATGAGTAGACTCTCATAGACTGATGCTAGAGATACACCACTTAGTGTGCATACATAGTCCCACCCTCGTAGACATTGTGGATCTATATGCACTAGACCTTCTGATGAGGATGGTGTTGGTGGTTTAAAGGGATTAGATAATATACTTATAAGTTTTTGGCACATGCATTTATTGTGTATACATCAACCACTACACAGATTTATGCATATTTAATTATAATTGTAAATTTAAACTAACTAATGATTAATTTACATATAAATTAAATAATATATATGTCATTTTTTATGTCCCAGAAGGTGATTGTGCCTTCATCATCATATTCAATATTTGATTTGATGCAACTATTATTTACATTTTTAGATTGAACTATTGGTCCATCCACTACTAGATCTGTCTCTATTAGGACAACCCTTTTTACTTATACATAATCTTATGTTTTATGTAGATTTACTATATGTATATTTACCTTGTAAGTTTAAGTTAAATTTATATATCAAAAATTTCAAAATTTAAGTAAAATTATATTAAATACATTATTGGTTTAATAAAGGATAGAAACTTGCAATATATATCTTTGGTAGTTTATAAAAAAGTAAGTGAGACCTCGTTTACATTTAATTGATTGCTCAAGTAGACACCCATCCTTCACTATGAGCCAAGATAGACATAAGAATCAATGCTAAAATATCATATTCATAAGTATTGATAGAGTTATATATTAAATTATAATTTTGAATTGTAAAAATAGACATTTTAATAATTTAACTACATACTTGTGGAAAATATAACTTATGTGAATGTATTGTGTATGCACGGTTGTCCCATGATATCTGATAGTCCCATTCAGATGATTAATAGGGAAACCTCTCATGTTTCTTCCCTATTTTATATGACTATTCAAATAGCTAAGCCTACCACTAACTCATTGGAGCATCAAAAATGATTTGAGGAAGACCACAAGCTTGCAGTAAGCGCATGTTTAAATTATTATTTATTCTAGTTTAAAACTAATTTATTAAAATATAGTAAATGTATTTTCTATTAATTTTTTAATAATACTTTTAATTTAATAGGTTTAGCTATAAGTGAGCTATGAGTATAGAACTTGGAGTCAAACCTTTTAGCAATCGAAGTTATTAGAGGGATCATTATATACTAGCAAGGCATCCTAGAGAGACTCTTCTTCAAGGAAAAGAGATGGAGGTTATTTGATATTAAGATTTTTTACATGAGATATGATTTGTTATATCCCTATATATAAATTTAAACATTTTTGGCATTATATATGTGTATCTAACAATCATTGGACATTATACACTATGTTGGTAGATGTTGTAATTTTCTATGTGCCAATCATGGCAATCTATGCATTATTAAAATTGTACATTTTCCTATATATACATATATTTTATTTTTCACTTAAATTATGTTAATCCATCTAATTTATATTTATTTTTAATTTAAAATATTATTTTATAGTGTTGTTTTGATCTTCGAAACTATTATCTATCAGATCTCATATCTAATGTTGTACACAAATGAGGATTAAAAAATTGGTCTTTTCAATGCTATAAATATATGATATCCCATATTTATTTAAATTAATTTTTTTTATTTGATTATGTTTATTATAAATAACTAAAGACACTTTTATCTATTTTGCATTTGTCATCACCCATTTACAACTTTTGAATTGCTCATTAGCATGTAATTTGATTTCACTTAAGGCCCATACCCAATCAAGCTCACACTTGTATAATATAGAGATGAACTTCTGCCTTACCTTAACTATAATTTATTTATTCTAATAAAAATGAATATTACTCACATGAAAAAAAATAATCACTCATGAGATAAGGATCTATCCTTATCTAAAACCCTTTATCATCCACTAATACCATTTAATGCAAAGTTAGTTCTATGATATCTAAGAAGGATTTGAATGTACTATTCATATTCTATAATATCATGAATAATTTTAACCTCATCTATCAACTCTTGTTCCCAACTTGATTCAAAATCTACTCTCAAACAAACTTCTTTTAAACTAGTCAATTACGAGTTAGGTCTATTCTTAACTAGTCACCAATTTATCAGACATGCTCTCCTTCCTTTAAAAATTATTCTTTAAGACACTTTGGATAGGTGTTAGAAAAAATCAAGGATTTATATAGTTTTAAAATCTTATCATAAATTAACCTACTTTAGGTCTCTAAGATATTGATATTTTATTCTCAAATTCTATCTTTTTAATTTTCTAGTTCTCTACACCTAGTTGTTCATCCAATAGGTCAATTTATGAAAATGGAATTCATAGCTCAAATTTGTTCAATACTAGTTATAAAATTATAAAATGACTATAAAATATCATTTCCCATGCCTAGATTGGTCCAAGTGGCCCGAAACATAGGTGCATATTATTCAACACATTTAAACTATATGAATGATATCTAAATATGTTATTAGGTATAGAACACACCATTTTGGTTCCTAGAACAAATTCCAAGAATTCATTTTGCTATTTAAGCCCTTAGTAGGCCTAGTTCTCTTGAATCCCTTAAAACCTAAAAACCTCATTATGTAAGGATTTTTACAAAAGATATTGACAAAAATAGGGCATATTCCAGGACCCATTATGTCCTTTTATCTCCTTGTCAAATTTCATCTTGATACTATGAGTGGAAACCCATTTCTATGATTTTCCCCTAAGAGACATGGCAAGTAATTTGACTGCAATGTTATATTTAGTGACATTATGTAAATTTTAGAAGTTGGATATGTCTTTGATATGCTCACATGGGGTGATAGTACCTTCCCCATTCAAAATTGGAACAATCTTAGTGCCATTGGGATTTATATCATCATAGGAATTTAGTTTTATGGGATTTTTAGTATTGAAGGTTGGGAAAGCATGTTACCTATCCATATTATCTTCAAACTCTTTCATCACTCTCTTACTCTTATTGAATTGAAAAATCATCTTGTTCTTCAAATATCAAGATAGGATCAAGGTATTAAACTTAAATAGGATGTTCAGGATGAGGGAGTGGATTTGTGGGATGGTTACTTCTACTAACATCTAACCTAGTAAGGACCATGAAGCATGAATAAAATAAATAATAAATCTTGGTTTGTAACCATATATTACTTTTAGTGGAGTTCTTAATTTCTGATTAGAACACACTTATGTATTTGTGATGTGCTCAAGACAAACATTCACCTTGACAATATTTTTTTGAGATAATTATCCTATCGGGTATCCCAGAACTATTGTCACTAAAATTTTCACCCTTGGATAGGTAGTTTAAGCCTTCTCCAAATTAAGTGAATTATTGGATTACGTATAGTCTTGTAGGCTATTTTAAAAGAGTTAAACCTCTACATTAAAGGGCTATCTCCCTAGATATTTTCATTGTATCTCATCACCTATACTACATGCTTTCTTGGGATGAAAAGGGAAAGAGAGAAGATGAAATAAACCCATTCTATGGAGGTAATGCACCAATTTAATCACCACAAGACTACCATTAACTTTCAATATGAAATATGACTCACAAGACTAGCTTCAAATTCCAAATTTTCTTTAACATAAGTATTTCAAACATGGAGGTGATATGCAAAGCACTTATCAAGGTGAATAAATGAGAGGTCCGATTATAAACACTAATGTTATTCCTTACAGTTAAAGATAGACAAAGATAATAACTATACTCCATGTGACCTATTAGATAGTATAATACTTACACAAAAGATAAAAGATTAAACTAAACACGAGGATAAGTTATTATCACTTATCATTCAACTATACATTACTTCACACACATAGACAAGAAGTTATGAAATCAGAACTAGATTAATAATATTTACTCAAATTCAAATATTGTATTCAAACTAGTAGGGCTTCACTATACCATATATGGATTCTAAACAATTATCCAAAAGTGGTTGTTTAGGGGGAGAGAGAGAGAGAGAGAGAGAGAGAGAGAGAGAGAGAGAGAGAGAGAGAGAGAGAGAGAGAGAGAGAGAGAGAGAGAGAGAGAGAGAGAGAGAGAGAGAGAGAGAGAGAGAGAAGAATAAGTGGAAAGTTTTCATGAGAGTTACAATAATAAAGGGGTTTTCATGAGAGTTACAAAAATAAACGGAGTTATGTGATAGTAGAAACATAACTTCATGTGTCTCATTTCTGAAGCAACTCTAACCCTCTAAGTGTGTCAGGAGTTACAAGCTTACTTGACACCATGACTCATATCTTGAAAACTATCCTTATATGCGTGAAAAGAGTGAAAAATGGAATTTAAAACCATGAATTCATATCAAAATTATCTAAAATAATTAACTGATTATCTTTTATGCCTTAAAAATTCCTATGAGATACAATTCCATCATACAAGTGCATTGTTGTCTTGAAACTATCTATTTCCCATGCCTATATTGGTCCATGTTGCCCAAAACATAAGTGCATATTCCTAAAATAATATAACCTAGATGAATGGTCTTCAAATATTTTATCAAGTCTTAAACACACCATTTTGGTTATTGTAATAACTCCCAATAATTCATTTTACTCTATAAGCCCTCATTAGACCTAGCTCTTTTGTAGCCCTAAAATCCCATAAACCTCATTGTGTATGGATTTTTTTAGATGATATTGACAAAAAAATGGAAGATTATAAGACCCATTATGGCCTTATATATCCATGTCAAATTTAATTTCCATATTATGAGTGAAAACCCATTTTTTATGCCTTTTCTCTCTCTTGAATTAGGTTTCCTAGCTTAAGACCCTATTTTATTGATATAGACCTATGAAACCCATCTGAAATCACCAAAAATCATTTTATTAACTATAAATATTCCATAACTAACCTCCATGTCAAATTTGGTTTCCTCAAACCTTGTGAAAGTATGCAACCACAAAATGGCCTTACCACATAGTCTCATTTGAGCTTGTTTGAGACTGCCCTGAAAAAGTGGCATAGTTTGATCATCTCCAGAATTTAATATAATTTTTTTAAAAATTCAATGGATTTTAAAACTCAAAAATTACCTCATTCATTGATTATTAATCTCTCCCATTCTCATAAAACCTACAAAACATAAAAAATATGAAAAATAGTATATTTATAGCAATCCATACAAGTGACATCATCATAAAAGTAATTTGGATAACCTAATTTAAGTCATAAAAATAGGTTTTAGGATAAAAATATTATATTAGATATGCATTTTAGGTCTTTTATCCATGACTGGTCATTATCAGGGTTTAAGAGAGGTTTAAGACTTGTTTTGGGTCTTAATAATTATTCATAAAGAAAAAATAATAAAATAGACTCATTACACTTATACAACATTATTTATATAACCCCTAAACTATACCAAATGGGTTATACTTCCATGAAAATTTTTACCTATGGTATGAGCATCTAAAGTTGTTCCTCGGGGGGGCTTACTTAGTGTTTCTTGAGTGTGAGATAGGTCTAAATTAGGTTTTGGGTGTCAAAAGTCATTCCCACTACTACTAGCAGATAATTAACCTCCAATTTTTTTTTAAATGATTAAACATTCCTTGGTAGTCTATGGTTACCCCTATCTATTCTCATGGTATACTGGTTAGGGTGCTTGGGGTTTAGGCATGTATTTTTTTTACTAGCTCTCAAGGCACCTAGATGAAACTTGAGTTGTGTTTCCACTTGAGAGTATATGGATAATTTTTCCATGATTTTAAGCTACTCCTATGACTCTTCGTCAGGTTTTATAATTTTTTTTGTGCCTTTAGAGTTCAAAGAGACCCCTTAGTCTCAAGACTAACCTTTGCCAAAGGAGTAGGCAGGGTCTGAGATAAATAGTGAGTATTTACACTATTTGTGTGACCTTAGAGTGACCATGGATGCATTTTTAAAATTATTACCACTTTTTAAAAAAAATTTGAAATCATGATCATGTCTTTAGAGGCCTCAACACACCAATTTCTCTCATGATAGGTTCGATTGCCTGTGTGTGAATGTGTATACCTTGGAACAAGAAATAAGTAATGTTTCATTTATATGTATTATGATTTGAATGTTAAACTAGATGTTTATTTCATCACCAAATTATACATCAAATAATATTCATCCTTTAGACCTTTTTTAGTCCTTTAC
>JARHVA010009397.1:0-321074 GCA_037957365.1 Torreya grandis
TCTCTTAAGGGATTTTTCAATTCTCACTACCTTATTTATACCTATCACCCAACCATACAAACCATTATAGCCATTATCATCACACATTTTATACAAGAAAAGTCTCTCCCTCTCTATCTTGACTCGTGCACAACAAGACACCTTATGGGCCTGTGATAGTAACATAGAGTATTAGTTCAATTTAAAATATCTCATTCATATTATAAGAGATTAAAAACCTAATTTTATAATCTAGGACCATATTTCAAGTCCATATATTCAATGGCATACTTGACAAGATTAAGAAATAACTCTTACTTCCCTTTGCAATGTGACTGTTAACCCAAAACAGGGTATAGACAAGGTTTCTTTGTTCTAGAGGACTATATGTTGATTTTTTACCATTATATTTTGTATAAAAAACAACTAAACTTCCATCTCAATGATAATTCTCAATATATATATATATATATATATATATATATATGTATGTATATATATATATATATATATATGTATATATATGTATATATATGTATATATGTATAATGTATGTATATATATATATATATATGTATATATATATATGTATTTATATATATATGTATATATATATATGTATATATATATGTATATATATATATATATATATATATATATGTATATATATATGTATATGTATATATATATATATGTATGTATATATATATATATGTATGTATATATATATATATATATGTATGTATATATATATATATGTATGTATATATATATATATATATATATATATTTGTATGTATATATATATATGTATGTATATATATATATATATATATATATATATGTATTATATATATATGTATATATGTATATATATATATATATCATTATCTACACCAAATTCATATTTCCTTCATGAGAAATAACCATTTACCTTCATATTGGACTGTGATAGGCAAAACAAGGTAAATGGGTAGAGGTAACCCTTTTTGTTGAGTTCTCCATGTAGAAATGTCTTACTCATTTATATATAGGTTTTTATAGGTTCAAAATATTCAAAACCAATAACATGATGAATCTTAACTTACCAACCTAGTGGAATCACTCCAAGCTCCCCTTCCTTGATTATGACCTACAATCACATCTTTGTTACCACCTATACTCATTCATCCACCTGCAACCTTACGCAAATTATAACATAATCATTGCCTCAATGACCTTCAAGGATAATATGAAACTAATTCAATCACACACACTAAATGGAAAATCCACAACAAGTCACTTTCTAGGTCAATAGGTCAATTTATCAATACCACCTATTATGTCAATAGGTAAATAGGTCAATTACCACCTAATAGGTCAATTAAGTTTTTACCACCACCTAATATGTCAATAGGTTAATTACTCAATAAGTTTCTAGGTCTCTAGTTTAAGTTGTCAAAATTGTCGAATTTATCAAAGTTATCAAAGTTGTTAAAGTTTTCAATAGGTCAATTATTAATAAAGTTTTTAGGTCTCTAGTTTAATTTTTCAAAGTTTTCAATAGGTCAATTAGTCATTAAGTTTTTAGGTCTCTAGTTTAAGTTGTCAAAGTTGTCAAAGTTTAAGTTGTAATTACAGAAATATAGTTATGATGCTTCATGAGTTAAAATTGATACTTCCAACACATCTGATGGGGTGGATAATATATATGACTAGGTTCTTGGCCTCCCATCAGGCCTGATCAACAAACCCACCACCCATTCTGGTCTCAAGAACACCTTTCCTAATACAAGAAAAATGCAAATGTTTAGACTAAGTTTAAACACATGTAAAACAAAAATTGCAAGTCATTTTTATGAACCATAATATCCTTACCATACCTTTTTAATCCCTCTATTTACACCCCATATCACTCAAGTGGAAGCTTTGATATCAATCCATTAGACAAGTTACAGTGACAGGTCCAAAAAAGAAACTTTTTAGCTATGAACAAACAAATTTTTGAACTCCAACTAGTATTTATATCTCCAGAGACTTCCACCTATGAATCTATCACTTTGATCACATCCAAACAAGAAAAAATTACATGATATCAAACTACCACAATCCCTCTACTCTTAACTCAGATCACTTAGGTGGAAGATTTAAGATCAATTTATTACACAAGTTACAGTGACAGGTCTAAAAATATAACTTTTTATTAATGAACAAGCAACTTTTTGAGCTCCAATTGGCATTTCTACCTCTAGGAACTCTACCTATGAATTTATCACTTTGATTACATGTAGATAGGCAAATTACATGTTATCACACTACCATGACATTCAAATTCACCTAGAAGTGCATTTTCACTATTGTATACACCCTAAATCGGTCAAGAAACCACACATATCATGGTCTTTTCACAATCCTTTCATAGGAGACTCTGACTGGAGAATATGAGCCTTGTTCACATTAGCTATGTCTTTTTTTTTACTTGTCTTGGTCTCATTTCATATGCTAGACAACCTTTTTTCTTATTCTTAGTCATCCTCAGATTTGTAAACAATCATTCCACCTTAGTTAGGTCAAATTTCCCATGTTAATTCCATCCCCCCAAGTCCTAAGCCTATAGGATAGGAGTACCAGAATTTGACTATAGCACTAGACCTTAGGGTGTCCCATTTATATCACTCTTATCTAATGGAATTTTGAGTTCCAATGGTTAGTTTCCCTTGCCTAATGAGTCCCAATCCCTTAGCTTTGTCGTTAAGTTTTGTTTATCCTCTTAATGTTGGCCAAATATGAATAAAGTTCCTAAATTCAAAACAAAGAATCTCCTATATAAAATACTTTACAAGTAATTTTATATATAAACACTTACTACTTTGGCACGATACATAATTAAAAAATCAGTCAATAGTATAGCTCAACATTTTGCATCATACATAAATTTGTATGTTTGATTAAGGAAGGGCCTAGGCAAAAGTCATTCTTGCATCTTACCATGCACATTGATTATTCATGTTACCTAAGGGAGAACTACATTTGATATGAGACCCTAGGATTGAGATTTAATGTAGGAAATAATCATGATAGTAGGGGGTTCTAAATTATGCGATCATACTTCCCTTAACCCAGTTTTTCCTTCTTATGATTTTGATTGTATTTATTTTTTTATGTGTAGATAAACCTAGGGTTTTAAGATTTAAATGGATCTATAGCAATCTCTATCAACATTCAACATCTATTTTTTCATATACAAGCTCATACAGGGACATTGGACAAAAACCTAAAAAACCCAAGTCTCTAGGACAATAGTAGGAGAAAAAGACTACAGCACCAAACCCCAAGGTTTTCTATTTTGGTACTCTTATCCTTTCACTAAATGAAAGATATATCTAGTTTATTGACATATTCTCAATATTCTGCAACAATTTTCAACAACTAAATCATTCATTTCAACATATTTTCTAGAGATAAATTTATTTTTTTATATGCAATTAATTTGATTAAATTGATCAAAGCCTATATTTTTACTATATTTTATTGGATTTCCCCTTACTCCAGACCCTTTTTTGTTTAGCAACTAGACCCTAGTTTCCCAAAAATAATAAAACATTTGGGTGAACCCAACTTACTTTGAACAATATCTAAAAACCCTAGGTACACTTAGGGGGTTTCTTTCAAATTTTGTGCAAAAATTTAATATCAAAATTATGATTTTTGTACAATTTTTTTTCATTTATCTCATTCAAATTTATTATATAATTTAAATTATTATCATAATTTTCAAAAATTCTAATACCCCAACCTAAAACCCTAGATTTCCAAACTAGGTCCCTCAAACCCCAAGCCTTCCTTGCAATTTATTAGAAAAATATTTTGGAATTTTTGCAAATTATTTGGATTGTCAAAACTATTTTCAAAATATTTATGTTAGTAGTTATTTCATTTATTTTTCTTAATATTAATTTTACATATTCTCTTTGGTGAAATAAATAAAATGGCCACTAAGGCACTTCTTCCCTCTGATCCCATAGATGAATTTCTAAATTTTTCTCATAATTATAACAATGAATGGACAAATTTTGCAAAATTGCACATTATCTAAAAAATGTGGAAAAAAAATTCATTTATAATGAAGATAATTACTATTGTTGTAATGAGTAATATCATGATACATGTGGAAATTGATAGTGAATAAAAAGTAGATGAATCTTCTTCTCTCAAACCTATCTCTTTTATACCCTCTTCTAAAGAAAATAATTTTGATAAATGGGAAAGGCACTTTTCACCTCATTATCCTATGCACAATGCACCAAATGAACACATTAGTCATGCACTTCTAAGTGAACCTCTTATTGGTGATAATTTGCTTCTCTCTCTCTCTCTCTCTCTCTCTCTCTCTCCTCTCTCTCTCTCTCTCTCTCTCTCTCCTCTCTCTCTCTCTCTCTCTCTCTCTCTCTCTCTCTCTCTCTCTCTCTCTCTCTCTCTCTCTCTCTCTCTCTCTCTCTCTCTCTCTCTCTCTCTCTCCTCTCTCTCTCTCTCTCTCTCTCTCTAATATAAAGGTCTACTTCTATGTTCAAAATACAAATAATATAAATGTAATAAAATCAAATTGCCCAAGCATAGTTCAAATGATGCATCTCATGTTCTCAACTCTACTTTATCAAAAGAATGTCTAAATGATAACTCTCTTACTCTTACTTCTCATATTACAAATAAAATAATGCATACACTCCATCCATGGATAACATAGATGCACATAATAATCCAATTTCATATGATAATTTATTGCATATTAGAAAAGAATTAAATTCTTCTCTTACACCCTCTCCCTAGTGACAATGGAAGTGATAATGAGTATGACAATGAACAAGGAAATGAATATGAAAATGAGAGTGACTATGAACAATATTTCAAATATGATAATGCATGGAATAATGATGATTATTATGTACATAGTGAATAAGAAAATGCATCTCATGTTTCTAACTCTTCTCTCACTCCTCTCAAACATAATATACTACCAAATATTATTTCTAATTTTATGCATGATTATATTCCAAATGATGCACATATTAATGATAACATAGCATCCTCTACCTCCATTATAATGTGATTCACTAAGACATAAAAATACCAATGAATGTCCTAAGTCACCCCCTACTATAGTAGCACCTATTTCTCACTCTTCACCTAAAGAGAATGGTAGCTCACATCCCTCTACCAAGGTCTAAGCTACCACTCTTCCAAAGGTTTAAGTGAGCACACCCCTTGTTTATGATCCAATTTCTAAATGTAGCATTCCCATAGCTAAAATAAATGATCAAATTCAATGATTAAATGAACCACTTCAAGATTCTAATATACCATCCTAGGAGATTAATTTCTTTGATGCATGTAATTGGTGAATTACAATACCAAGTACATCTCTTTACCTTGAAAAACAAGGCTTATAAGTCTTGGATGGATGCCAATGATTTATATGGTAACCCTCTTCTGAAGACATTCATAAAATCTTCATTACTCGAGCATTTCTAGATACCATCATTGCCTCACTTTAATTGAGCTAGAGATCTATTTTTATACCTTCAAGCCTTTCGAAAGGCTTGGCCATCTCATATGAGTCTTTTGATTCTGTTGAAGTTATTCCAATAGACATTAGTGGGGGGATCAATATAATTTGTTATTTTATCTACTCCCCATTAGCTCCTTGCACACATATGATGACTTATAGGAGTCATTTATCAAATATTACATAGCAAACATGGGCCCTCATGTTACATCATATATACTTCAGAGCCAGTTAGTGATTACATCTTACTATTCAATATGCACATGTTAATATTGATCTATAAAACTATTAGATTTAGAGATTAAACATATCTTTATTAAAGGGATTCATCAACTACTCCTAGAACATATATTATATCAAACAGAGTCCTCTTTTAAGCACTCATGTTATATAGTTCTAGCCTTAGAAAATAAATTGGGATTGATTGATGTAGATTCAGTTGATTGAATTAACCTAGATTTCATAGCAATACCTCCATCTATAGCTCTTATCACATAGCATCCACCATGTCTTAAACAAGATAAGAGACCTCAACCAAAAAAGTAAGCAGTTAAAAATAGAGATCCATTTTCTTGAGAATAACCTAAAATATGCACTATAAAGAACAATAACAAGGCACCACTACAGTTTGATTTAGATCAGGATAGTCCATGTGTCATAATATCAACACTATTCGATAGGAGGTTAATGAAATCACCTTCTACTCATCGATGAGATCCACATCTCTTACATAAACAACCACATCAGCCCTTTTATAACTATCATCATATCCAAGACATAGAGATAATTATTGTTATGGACTCAGGGATTACATTAGTAGATGTGTTAATAATAACATCATAGCATTCACACAGGGGTCACCAAGATCTCCTCCATCATATAACCATAGACATCATTCCTCCATGACTGAGTTAACCTAAGACATTCCTTCATAGAAATCATTAGTTACTCATCATGAGAGTAATGTATTTTTTAGGATAGAGCCTCAAAGGAGATCTCTTATCCAACCTACTCAAAAGGTTTGGAGACCAATACAGTGAGAGAAACCTAAATATAGTAGTATAGTCTAAGGAGTACATTATGTTATTCCATATACATATCTATCATAGTCATAAGCACTACAGTAAAGTACTGCTCTAGAGAGATATTCACTACGGCCAAGTTTTTTGGGTCCTATCTCACATAACAACCTATTATGGTTAAGATTAGATGAACCCACATCATAAAGTATTGCTCTAAAGAGATATTCACTACAACTAGGTTTTCTAGGTCGTATCTCATGTAACAACCCATTATGCTTGAGATTAGATGATCCCCCATCATAGGTTATAGTTCTAATTCGATCTATTACTCAGTCATATGCATCATAAAAGAGGCCACAAGGTGTTATTTAATGTAGCAATCCACTATGATTATGGATATATGAGCCTTATTTAGAGCACATAGTTTTAGTTGCACATATAGTAAGGTTACATTTGGTAGAGTCTCCATGCATAGCTATAGTTAGTGCACATCAGATAGTATTAGATACAGTGTATCTTCTAACATAGCATGATTAGTATGGGTACTTGTTTAGTTGGCCATCAAGGTTTAGATAGTGATACAACACACATTCATACCAACATCAATTCATAGCTTCACTTCACATGGAAACAATAGAGCCAAAGTATTAGCCTTTGTATTCTTGAGTCACCTACTCATAGGGATTGGACACATAGTCCAAACATTTATTAGCACACACATGATTACATAGCTTCACTTAGTGGGTAACGATGGAGCTAAAGGACTAGCCTTTGTATTCTTGAGCCACATACTCAAAGGGATTGGGCACATATTCCAAAAATTGATTATAACATGCATGATTACATAGCTTCACTTAATGGGCAATGATGAAGCCAAAAGACCAACCTTTGCATTTTTGAGCCACTTTTGGGAAATTGAGCATAAAACATTCTCTTACATCCCCTTCTACTAACAACTAACATTTTTAGTTTTGAATAACCATCCTTATCCAAACCAAATTATCCAAATCCAAACCTTACCAATATCTTATTTTACGAAGCTTAAATCAGTTCACTTTATCAAAACAATTTACCAATTACAAAAACTAGCTAAATTCTTGCTCAATATAAATTACAAATCAAACCTAACATCACAATTGAACATATAATGAATAATAAAATCACATCCTAAAAAAATTTTTACCAAAACATATGCAACCTCAAAATTGATACCAAATTAACTATTTATAATTAACCATTAGCAAATTAATATACCAATATATTCCAAAATCCATAGCACAATATGTATGAGTCAAAGTCAAACTAGTATCTATGTATATATAATAAAGTTTTCAAAGAATATACATCACATCAAATACAATCAATCATAAATTTCCATCAATCCCTCACTCTTAGTCTCACTCCCTCCTCTAGTACTAGTCCCATAATCCAACCTAGCACTTGATGACCCCACACCTCTTCAAGCACCTGAATGCCTCTTGTGATGACTCTCTCTCTCAAATAGCCAACCATACTCCTTTAACAAGTTAGCATACCAAATTTTAAGGTTTTTATACTCATCCATAATCTTTGTACTCACTAATATAAAATTGGGTGGAAGCATCCTATGCCTATCCAGCTTAGCCCTCAGCTCATCTCTCTCTCCCACTACTCTAATGTATGTAGTTATCACTATCATAGATCTATCAAAAAAATGATCATGAACATTTTTTGTAACTATTGCTTGCTCTATCAAACCCTCCTCTATTACACCATCAGGTACATGTCATGTAAGCTCTTGGAGTGTCAACTCAATGATGGTCTACTAGTACTCATCATCTCCACTTCTTACCCCAACCTATGCTTTATCTTGAACACCTCCCACTCCACTTTCACACAAATTATGATGCTAAATTAGTTATATACTTTTAATTTAAACTCACAAGCACAAACTTATACATAATTCAAATATAACTACTTCTTACCTCCCATCATCTAGATCAACATAGGATCCTCATACTCAGGAGCATCCCCTCTATCAATAGGATATAATGGATCCACTGATGCTTAGCCCACCATGTGGTATATGCCTATTTACATCCAACACCATCTACATCAATAATATCTATAACCACATCCCATGCATCTGAAGGTAATGGTGTTAACTCAACCTTAGTATGCCTCGCATAAGCTCCTACCCTTGTTGGTACATGTGTACTCCTCACCCATACCCATGCTACCAAGGACACATATTTTGGTGCCTAAAACTATCTAGTCATGCACTCATACTGAAAGTGATTATATACTCCAACCTAGTAGTCATGTATCCAACAATTGACCCTCATATATCATAACTACACTCTATCTTTAGCCAACCTAGGAAATCTTCTATAAGTCCTCCATATGATATCATGAGCCACCAATCTATCTATAATGATATATCCTAGGAGATTAGATAGATAATGTACTCATCCACCACTCTCTAAATGGTTGTGGATGTTCCCACCTCTCTTTCAATAATCTTATCGGCTACACAACTACTATGTGCTCATAAGCCCAATAATGTAATAATGTCATTTTACTCAATCTACCACTAAATGCCTCCTATGTAAACTTGTAAATATCCCATGTATAGGTGGACAAGCATATTCCTACCCTATGAGAACACAATTCCATATACCTCCACACTATGCACACTCTTATGCATCTTATATGCAATCGACACCCCACTCCCATCTGTAGCAACAAATGAGGCTAACAACATAGCCAACCACTTTTCTAGGTATAGAACACTAGATTATACTATAAATGACAAAAAAATATCACTATCACTACCTCTCTAATGTATATTTAAATGTACACTAGAAAATATAAGGATGCATGATCAATAGCATTAACACCCATGTCGTCCTACAATGTCACCCACTATCCACTAACTGGTAAATGCAAAATTTGATACACATCCTCCAATGTCATAGTAATTTCCCCTTTAAGAAGCTATAAATTACATGTATCTACATTCCACCTCTCACATAAGGTGGTAATCAGATATCTATCCCACTGCACTATGCCTAGGTCACACACATAACCTAACCCTACCTTATCTATGACAACCGTCTCAACTATAGACAATGGTAATAGTTGTAATATCTCCATAACTTGGCCCCTATGGAAATATCTCAACCCTACTCAACTTTAAAACACCAAAAAAAACATATATATTAGTCCACAATTCCAAATCACTAACCAAGAAAAGATAATATCACCTAACCAAATAATATCTCAAAAAATCAAGCCTCCAAGACAACAACATTAGGTACAAGATAACAGTACTAGATATGAGTGCTAGAACCTAGATAGTAGTGTTGAACCCTAGATAGGAGCACTGACTCCAAGATAAGAGTGTTAAATCTAGTGAAAATTGTCTTAGGCTACTTTAAATAGCTCAAAAAGCACTAAAATAGGCTTTAAAATAGACAAAAATCAAGCATTAAGCTTACTCACCAGGCTAACATCACCACCATCCTTAACCTAGGCTACCAACTACTCAAACTGGGTCATGGTAGGTGTTCATCTCCTTAGCATGCTTCTCACTCTAGAGCTCAAAATCTCAACCTAGTCAATGAAAAAATGAATCAATAATCAATTTGATTTTCCTATATCAAATAACTTTTTCATTCAAAGTAAAATACTATTTTGTCCATAACTAAAACCTCATAACTCTATTTTGTAAAAAAAATTCTTCCACAAAATTGTGACAATGGTACATTCGACATCATGCAAGATTTTATCTATTACTACTTTAGTTTCCTACTATGGCACACCCATCTCTATCCCTCTCTTATACCTAGACACACACCTTGGTCCTCACCAATCAAAAACTTGTTCCACTTGCCATAACTCAATCTAATCAATCAAACAACTTCTTAATCAATTCAAACTATACCAACTTTGTTTCTATCATTATGTCACTAGTCATCACTTTTGGCTTGACCTCCTCTATCAAAAATTTCATCTCTCTCCCGAGAAGGGGGGAATAATTTCTACTATTCCTATTCCTACACTTACCCCACATACCCATCCACTCTCATAGGTGGATACACCATAGTTATTACACTTATATTAGCTTAGATTGGTTGAGATATATAGTGATTCAGATTATATGGGTCACTTAGTTTCACTCAAGACATTTAGATGGATATACATTTAGTTTACATATATATAAACTATTTAGATATAGTGGTTCAAATTATATGGATTCATAGTAACTTCAATATAGATTCAGACTAAGATACCAGATTTGGGGACATGTGCATTACTCCACATCACACACATACAACATAAAATAGTTACAAGACCAAATAATATATTATAGGCATAGTGCAGAGCACAATGTTTTGATCTCTAGTTTTGCACATGGGGCATGACATCATAGGTTATATCACATGTGATTATATAGATTACTAAATTATACATATGCATCATTCAATGCCAGACTTGGGGGCATGGCATAGATGTTCATGTTATTCATCATCCAAGATTATACAAATGGAATGGAAATATATGTCATTCTCTTCTTAGACATTGACTAGAGTTTTAGATTATACCTAGCTATACCTAGGTTGTCACCAAGTTGGACCACATAGTCTTCTATAGCGGTTGGTCCATTGCATTACCCAGACCTAGATTACATGAGTTTACATAGGACAGAGCATAGACATTAGTTTTGGGCTTCCATGCATTTCTTAGTTTTAGTTTAGATATTTAGATTAGGGTCATGATAGATTCTACTCTTCACATCATATAAATTCTATACACACATTCTAGATTACATGAGTTTATGTGGGATAGAGGATAGCCATTAAATTTGTGCCTTTAAGCATTCCTCAGTTTTATCCAGATTCAACATAGGGGGCAATCATTTCCCTCCTCCATGTTACATGGATTCCACTTTCAAATTTAGTATAGGGGGCATCCATTTTAGGTATTATTTCTTTCTCCAGGCACTATTTATCTCTCCATCCACTTCCCCAGCTAGGAAGTGAGTTGGACCCTTTACAATACATTTATACCATGCAGGTAGGTTTAGGTAAGAATTTGTTTCTTCTTTATTTTACTCTAGTACTTCATTTCATTGCATTAATAGAATAAAAGGGGGGAAAATATATACACCATAAATTAGTCAAGAAACCACACATATCATGTCTTTTCACAGTCCTTTCACAGGGGACTCTGACTAGAGAATATGAGCCTTGTTCACATTAGCTATGTCTTTTGTTTTATTCATCCTAGTCTCCTTTTATGCTCTAGACACCTTTTTTCTTCTTACCAGTCATCCCAAGATTTTCAAATAGTCATTCCATCTTAGCCAAGTTAAATTTCCCATGATAATTCCATCCCCCTAGGTCCCAAGCCTATAAGATAGGAACACTAGAATTGGACTATAGTGTTAGACCCTAGGGTTTTTATTTCTATCACTTTATCTAATGGCATTTTGAGTCCTAATAGTCAGTTTCCCTTGTTTAATGAGTCCTAAGCCCTTTTTAGCTTCATCTTTAAGTTTTGTTTGTCCTTCTAATTTTAGCAAAATGTGAATAAATTTATGAAATTCAAAATAAAGAGTCTCTTATATAAAGGACTTCACAAGGCATTTTATATCTAATACTTACTACTTTGGCACATTACATAATTACAAATCAATCAATAATATAGCTCAGCATTCTACATCACACATATAATTACATACTTGATTAAGGAAGGGCCTAGGTGAAATTCATGCTTTCATCTATTATGCATGTTTATTATATGCATTCTCTAAGGGAGAATTACATTTTATTTGAGACCCTAGTTTGAGGGTTAATGTAGGCAGTGATTAGTACACCAAAGGTTCTAAATCATGTGATCATACTTCCCCTAATCTATATTTTCCCCATTATACTTTTGATGTATTTTTTATTTCATGTGTCTAGATAAACCTAGGATTTTAATATTTAAATGGATCTACATCAAGCTTTGTAAATATTCAACATCCAATTTTTCATATACAAGCTCACATAGGGACAATAGATAAAACCTAAAAAACTCAGGTCTCTAGGACAATAGTGGGAAAAAAGACTATAGCATCGGACCCCAAGGTGTCATATTTCAACTCTCCTATCCTTTTACCGAATGAAAGCTAGATCCATGTTGCTAACATCTTCTCAGTCTAGTATAACATTTTTCAACACCTAAATCATTTATTTCAACCTATTTTTCCAACTAAATTTATTTCTTTCTATATGTAATTAATTTTATTAAATTGATCAAAGCCTATATTTTTACTATATTTGATTGTATTTTCCCCTTACACTAGACCCTAGTTTCCCAAAAATAAAAAAACAACTACCATTTTAGAGAATGGAAACACTAACAATAAATGTTGTCAAAGTTTAAGTTGTGGTTGTAGAACTCTAGTTATGATGCTTCCTGACCAAAAAATGACACTACCAACACTTTTAAAAGGGTGGATAACATTTAGGAATAGGTTTTTGGCCTCCCACCAGGGTCGATTGGTAAACCCACCACCCATTTTGGCCTCAAGAAGACCCTTCTTAATACAAGAAAAATGTAATTTTTAGCCTAAGTTCAAACATGCATATAATAAAAACTATAAGTCATTTTTATAAACCATCAGATCCTTCCCCTACCTATTTAATCCTTATAATCACACCTATGAGTACTTAGGTGGAAGGTTTGAGATCAATCCATTAGACAAGTTGTAGTGATGGGTTCAAAAATACAACTTTTTATCAGTGAACAAGCAACTTCTTGAGCTCCAACTAGGATTTCTACCTCTAAGAGCTCCATCTATGAATCTATCGCTTTGATCACATCCTTATATTAAAATTACATGTTATCACACTAACACAACATTCAAATCCACCTATAAGTGCATTTTCACTACCATTCTGGAGAGCAGAATCACTAATAACAAATGTTCAAAGTTTAAGTTATAGTTACAAAACTCTAGATCTGATGCTTCTTGAATAAAAAATGACACTGCCAACATGTCTGAGGGGTGAATAATGTCTAGGACCAAGTTTTTGGCCTCCCATCAGGCTTGATCAACAAACCCACCACCCATTCTAGCCTCAAAAACACCCTTCCCAATATAAGAAAAATGCATTTTTAGCCTAAGTTCAAATACCTATAAAATGAAACCTACAAGGCATTTTCTGAGCTTCGATCATGTCCAACCTAAGCTTCAATAATATTTAACCTAAGATTTTCTTAGCTTAAATAATATAGAATTATTTAATGAGAGTGCCAACTATGTGAAGGTGGAAGCTTATTTGGCACCACTAACCTACACAAAATTATTAGTGAGTAATTAAAAATGAAATTTATATGTACTACATAGAAAATAAAAAACATTTGATAAAATTGATTACATATAAATTTGAAAAGTCAACATACTTTTGTATTTAAATCCAATGAATCACTAGGATCTACTCTAACCTTGATAGTATCAAGAATAGCTTCATGGTATGACTCCTAAACTTTCCATAGTTTCCTATTTAATGGCCTCCCATGATATTTTTGTAATTGAATATTCATTGTAAAAATCAAATTTGAATAGTGTAGTATCTTCTTGTGCATTTCAAACTCTTCAAACAACTATTGATCTGAATTTTTTATAGGATATCATCAAAACCAAGTTCCAATGACTACCACTAACCCAATGAGATAGTCAATGTTTTTTCCATCTATAATTAGGTAAGCCATTTTTTTCTTTTTCTTTACACATTGACACAAGTAGTAATCAGTGTCATCTTCATTATCATCATCTATAATAATTTTAAAAACATGCCCTGTATCACAAAAAAAAAAATTAATGATAATATGAAGATATATAATGAGAATAAATTATACATAATGAAAAATATTCTACCTAGCTACACTAGATCAGATATATAGTTAAAGTCATCTAATGATGTCATATTTATAAGTTATAATGTTGTTTGAACTTGATATGTGTTGGTTGGAATTAAAGGTTTGAAACTCCAATCATCTACCCACTCTTGTGACTCACACTCATTCTAAACAGATTCAATGCATGCCAAATAGAAACATGCCAAGTGTCTCATATGAACAGTCCAAGAACTTGCATTTGAGCTACAAAATGAGTGGAGGTCACCTAAACCTGTTAGAGACATACAATATTCATACTTTGCCAAGTTTTATTTTTCTATTAACCATAAATGTCTATGAACAATAGAATTTGGTTGAGCATCATAACACATGTTCTCATTACGCCATTCAACCATAGTTTTTACATCTATCAAATGAACATCCCCTTCAAATTTTAACTCTTCCCTTGAAATAACTCTTTTTACACATGCTCCAGCATTTTCATGCTCCCCTTTTCCATGTCCAACCTCAGTGAAACTCCAAATATGTTCTACACCAGTGGTAATGTGCATCCTTCTCAACTAATAAAATATCTATGTATTTTAAAATTATGATGTGAAATTATCTGACCAAATTTAATGTTTATTGAAGTAATGTTCCTCTGACTCAACTATTCATATAACTTCTAAAAATAACATTACACATACTCTAAATAATGTGATTTGTCAACATTGATATGGAAACGGTACTCCCTTAATATTTTTCATTATTTCTCTATACTATCAAGTGCATGCATGAATGCTATATGCACAAATATGACAACTTGTGATGATTTTTAATACTATGATTGAACTTCTATTTTGGGTTTATAATTTTAAGCAAAATCAAATATTGAAACAATCGAACCAAGTGGGAACGTATCCTTTCTTATCTTTAAATGTTTATCTAATCATCTAGCCTTGTGTGTGTGCCTTACACACTCATAAACAATCTTTTCCTTAAATTTGACTAAAATTTTGAAAATAGGTATATTTTTGTATCAAGCTCATGCCTCTTAGATTTTGTCATATTTTACTTGATAAGTCATTGATTTATATTTTCTTAAACCAACTAATTCCTTTCCAATTTCACTTATAATCTCCTCATGGATACATTTTTTTTTGGTAATCCACCACAAATGCTATAATTTCCATTTAAACATGATTTGTTGTAGAATAATTGTCCATATGATCTTTTGTAAAAGATAGCTAAAATAAATTCCCTAGCTAGTTTTGGTGTCAATTCAATTCCACACTCCTACAAAATGTTATTAATATTCAAAATACAATGAATATGGGTAAAAACATCATAGTGCATTGAAAATTCAACATGTTTCCTACAAAAAGTGGTGCATGTGTGATTTATTTTAATACAAAAAGGTTTTATCATCTCAAAATATCTTTGACAAATAGAAATTTATGGATGTTTTTCCAAAAATTTAGAGTACAATTATGTTTGAATCATATCCAATAAATGTTTTGGATTCAGTTCATAGTTACGAGAACTAACTCTTCTTTTCACAGCCTCTTTCATTGGGCAAAACTCTTATATTATCTTTCCAAAATTGAGCAAGTAACTCTTTGAGAGTATCGGCTATAGCCTTGTCCTTTCATGAAAGTCTACCAGAGAATGCCCAGAGCTCATTGGTATTAGGTTCATTAAGTATTTCAATTGCTTTCATTATTATTGTTTTGCTTATATAAAGTGTTTGGCTTATTTTTGAAACCATTCATTTCCCCCTATTTTGTCACTTACAACATAAATTATAAGTATACGTTGGGAAACATTACAATCTTTGGTACATGATTTTGGGCTTATAGTATGATATGCATCATATATATCTTCAACAATTTCATTATTTTCATCATCCATGTTAGATTTTCTTATTCCTAATGTATACATTATAAATCTCATATTAATCAATTTTATCAATAAAATAAATAATTGACATCTTTGACTATCATAATCCAAATTATGAAAGAAAGTATCCCAAATTTGTTGATCTAGTCTTCTTGAATGGTGATTAAACATTTTTTTATGCATTGGTTCTAAAATATTTTCATCAACTTTAATTAAGTACTTGTCTTTTCTACACACAATTCTTGAAGGTGTTGGTAATTATGGAATTAGTTGAGAGGATGTTTCAAAATCATTATTACTTTCATTATTTAGAGGTGAGATGACATTTTATTCATTATTAATTTCTTCATTATATGTTTTCATTAAATTTTCTTGATGGTTAATTTCATCATTATTTGTTTCCATCAAATTTTCTTCATTCATGGGGGGTGAAGCATCATGCATAAACTCATCATCAACAAAATAAAAAACTTGGAACTTTGAATGTGAACTTCCAATATTAACTAATTTTTTATTTTCAATTTCATTAAAATTAATTTCATTATGGTCAATTTCATCATTGTTTAATAATTCATTATTATCAATTGGCTCATTATCAATGGCATTTGGTTCATTAGGATTAGGGTTTATACCTTATTTACCATGAAGTTTTTACATTTGTATCTTGTGTTTCTCTCTCAAATCTTCTAATTCCTCTGGTGTTTTATTTTTCAACATCTTCCTCTTCCTCAAATGTGATCCATCACCCATCAAAAATGATAATTGACAACTTTTCAAAGGTGGGGTCAAGTACATAGGTACCACAGATCTTGCAAAAGTATGTAGAGAATGTTTGTGGGGATAAAATTCTCAATTTGGATTAAAAATAGTCAATAAGAAGTGATCTTAGTCTAAAATATTCATAACATGATCATGCTATATAACATGATTTTTTTGTTACATAATTCAATCGTTTTATATAACATGATCATGTTATTACATAATGTGATTCCATTATGTGTGGTACAAGGTTCTACTCCATCCAATGCATTAAGAAGCTTGTGTTAATAATAATGTGATCATGTTATTATTAATATAAGATTTGGGGTTAGTGATTGGCAATGAGAACTGAGTGTTGCATATATTAAGAATAACACAAATACATTATTAAATAACATGATCATGTTATAATTAATATAGATAAGGGATTAGGGATTAGGGATTAATGAATTAGTGCATAGGGTTTAGGGATTAGGGATTGGGGATTAGGAATTAGGGATTGAGGATTAGGGATTATAATTTATGTTTTAGGTATTAGGGATTACAATTTATGTTTTAGGGTTTATGGATTAGGGATTGGGGTATGTGGGGTTTGGGTTTAAGGGTATATATAAGGTCTGATCACTTTATGCCATGCATGAACCTATTTTTTACTACAAAGTATGTTAATTAGGACTAAATTGATTCGTAAATAGGGAAAGTTTTTGGTTTAAAATTTAGGGTATAGTGTTTATGGCTTAGATTTAGGGTATACAGGGTCAATCACAAAGATAATTCTTAGTCTAAATGATGTTAATATGGGCTAAAATGATTGGTTCGGCATTTAAATATTTTATATTTATGGTTTAAAGTTTAGGGATTAGGAACTTTAAGCATTAAGGCTTGGGGTATAGGTTTTAGGTTATATAAGGTATAATTATGATGGAGATTGGGGCAAATTAGAGTTGATCAACACCCAAATCAAATTTTACAATCATGAAACTAGACTGAAGGGGCTCAAAATAGCCCCAATTTATTTCAGATGCACAACTAGATTGGCACTCCAAAGGCTAAGTTTTGGCCATAAGTTTAAAAATTGCATTTTATGACATCTTATGATAAAAGCAGTTATATCGTAAGGCATGTATGTTTGAGGTATGTAGTGGAAATTAGGGCATACGTCTTATAATTTATGTCTTAGGGATTAGGGCATAGAGTTTAGGTTTAATGACCAATATATAATTTGTCTAATCAATTTATGCCATGTGAGCCTAATTCTTACTACAAAGGATGTTAATTGGGACTAAATCGATTGGTAAATAGGAAAAGCTTATGGTTTATAATTTAGGGTATAGTGTTTAAGGTTTAAGGTTTAGGGTTTAGGTTTTAATGTATATATAAGTTAGGTACACAGGGTCAATCAAAAAGACAATTGAGGATAATTTGAATCATTTGGACCCATTTATAACTATAGAATATGTTTTTGGGTTGTCATTATACCCTAGATGTCATTATGCAGATTGAGTGAATTAGTAAAATGGGGCAATCAGTCATGTGATTTAGGCCAAACTAAGCCCTATGAACTTAATTCTTAGTCTAAATGATGTTAATTTGGGCTAAAATGATTGGTTTAAGGTTTAAAGAGTTTATATTTATGGTTTTAAGTTTAGGGATTAAGATCTTTAAGGATTAAGGCTTAGGGTATAGGTTTTAGGGTATATAAGGTACAATCATCAAGGCAATTGGGGAAAATTTGAGATCCTTGAACCTATATTTGTGAGTAATGAATGTGATTTTGAGCTCAATTATCCCCCACATCATCACAAATTGAGCCAATTTAGTTAGTTGTCGTTTAATGAGTGATGTAATTTTGACCAAGTTCATCCCTATGAACCTAATTCTTACTATATATATAAAGGATGTTAATTGGGGCTAAGTTTATTATTTTAGTGTACATGTTATAAAATTTAGTTTAGGGGCTCAATTTTGCCTAGATCATGTAAGGAATTGCATAAATTAACTAATTAGATCAATTCATGATAAAAGATCAATATTTTGATTTTTTCATAAATCATATCTTGCTATTAAAGGGGCTCAAAATGGCCTCAAATGCCTCCACAATTAAAATAATCAACTAGCTCCTCCTCTTTGGTTGATTAGGTTGAAGGGGATTGAAATAGCCCCAATTTACTTCATATGTGTAGGGAGATTGGTACTCCAATGGCTAAGTTTTGGCCATAGGTTTAAAAAGTGCATTTTATGACATCTCATGATAAAATAAATTATATTATAAGGTATGTATGTTTGTGGCGTGTAGTGGGCATTAGGGCATAGGGATTAAAATTTATTTTTTAGGTATTAGGGCATGTAGGGTTTAGGTTTAAGGACATGTATATTAATTTCTAATCACTCTATGCCATGTTCAAACCTAATTTTTACTACAAATGATGTTAATTAAGACTATTTTAAAATTGGTTAATAGGGAGAATTTATGGTTTATAATGTAGGGCATAGTGTTTAGGTTTTATGGTTCACAGCTTAGGTTTTAATGTATAAATGGTTTAGGGTACATAGGGTTAATCATAAAGATAATTGAGGAAAATTTGAATCACTTGGACCCATTTGTGACTATAGAATCTATTTTTGGGTTATCATTATACCATGGATGTCATCATTCAGATTGAGTGAATTAGTCAAATGGGGTAATCAGTCATGTGATTTAGGCCAAATTGAGTCCTGTGAACTTAATTCTTAGTCTAAATGATGTTAATTTGGGCTAAAATTATTGGTTCAAGATTTAAATAGTTTATATTTATGATTTAGAGTTTAGGGATTAGGAACTTTAGGGATTAGGGCTTAGGGTACAGGTTTTAGGGTATACAAGGTACAATCATGATGGTGATTGGGGAAAACTTGAGCTCCTTGAACCTAGATCTATGAGTAAATAATGCAAAATTAAGATCAATTAACCCCCATATCATCATAGATTGAGCCTACAAAGTCAATTGTGGTAATTAGTGATGTGATTTTAACCAATTTCATCCTTGTGAACCTAATTCTTACTATATAAAAAGGATGTTAATTGGGGCTAAATTGATCTTAGGGGCCTACTAAGCCTCAATGTAAGGAAATTCATCCATATTATATCAATTGGGGATCCAAGTGCTCACCACATTAAAAAAATAACTATTTTTTCAATATGATATGCAATTCATTCTAAATGAGCCATGTGCAATGAATTATATTCATATATAATGGAAATTGGGGCTTATTTGGCCCTATTTGCATACCATATTGAACCAATCGAGTAATCAGTTCCAGATGATACATACTTGGGGCCAATAGAGGCTTGCCCATGGAATTATGTCAACATAATTTTAATTAGGGCCCTAATTGAACACGTTATTCAAATAATTGAGTGTTTAATTCAATCTGATATGAAATCAAGACCAATTGGACCCTTTATAAGGAATTACATCCATCTAATATTAATTAGGATTTTGATTGTGGTCTAAATTTAATTGAAAGAATTTGGTTCAATATGATATGAAATTTAGTCCAAATAAGTCTTGTGTAAGAAATTTCATCCTTCTACTATTGATAGGGGGATTTGTTGGTCCCAAATACATAACATATTGAATCAACCAAGTATTTGGTTTAGTTAAATATCCAATTATGGCCAACCAAGGCTCATGTAAGTAACTGAATACATCTAATGTCAATTACAACTTCATTGGCCTCAATTTTAAATTATAATCATGTATTTGGTTTTATATTATACAAAATTGGGGCCAAATGAGCCCCATGAAAGTAATTTTGTCTATATAATGTTGGTTGGGTTCTATTAGCCTTGATTGCACACCATATTAAACCAATTGATTATTTAGGTTCAATATGATATGCAATTTGGGCCACTCAATCCCAAATCAAGGAATTACATCCATCTAATGTCATTTGGGGGTTCTAATTACATCATGTTAAATTAATTGATATTTTTATCAATACTATACATAATTGGGGACAACCAAGTACTATGTAATTAATTGATTCCACCTAATATCAATAGAGGCATTTTTTACCCCATGCAAGGAATTGTTACCATCTAATGTCCATTATGAATATTTTTCCCTAATTACACATCATGTTTAGCCAATCGAGTATTTATTTAATATAATCTATAATTAAGAGTAAGCAGTCCCCATGCAAAGAATTCCTTCAATATAATGTCAATGAGGGCTTTCATAGAACACCATATTAAACTAATTGAATATTTAATTCAATCTAATACACAATCAGGGTTAAATGAGCCTCAAGAAAGGAATTATGTTTATATGATGTCAAATGGGTCTCTAATTACACACCATATTATAGAAAACCAAGTATTTAGTTTAGTTTGATATGTAATTTGGGCCAACCAAGCTCCATCCAAGGAAATATGTCCATCTAATGTCAATTTTGGATTTATTAGCCTGATTGCACACCATCTTGGGATCAAAGAAATAATAGATTGATTCATAGGTTAATACATCTCCAATTATCATTCAATATTATCAATTCTTGACAAGAATATTTTTCCCAAACAACAATCTTAATTAACCAATATTTGATCTTAAGACTACTAAGCCTAATGGCTCCTATTTAGGTTTTAGGGTGTTGAGAATATATAACACGATCACGTTATTACATAACATGATCATGTTAGTAACATAATTAATAATTAAATAATAGTAATCATAATTTCTTGTGTAAAGCTTCATACACAGGGGTTCTTCTCACTTTTGGTGAATATAGAGAAGCTTTCAATGAGAACGATAAAGATCATAAGTGCTACAATTCATCAATCTCAATCAAGTTTTGAAAAGTATGATAAAAACAATAAACTTTAACTTTGATTGCCAAATACACTAATAATTTCAATGTGAAAATTAAAAAACTTAATATCGTCATAAAAATCACACTCTCCTCTTTCCAAAAATATGATTTTTATAATTTTTGTACTAATTTAAGGATTCAAACTATGTTGATTTCTAACTATGTCTTTTTTAGGCCACTACATACCATAAACATGCATGTTCATGTAATTTGTCTTTCATTGATCCAAGTGTAAAAAAAATTATATGGTTACAAACTAGGCCTAATTCTACACACATTTTTAAAAAATGATTTTCATTTTTTTTGAGGTATTTAGGCGCGCCGCATGAATGACTATCCATGTTTTTGTCATATTTTAAGATCTCTTTACTTGCAAAATTCATAAAAAAAGTATTAATTGAAAATTTATAAAAGAATATAGGTCACAAACTATAATATATTATCTAAATTTTCATCAAAGGGTTTCAAATAATATTAAATACTACTCAAAAAATGATGCACCGCACGACTATCTATCTACTAGTTTTCTAAAAAAAATGGGAGTCCTTATTCAAATTTTATATGTTTGATCTAGTTATACTTAAGCATTTAGAAAAAAAATAGTGTTTTGGAAACTATACTCAAAATTATACATTTCATGTTCTTACACCATCTTCAAATTTAAAGTGTAGATATCTCAAATTATCTACAAAAGTTTAGATTTATAAAATTTTAGGAAAATCATGTCCACGAGTAGGCCACTTTCTGTCCCCCAATTTTCTGCACTTACCCATGGTCTCACATGTGGATAACACTAAATATGCCTCACATCAATTAGATCCACATCAATTAGCTTTTGTGAAAATGTCTTATCTTTTTCACAACCACTACATCCGTCTCTTGCCTAATGTAGTATGATGTCTGAATTACCCCTACAGTCTAAGTTAGAGTACCACTAATAGAGCTTGCTTTAACTACTCAAAACAAGAATCCCAATGGGTCACCCTCAATTTATAAACCCCACCATGGAGTTTAGTTTGAAAAATGTTTGGAGATGAATTCTTGGGTCAATGTTTCCTTAGATAACCCATGAGAGGTGATGAAATCCTACTCACAAGCTGAAATGCAAAAATCAAAGACAATGAAAAGACTTTAGGGTCATGTTTGGATCACCCAACTCATATGGATTTTGGGAGGGACTTAACAATGTTATTTTCACATTTTTGGATTAAAATCAACTAAGGCAAAGAAATAGTGATTTTGGTCACCCAAGTTCCCTAAAGGGGATGAGGGGAGAGCATACATACATCAATCATTTTGGAAAAATAAATAAATTTGAAAGAATTGGCATAAAACAAAACACTCTTAAGAGTATGTATCTAAGTGTGTGTTTATTTTATATCATCAAAGTGAGATGTTTGTGAAATTTGGCCCTTTGGCCTTAGTTGAAAAACATGTAAAAAACTTTCACAAATAACTAGGCATAAAACAACTAAGTTCCTTTTAGGCACCAAACAAAATGTTCAAGACTTAATCACTTCCAAATTTTTTCCTTTTTCCAACTTAGGTCCTATAATTTTTAGAGGGTTTTTTGCCATTTTATAATCCCAAAGATAAATGAGAAAACAAGATTTCAAAATAAGCTATTGGGTTTCTATTTTTCTATCTTAGAGATTGACATTAGTCCATACAAGGATCAATATTGGTTCATATAAATTAGTGTCAATCAATTCATAGAGGGTCGATGCCGATCAATTAAAATCAATGTCAGTTACTAAAAACACACAAAAATAGAACACAATTTTCACAAAAAATCTTGTTAACAAAACAAGGATAAAAACAAAAAAGTTCTCAAATTTTTGACTATGACTTTTAGATGAAGAATGGAGCATGTGTGTGGGAGCCCTATGTAGTCGCACGCTCTATAGTAGGTCGTGGTATGTAGGTGTTTGTTCTCTACTACACGTGCTTTTCTTTGTAGATTGGGCCCTGTGGGGCCATTTTCAGAAAGAGGTGGGGTTTTTTAGCTTTTAGGGGTTTTTTTCTTGTGTCTGCATTTTTTCAAGGCTAGTGTGGGGTGCAAGTGTTTGAGGGGTTTTATAATGGTAGGGTCTATGATTTTGGGTGAGACATCCAAGGATGATACTATGGCTAGGGTTGGTGATGGGTTTCCTCATTCATCCCTGCTTGACGTTGAAGTTTTTAGCATTGGTGCTTTGAAATTATACAAGATAAATGGATGCTTGGAAAGAGCTCAATTTCATCTGAAGCTGGTGATTCAAATAGAGGTGGTAACTAAGGACTTGGAGTATTATATCAAACATGATTTAATCTACAAATTTATGGGATTGAGGGTTTTGATGCCTTTTTTGGAAGCCTAGATTTGCAGGTCACAAAATCCAAAAGGTGATTTTGAAATCTTGCTCACTGTGAATAACTTCTTTTTGGTGGTTTTTTCATATATCTCTGATCATAACAAGGTTTTTGAGGGAGGGCCCTACTTTTATAATTAGGTTGGCCTTTTCATGAATCCTTGGCATGTAGGGTTTAATTCAGTAGAGGAGATACCCTCGAAGGTGTCGGTGTGGGTTCATTTTCCTCAACTACCATTAGAATGTTGGAGACAAGATATTCTATAATCAATTGTGTTACTATTAGGGAAGCCTATTGGCCTATCTCAGCAAACTTTGGAGAAGCAAATTTTTTCCTATGCATAGGTCTGTGTGGAGATCAACCTAAGCCAGCCTCTACCAGATTCTATTGATCTGACTATTGGGTCTTGCTCCTCGACTCAATAGTAGACTATGAGACTTTACCTTTCAAGTGTCAGCCATGCCATGAGTATGTACATATTCTAAGGAAATGCCCTCGTGCCTCGGGTGCTCGTGGTTTAGATAATGTGAAGGCTCCATCTACTCCAAGGGTAGAAAAGGGTAAAACACCCATGTAGGGGGTAGTACTAGGTAAAGATGGTTTTTTGCTAGTTAAGGCACAAAACAAGAATCAAATTCAAAAGAGGACTCTTTGGGATTGTTAAGAGGAGAATTTTAACAAGTTTAAGGCTTTGAATGAATTAGTCCATGAGGAGGGGGTTTCTTCTGACATGCATGTTAAAGTCTTTCCTTTAGTTGATCATAATTCTGAGTCTTTACCTGTCACTACCTCGGTCCTTGATCCTATGGTGGATTCTAGGGTGGTGATGGATTCAATTTCTTCTCCCCCTAATGCTAGGTATAGGGATTTTTTTGGTTTGGTGGAAACCCCCATGGCCTCTTTAGATGAAAGAGTGATTTTAGCTAGTGGACCAGGTTTGGATGACCCTAGTAAGAAAAAAGCCCTCTCTTCTTCTTCTATTTTGGGTCTACAACAAAAATCTTTGAAAAAGGGTGCTCCTAATAAGCCCCAAAAGGTGGGGAGGAAGAAGGATCAGGATAAAGTTAAGATCACTGGAGAGACATTGGTGGAATGTGGGTCAGTGAAGACATTGGATACTCACTTCTCTCACCCTTCGTGATGATTGTGTTATCTTGGAATGTAATGGGTATGAATAGTATCCCTAGACAAAAGGATATTCAGGACTTGGTTAGTGTTCATTCTCTATATGTGTTTTTCCTCCAGGAGACAAAGTTATCTATAGATGGTATGAAGTAGTGTGTTTATAAGATTTGAAACAGAGGGTGTTGCCAGTGTGTGGGTGTGTAAGGCAGCTCAGGGGGTCTTTCTTGCCTCTAGGATCCTCAATGAATTTCTCCTATTTCGTTGATCTCTAATAGATTTTCCATCTCTTTAGTTGTAATTAGTTTGGAGATAGGGGAAAGAATTCTTCTTTCTAACATTTATGCTCTAATGGATGTCCTTAGAAAGACTCTTGTGGTCACATATCATTTTTTAAAGATCATTGGATCCTTTCCTCCCCTAGATTATGGTAGGTCACTTTAATGCAATTGCCTCCCTCAAGGATAAAAGGGGGGTGTGCCTCATTTGGACCCCTCTTCTGATCTTCTAAGGGATAATTTGGCTTAGCTCTGGCTTGTGGATATCAAACCTTCAAATGGCATGTTTACTTGGAATAATAGGAGGCTTGGAGATGATGCCATATTTGAATGTTTAGATAGGTTTTTTGTGTCCTATTTTTGGGTGGGTGATGCGTGGCTATCAAGTTCCAAAATTTTATATTGCTGAGGATTAGACCATTGGCTAATTAAATTCTCTACCTATTTAGCTGATCATCCTAAGAAACAAACTTTTATATTCCATCTTATCTGGCTCAGGGAGGAGAGCCTTCTTGACTTGGTTTATAGCTGGTGGATTGTAGGATGACCTACTTTTGGTATAGCCATATACTCATTTGTGAAGAGGATTCAATATGTGAAGTATAAATTAAAACATTGGAATAAGTCTTAGTTTGGAAATGTGTGTCAATGAAAAAGGTTTGCCTAGGAGCGCTTGGATTCTATTAATAGGTAGATTTAGGACTAAGGTCTAGATGTGAATCTAATTAGGCTTAAGGTCAGTGTGGTGAAAGACCTCAAGGAATAGGAGCTTCATGAAGAATTCTTTTATAAATACCAGACCCATGTTGATTGGCTTCAGGAAGGGGATAGGAATACCTCCTTCTTCCATAAATCAGTGAAGGCTCAAAGACAAGGTAACTTAATCTCTTTTCTCCCCTCTCCTGAGGGTTTTGTTCTTTCTTCCTCTTCGGGGATCTCTAGTGAGGTGGTTCATTTTTTCTCTACTCTCTTTTCTAAAGATACCCCACCTACTAGTGAGGAGGAAGCCTCTATCATGGCTTGTATTCCCTCTCTAGTGATTATGGATATGAATGCTTCTCTTATTAAACCTATTTCTTTGAGGGAGTTGGAGGATGTGGTGTTTTAGTTGAAAAAAGGGAAGGCTCCTAGTCCTGATGGTTTCCCCGCTGAGTTCTTTCAAGAATTTTGGGAAGTCATCAACCTTGATCTTTTAGAGGTCGTGCAAGACTCTTTAAGGAATAAGCAAATGTTACGAGCCATGAATGCCATGTTTCTTGCTCTTATCCCAAAATGCGAGGGTGCTAATTCGCTAGATCTTTTTTGACTGATTGCTCTGTGTAATGTGGTGTATAAAATAATTACAAAGCTAATTGTTAAACATTTGAAGCAATGTCTAGATAAGTTGATCTCAGAGGAACAAGGGGCTTTGTTACAGGTAGATAGATTTTGGAGGGATTAGTTATTACAACTGAGACTATTCACTCTATGACCTCTTATAAGGAAAAGGCTATGTTCATGAAGTTGGATATGGCTAAAGCTTATGATAGAGTTAATTGGGGCTTTTTGACCAAAATTCTCAATGCCTTCAAGTTTAGTTGTGAGTGGATTGATTGGGTCATGAGCTGCATGAGGACTTCCTCATTTTTTGTCCTCATAAATGGGGAGTCTTTGGATCTTTTTGGTGATTCTAGGGGCCTTAAATAAGGGGACCCCTTATCCCCATATTTGTTCATCTTGATGGCTGAAGGCTTAGGGAGATTCATTAAGTCCTGTGTTATGGATGGACTCTTTTAGGGTTGGAAATAGAGCAATTCTCTTCTTCCTCAAACACATCTATACTTTATGGATGATACAGCTTTGATGGGTGTCGCTAAGATGGCTGAAGTAGCTATTTTGCATCAGATTTTATGTTGCTACCTGGCTATCTCAAGTCAAAGCATTCATGAAAGTAAGTCTTACATTTATTTATTTAATACCCCTAGGCTTATTCAGCAACGTATTGTCAATATCTTAAGTTTTCTAGTAGGGAAACTCCCCTTTATATACCTTGACATCCCTCTGGATGTGTGCCCACTTCCCTAGTGTTTTTTATGGGATGTGATGGATAAATTTCGTAAGCTAGTTTGTCACTAGACCTATAGATGGTTATCTATGGCTAGAAGAGTTACTCTATTGAAGTCTATGGTTCAATCCCTTCCTATATATAAGTGCTTTGTGTTGATGTCCCCCTCAAGTTTCATCAAAGATTTTGAAGGCCTATGTCAGTAGTTTCTTTTGTCTGGTAATCTCCTTTCAAAGAAGTGGAGCTTAATGAAGTGGGAAGTTATTTGCTAGCCAAAGTAGGATGGTGGTCTAGGTTTGCATAGGACATATCGGAATGGTCAAGCTTTGGTTGCTAAGCTATATTAGAGATGGTGTTCATATCAACATCAGTATTGGGCCAGGGTCCTTACCTTCAAGTAACTTGGAGAGGTGGAGGGCACTGAGGTGCCTCATTTTAGCCTTTTAGGGAGAGGTTCTATGATTTGGGATACTCTCAAGAGGGGGGCTATGCTGGTCAAACAAGGCCTATTTTAGATCTACAATAGAGGCTCTGATGCTCTTTTTTGGCATGACTCTTGGGATGGCTTCCCGCCTATCCTCTCTTTGCACCCTCACTTGGGGGACTTATTTAAGATTTTTGTTTAGGCTAGTTGGAGTAGAGTGATGGATTTCAAAGCCCCTCAGGCTTTGGGATAGACTATTGTATACCAATGGAAGGATATGTAGGATTGACCCATGGGTGGATCTTTGGAGGATAGGAGGGAGTTGTCCTCCATTTTGGTTGATAGAGTCTATTATTCTCTCCTAGAGTGGGATGTGCTAGCTTGGGGTCTGGATCCAAAAGGGAAGTTCACTATTGCCTTAGGGTATCATGTTTTGGATAGACAAGCTTGGGGTAGTGTTGAGGTTCCTTGGTGGAAAAATATTTAGAATAAATTCTCTTGGCCAAAATGCAATTTCTTTTCTTGGCTAGTAGTTTATGGCAGGTGTTTGACTTGGGATAACCTCTATAAGCATGGTTTCTAAGGCCCTTCCTTATGCTTCTTATGATGAAAAGATGTTGAGATAGTTTCACATCTTTTCTTCTAATGCCCTTTTGCTTAGAATATTTAGCATTTTTGGTGGGGAGCCTAGAGTTTGCAATGTAGGCACCCTTCTTCTCTAGAGGAGTTTTGGCAGAACTTTAGGCCCATTCTGGTGAGGACTTCATTTCTACACATAACTTGGCCAATTGGCCCTAGTCTGATTATCTGGCACATCTGGTTAGAGCACAATTGTAGGGTCTTTCTGGATAAGAAGTTATTGGTGGGTTAAGTATGGTCTCACATTCTTGGGGCTTTGCAGGAGACCTTATATGCTAAATGTGATCTATCAGCTTTGGTGTATCCTAGGGATATTCAAATAATTCATAATTTGGGGATTCTTGTTGGGGGTCCTAGAAGGCCCAAGATTGGGTAGATCAGGTGTTCTAGAAGGAAGGTTTCTAGGGAAGGGAGTTGGCTACCCCCTTCCACTGGAATCTTGAAAATTAATACTGATGGGTCTGCAAGGGGAAACCCTAGGCACGTTGGCATTGGTGGGGTGGGTAGAGATAGTTCTAGGGTGGTTGTGTTTTTCTTCTCAAAATATAAGGGGCTAAACTCTAATAATCTTATGGAGGCCTTGGATATTCTTGTAGCTTTGAAGAAAGCATATGCCCTTGGCTGAATTAAGATTATCTATGAGTTGGATTCTTAGGTGGTGATAGACTTGATAAATAGAAGATAGTTTGAGGATGTTAGTTGGTAGCTGGCAGTGGTGGCTAAGAAAATCACCAGTCTTGGAGATTTATTTGATTCTATCACCTTCTCTCATATCCCTCAAGAATGGAATAAGGTGGCTGATGGGTTGGCCAAATGGGTTTTTGAAAAGAATGGGACCTGGCTGGTGGATGATTGGGACATTTTACCTAGGGATCTTGCTCAAGATTTGGTGGATTTGGTCATGAAGGATGTGAGATGTTGCATGACCACTTCTTGATGTCTAGTTTGTTGTTTCTTGGCTTGTTTGGGCATTTTGTTGCTTTTATGTCTTGTACTGCTCTCTTGGATTAATAAATTTTTTACCCTCTTTAAAAAAAAAAACACAAAAGTTCTCTAGATCATGCAAGAAAATAACCAAACAGAGAATAGGCAAGTGTTTAAACACATGATAAGGCCAATAAAACCTCAATAAAAACCCATTAATCACATTTTTCACCATTCTCTATTTGCCATACAATAACTTATATTGGTTTACAATGGTCGACATCAGTCAAATAGAATCGACACTAATCTCTATGTAAACTATGTGTCACTAAAAAAGATAGAAAAACATGAAAAATGAAGGTAAAAATTAAGCATCCATTAACAAAACTAAGAGTGGCATATTAATCCCATTATTTGTATAGTATGAGTGGTCCCATCGGGTATGCCAAAATGTAGAGTAGGAATTTAAAGTAAGTTAGTCCATGTATTAGTAGAGTAAAACTCAAATAAACATAAAGGACACAATGTACTAAGCCTACTCCCTCATGGGGTTTTTCAAATTAATTATAAGAGCTATTGAAAGAAGGAATACTACCACCAAACCTTCCTAAGAGCATCCCTCTTCTAAGAGTAGCCAAGAAAAATGATTTTCCCTAGGTTTAGTGCTCCAAGTCTTTGTCAATGATGAGTAACAAACTTCTTAATCATCTCTCCATGTACCAATGGCTTAGGCTCATGAATCTGATCAATGTGTGGAAATAGTTGAATATTTTATATTACAATTTATACATAATAATTTTACATGAATGAAGCTTTAAAATGGTGGTCTTGGCCCTCTTATCTATAGTTTTTTGGAAATGTTCAAAATCAATCGCAACCATCCATCTTGAGATCAAGATATGTGGCCATGAATCAATTCAATTTTGGAGAGATAATCCATAAATATCCTCATTAATATTTGGAATAATGCAGCATTAATGAGGCATAGGATGGCTTAAACCTAATATTTTTTCCATTAATGGCTTGTGGATGCCACCCCATTGATGATGCCATAGGGTGATGCAAAATTGAAGAATGAATTTCCAATTAATAAATTTTCAATAACTTCCATGGATTTTTCACTTAAGCTCTTGATTTGGTTTAATTTGCTTAAGTGGGTTTGATTATATTTTTGTAATTATATGAAAATTGGTTGTTCACTTAATCAAACTAGTCAAAATGTCAATTTATTGAGTCATAATTTGACTGCAGTATAATTAGAAGATGGTGTAAGTTGTGTATAGAGAAATTCCCCATTCTGAGCATTCTAGATGTGAAATAACACATGCACATGATGTGATCTTTCAAATTAGAAGAATTCAGTGGTCTAGAGCATCATTTTACATGGTCACAATTTGACTCAAAGTGATTTGAGAAAATATAATAATCACATAAAATGCATTGCCACATTTAGGTATACATTAGCCTAAATCGGCACCTGTACTTGACAAGTTTGAACCTTTTAGTGTGTTTTAAAGATTTTGGTCCAGATTGTGTATTTTCATATAATGTTGCCTAGATTGAAAATTTTAGAACAATAGTGATAGGAATTGGATTTCTACACTTACAATATCAAAGCATTAATAAAATTCTATTTACCACTATAACAAAGTTAATTTTGAGAATATAAAACAAAAGATTTGGTTTTAAACCACTTAAATGAGCAATGAATAAGGTAAAGCCAAAAAAATAACTCACACATGTGAGAGGGGGTCTAAAAATGTTGTCTTTATTAGGAAATAATTCCTTGATCTAGCAGGATGTGGTGATTAAGAAAAAAATTACTTGGAGATTTCAGTAAAAATTTGCCAAGTAAGACTCTTCAAACACTTTCACATTGGTTTTGCATAATCTTCCCAAAAAACTATACAACCTCATGCACATCTAAAAATTTTAGATGGAAATGAAATATGGCAATGTTTTCTACCTTATCCAAGTCTAAGATTACAAATTTGCATAGTGTATGGCCTCTAACCAAGAGAAAATCATATGGATCTATTGTAAGAAAAACCTAGACTATAAATTAAGTATTAGAACAAGTTAAAGAGATGTATCAACTAAATTTTGGGTGTACATCCTGGGCTGAGATGGAAGTTGAAATAGTAAAATTTCACAAATAGCTTTCAATTTTGGAAAATTGTACATGTATGGACTTCTACAACAAAAAACTAGTCAAGTGCTTGAAGTTGTCACAAAAATAGATTTCAAGTTTTAGATTGAAAAAATATATGGCCAACTCAAAACTGAAAAATTCAAATTAAAAAGGACTTCTAACTTTATTTCCTTTTCTCCAATCATTCAAATTCATAAATTGGAAACTGTATAGTCTGTAATAATTAGAAAAGTATAGAAATTTGCAGAAAAATCTTGCAAATAAGAACCAAATTTTGAGTGAATAATAAATATTGAGAACACAACAATAAAATAGTGTTTTGGTCTATGTTAATGATTTAAATATGTTAAAAATTATATCAAAGAGGATCTTCAACTAGAACTTCTAGTTTTGAAACCATGTAAGAATAACTAGAAGATACACAAGACCACAATGATCAATCCAGGAGAGTGAACCCACATCAAGAACCTGCAAAGCAATTATAGGGAATAAATAAATATATTTATTCATTCACACACCCAAAATAATATCTTCCCTTAATTCTATCAATATTATTTTTATGTAATCTATTATATTTTAGAAATATATAATGCAAATAGTCTGTTATGTGACAACAAACTATTTGTTGTGAATACACAAATAGGGAAAACTAAAGATATTTGGTTTTCAATTATTACGTAAAAAAAATATTATTAAGATAATATCAATAGTAAAACAATCAAACTAATCTAGGTAAAAAATAACTTACCCTAGGTAAAACAAACTATCCCTAGGTAAGCTTAGACATACATTATTCCAACAAAGACTACATTATCTCAAAAATTAGATGGCAAGGTATAGACTACTTTGTGTATACAAGGGAAAGTGAAGATGGTCTACAAATTCAATCCTAGCTCAAAGAAGATAAATCACACTAGCCCTTATGCTTGTTGCTACATTTAGACAATTGGGGTCATGACCAATATGGATTTGATAGACCTAACTAAGGGGTCTCTTACCACACAATATCACTTGAGAGGGTTATAAAGCCTCTATTCAAGCGATGCCACATAATAAACCTAGTTAGTTCATATGTTTTCTTATCAAAGTAAATGACAAAGTAAAGTAAATCTAACAGAGTGCTCACCAAAACATGAAAGCAAACATGCAAAGAATAAATATACTCAAGTCAATTTAGAGGCAATCCTACTACATAGATAGAGAAACATATTCATAAGCTAACAAATACAAATCTATTTTCTTAATAAAGAGGAGCAAGAGTTAGGAATACTTACCTTGAAGGCAAACTTCTTAAACCTCAATCTCTCCCTTGGCCAATGGTGCTTTGCAATAAGTTATTGTGTATGTTGAAGAAACTAAGGATGGGAAATGGACTATAGTTTAGCCAAGGACCTCTTAGTGAATCCCATGTTTCACAAGAGAAGATTCTTCTCTCCAAAGGAAGTATAAAACCCTAACCAATGGATCCTTAAGTATAATGGTGGATAAGTGGATATGTATATAAATGATTATATTTATCTATCTCTAATGAAAATGGTGAAAAGGATGTGGTTATATATCCAATTCTAACCCTAGAATCTTTTAAAGTTTTATCCAACAAAGTCATCCCAATTGACCATGTTCTTTAATAAATAAAGTAGTTAGGAAAATTATGTGAGTAAAAGTTGTGAATCAAAAATTATGAAAGATAGTGGCCTGAATAAAAGTTCTAAAGATTAGACAAAACTTTTGAAAGAATAAATATTATGAAGACTAAGATTGTAAAATCTAAAGATAAAAAAATTTACAAAGACTAAATTCAAAACAAAAGTTCTGACAACATAAAATCTAAATGTTTTTGGTCTTTAGAACTTTTATGAGTGTAAATATCCATAGAAAATTTCATGAAGGCCAAAATACAAATGAGATGCGTCGATGTAAAAATCCTAAATATTTACCACATGCCCTAGGGAAACATCAACAAAGGTTTATGGGCATCTACCCATCATGTGGGTGTCATGACCAATTAGTTTTTCAGTATCCAAGGAAAGTCAAAGCTCATAATGAGTGAGCTTAACATAGAAAGGACAATCTCAAGCATTATTTACTTGATGAATATAGATAAATATATGGTTTATAGGTTAACCTTATATAGTAAATGACACATGTCTAAAGATAGATTAAAATTGACAAAGAAGACATGTCAAGATTTAAAGAAAGTAAATGGCAGGAAATGAGTTGCCCAAAGCATGCATTGATTAATATGGTTGAGCCACAATAAAGAGAAGTGATAGAAATAAAAAGGTGAAATATCTCAAGGTAAGTAGTTCCAAAATATCTATAGCCATATTCCTACATAGAGAAGATTGAAAATTGAGCTATGGTAGTTGAGTGATTAAAGATAGGTTGATGCACAACTAATGAGAGAGTTTGTTGAGATGACAAGTTCAATTTCAAGGAAATCATCACCATGATTTGAGGATGAAATTAGCATCCCAATTAACTTTGGCCATCCCTATCTGATTTGTAGAGAGATTGTATGTTTTGAATTCTGATATTTATTAAAATTTATTAATGGAATTTATGATTGTAATCAATGACACATGGGCTTTCCATTGCCTATAAATCCCATGTATTACATTTTAAAATGGTTGACATTATTAGGCACAATAATACTACTAAAATTTTCCCTCTAGGAGACCTATACCACGTGAGCCTTATAACTAATGAGAATTGAGTTTGCCGTTCTTCATGATTCTTGCATTTTGTGTGCATTTATTTATCTTGTTAATCTTTGCTTGTGGGTAATTCTCGACCCTCTCATTATTGTCCATCCCTCAACACCTTTGTGCATAAATTTGTATCCCTCTTTTAGGTCATATTTTATGTGTATATAGGTCTATGCAAGCACTATTTCTAGACCATTTATTATCCCTTTTAGCATTGTATTATGTCTTGCACCTTTATACGAATTACTTATGTAAGCAAAGTGTCTGTTTTGGATATTATGTAATGTTTTATCATTTTTTACATTTTTAATATGTTCTTCAAAGATATTAGAGGTGTTATTTCTAGTTTTTTTACATCACCTTTTACATTTTGGCAACCCCCTCTCTCATTTTTCTCCTCAACAGGTTATATATTTTAAATTAGTAGTATATTTCCCTTTATCTCTTTTAGTCCTACATGTTGATCTTAAATTAGATGCATATATATTATAAGGAAGTCATCCTTACTTAGAGGTTTGTTCCAAGGAGTGTAAGAGTCCCACACCTTGGGAGACGATCCCATTGTCTCACTAAACCATCTCTTCTAATTTAGCAGGTGCACAGTTCAAGTGACAATAGTTCTTTATTATGAGTTGTCATGAATGATATGAGGTCATTTCATTTAGGTACACAACTTACCTAAAAATACATAAAATATGTTATCATATAAAAAACATTATTCTGGATAAAATTATTTGTGTCATAGATTACAATCATGCAACACCTTTTGAATTTTCTTGTTGACTTCATGTGTCCATTATGTTTTTTGCCTATTTTATTTCATCTAATTTAAATCCATCAGTCACACCTTAAGATATTCCCAATCTCTTAGTTGCATGATCATTATAATTCACAAATTAGGGATTATATATTCTATTGGCATGACTAATTATAATTCATAAAAAATTAAAATAGATTAAAACATGTCACATATTTGTAATTTTTCCTATATCCCATAGGATCATAGTAATTTAATCCTCTCAATCATCTCTTTACACATTGCATATTTTTATGAACATCTTTCCAAGGACTTTATTCGATGCCTCTAGTTGCCCATTATCTTGTGGGTGATATGCTATGATTTTATTCTATGATATCATAAACTCCTCTATTAGAATATTTATTTTACTATTGATTAAATGTGTTTCTGTGTCATTAATTAACTTCACAGGACATCTAATTCTGCTTATAATATTCTCATACTAAAATTTAGTTGTCTAGTGTTGCAGCTTAGTGTTGCAATAACTAAAACAAATTTAGTGAATAAATTCATCATAAATTGTAACTAATATTACTATGTTTATTGGGTGGATTGATTGATCCTTTAAATTCAATTCCCCATTGTTTAAATAAATGCTTAGCTAACATAGGGTTTAACAAAATTTCATCTTTATGATTAGTCTTACCCCTCCATTGGCAGATGTCATAGTGTTTTGCTACTTAGTGTGAATCTTGAAACAAAATAGGACACCATAAGCCACTATGTATTATCTTCATCATAGTGCATTCTCTTAAAAAATTTCTAGCTTTGATTCCTTGATGTGTCTCTTGAAGATGTTGTAGTCATTCATGCTCTAAAGCTAATCTAGGTAATATGTCATCTTAGCCTATTTTATATAAAAAACCATTACTGATACTGAATGGAAAGGTTCTTGTGATCAATTGTTTTTTATCCCTTTCTACAAATATCATAGTAAAAATTCATTATTCAGAAATTGGCTATTTCTTCCATGTTTTTTGGGATCGTAGAGACTCAAAATAAATAGACATTTAGTGCTTCATCTTGGAGTTCTTCAAGTTTCTCTCTATTGCATATTCAACTTAAATAATTTGACCCCACATTTTATTTCCCAGGCTTCACATTCATTTTGAACTAAAATTATTGAAACATCATCAACCACCTAGATAGCCTTCTCTTAACATAGGATCATTTGCCTGATATCCCATACCCTGGTGATTGGTAAAAAATCCAAACTAATTTACTATAAGGTAGTGTTTAAACTTTTGAAGTGAGAAAACCATTTCCATAGCTTCCCATTCTATAGTCATGTAATTTTCTATGGAGTCGAGAGTTTTTAACTTACAAAATGAATGGGATGGTCCAATCCTCTATCTCCTTGTTGTGTTAAAATAACTCCTACTATAATTCATGAGGTGTCTACATGAACATGAAATAGTTTTCTCTAGTCAAGAAATACCAATATGGGATTTATTACTAACCTCTACTTTATATCCACAAACATTGTTTTAAACTCATTAGTCTATTGAAACCTAGTGCCTTTATGCAGTAGATTATCAATGGGTGCAGATATAACTGCATAGCCTATTATGAATTTTCTATAATATCTTATATGACCCAAGAATGATCACCCCTCTATGAAGTTGGTAGAGGTGGAATATCCATAAAAACTAAAATTTTGACTTAATCAACCAATATCCCATCATTGCATAGTACATGACCCAAAAGGACACCAAAAGGTGTAAAAAATAAGCACTTCTTCAAGCTAAACGTAATACATAGAGCTCAATAGCATTCTAACATCAACCACATCTTGGATAGGTTCTCCTTGAATAAGTAAAAAATATCCCAATTATCCAAATAGACCTCTAAGAAATCATGGATAAAATTTTTAAATGCATTGACCACAGCCCTAGAGAACACATCAAGAGCATTTTTCAAGCCAAAAGGCATTACCTTCTATAAAAAAGAACATCATTATATTTCAATGTGGTTTTAGCTTGATATAATATTGTGATTGGTATTTGATGGTAGTCATTAAACCCATCTATAAAAAAATACACTTCATGTCCTACAACTAAATCTAAGACTTCATTTGTGAATGGGATTGGGAATGGATCATTAATGCAAGCATCATTCAGTGTAAGGTAGTCCCCACATACTATTATTTTTCTAGAATTTTTAGGTTACACCACCATTGGGATAACCCATTCTATTTTTTCTACCAAATATATAATGTATGCTTCTTACATCTGATCTAGTTCAACCTTTACTTCAATTTCATGTTGAGGTTTAATTTTTATAGGAAATTTTTAATAGGTCATGTATACTCTTTCACTCTATGTGAAGCTCCCCCAATGAAGGGTCTACACCTTTTAATTATAAAAACTTTGTTATAAATACATTATAATAAGATTAAAATAGTTTCAGTCCTTTTGGAATCTCATTATGCATCCAATAGATGCTTAAAGTCATAAGTTTTGGCACATACTCTATCACAATATTCCTTACCAATTTATTAAATGGCTTGTGATATATTTTATTAGAGTCACTTATAATTGAGTCTTGTAATGTTATTTGTCCTTCTTGCTCCTAAATATTAAAATTTCATAAATTTGATCTTCATTTTGGTCTATGATCTTGGTTCTAGGCTCTTTCATTTCTCACTTAGGATAAAAAATCCCTTCAAATATAAATATTCATCATGGTCATTAAACTCAACCTATTCCACATTATTGATGATTTTATTGCAAGGTTTTATCAAAACTTTTATCTATATTTACTCTATTTATAATTTTATAGAGTTTCATTAAATTTCTTTGTTACTTTCTCCTCTAAATCACCACTAATATCCTTAACTCAACTATGGCATAAGAAGATCTTTAGCTTCTGAAGGACTTGGTGTATCAAGAGGTTCTCATATTCAAAAATAAATGTTTTCATAAAGTCCTATTAGACCTATGTCTAATTCTTAGTCTTCCTTATGCATTCTTCATTCATGTACCATGTTAAAATAGATGTTAAATTATGTTTGAAAGCATGCACCTAGTATCTAGAATATACACACTATGAATACCACACATCTTTCCAAGAAAATTCACCACTAATTTGTGATTATAGGTTCTATTTTAAATCAATCTTGTAGTAACTTGTAAGTATCTTCTTGATGAGATTTATTTGACCTATGCACTACCCACCATATCATAGTAGTTTCCTTTATTGCATAATTTAGTGCAGTGACTCATTGATCTATATTTGGAACATGTTGATCTATTATATAAATAAATTGGCCCAAATATTTGACTATAAAATATGATGGTAATTATCACTCTATAGTGAAAACCATTCACATTGGTCTCACCTCATGATATCCTCTTACCTAGTTCAATGTATGAATAACTAAATCCCCACTCATAGAAGACATAACTTCCCATGGTGGAAAATCTTCCTTAGTGGGTTTAGGATGATCCATGTATTTTTCACTTAATTGATATATCAAATATACATCAAACCTTGATTTTGATCAAACATAAAGTTACTTACATTCTCCTGTCTAGAATTGTTGAACTTGTACCTTTATTATCACAAGTCTAGATGAAAGTTGTTCTATTTCTTGTATATGCATTAAAGCTCTATTTTGAGATGGAAAAAGAGATACTTTGTAGCTCACAGTGTGTTATGATTAGATTATGTACTCACTTTTAACCATATATTATCTTCATAGTCATATAATGAATCTATCTCTTTGGGTATGATGTATGGCTTGCTTTCACTTTTGTTTAGGGGTATAATGATAATTGTATACCCTTGGTGTGCCTCCATCTTATTATGTATTGTATTCATGGTCCTCTAACCATCATAAGCTAATTTATTACCAATCAACATAGGGTAATATGTTTCATTAATTTTCATGTAAATTAATTAGAAATCTCCTCATAGGCTTAGATCATAAAATTTTATTTCCACATCCTCCATCTGACCAATATGTTATACCCTCCCATATTTGTCAAGACTTAGTGTTATTAGATTATAACTAAGATTTAGTCATCCAAAAGCTTCCCATATGGGTCGAGGAATCATAGTGACTATGCTTATAAAATCAAATACAATATTTGGGACATCGTATACTATTAATTAAATATCCATATGGGATTCAACATCCCATGGTTTCTTAGTCTTCATTTACCAAACTACTTTGTCAGTACATTGTTGACCTCTATGTGTGTAGTTTAACAAATTATGTAGGATATTTCTGATGTTTTTTAAGATATCCTCATTTTGTAGAGTGCTCACCAACTTGATTAGATCTATCAAAGTACTAACCACTCCATCCTATCTCATAATATGCATGATTTGACCATACATTTTTTTCAATGATAATGGCACACCCTCTGATGTAGTATAATGTAGAACTTGAGCTACTTGATACATCAAACCCTATTCTTTCATAGGGATAGGATATTTATCCTAATAAAACTTTCTAATTTGTTGCTCATGCAACATATCCAAGGGTGGTAATCCTTGTTCATCATGCTGAAATTGAGTGATTGATTTTATATACGTAGGAACCCTTGGGTGTAAATTTACCATGTTTACATTTCACACAAAATTTTATTTTCTCTATTTTTATAATATTGATAATCTTTAATGTGGTGTTATCTCAAAACTCAATAATAAACACAATACATCTACCTCTAAGGATTAGTTAAGAAATTTCATGTAAAATGGTTATATTCCCCACATAAGTAGTAGGCAATCAATTAATGCCCCTATCATTCATCTTGTCTATGATTACCTCTTTTTCATCCACCACAGTAGCCTCCTTTATGTCCTCCTTATCTTTATTGAAACACCTAACCTTGTTATTGTTGACCATCATATCTTCCTTATCATTATGTTGAAACACACACCTATTATTGTCGACTCTAATATCCCCCATATGACCCTTGTGGAGGAGATGGGGTCCATCTTATTAGTTGTTATTGAGGTGATGTAGTGTTACATGATTATTGATATTGAGGAGATGGTAGATTCAATCGTGTCTGGTACTATAGAGATTGTGGCATCCATCCTGCTAAACCTTGAGGCTAATACAAAGTTGTAGTGTTCATTTCTACATCTAGGCTTGGAATCTCATGTTTTGTAATAGAAATCTATTGTGCATTTATTGTGAAGACATTCTTGGTGATGTCTTATTTCAATTATTTGAGAGATCTATAATTTTTATCATCATGATTGTGTAATTTACATAAATAGCAATATAAACTCTACGATTATTGGCTATACTATTATAAGAGATGATATTTTATAGTCAAATGTCCTACTACATAATAGATCTCACATAATTAAGTTTTGAATTTTGGGTAGTCATTTTTATGGTTACCCTATTTTCCACACTCCATATGTTAGGGATTAATATTTACATTATGTACATTAGTTGTTAGGTTATTTACCATAGGGTAAATAATAATTATTGTTTGTGATTTATCATATAGGTAAATACAATAATTTAGTTAGTAACATTATTTTTATAAAGTAATAATGTATATTTGGTTAGTATAATATATTATGAATATAAGTTGTAATATATTATTATTATCACGTGTTCAACAACCACATGATTCTAGGATATAATCTTGGGATGTTGACTCACTAATTATAGGCTATCTCTAACCTATGTATGGTTCTATACCTATGGTTATTTGTAAGAGTGTGTAATATTCAAAGTGTGAGAAATAATATATTATGTGTTTAATATAGTTTGTGATTGAAATGATTATGATTTTGGCTCTATTATGGATTACATGAGTTAAATCTATGTTAAAGCTCATAGAATACCTAATAGTGGTATTAGAGCCAAGTTACATCCTACTAACATGGATTTTTTTTAAAAATATAAAATGACCTATGCATTTTGTGCCAGTTTCATATTATAGCTTCATAAAATATGTTCAATGTGTTTTGTGATCCTGTGTACATCTTGATCCCGTGTACATCCTAATCACCACCAATGAGCACCATGATAGTCCTAAGATGTTCCACTATTTATTGAGAGGCATTCAAATCTAGCATCACCTTGATATGTGCTTTGTAGCTAGAATTTATTGAGATTATTTTGATGCAATTTTTTATTACATTTCTATCATCATTTGGTATTTAATTTTCACTTGGCCACGTCTCATTGCACATTAGCCTTCATATTATTAGGTGAAGATTGATTTAGCATTTATATTTACATTTATAAATTATTTTTAGCTAAATGTATTTATTTGAGTGATAATACACACCAAATGCACTCTATTATTCTCTCCATACCATGATAGCTACTTATACTCTACATTTTTTTGTGCTTTATTGTGCCTTGCCATGGATCAATTCTAAATATCTGGTGCCACATGTGCTCAAATGTCCTAATTATTCCAATAAATTTTTAGAGGGAAAAAAATGAAATTATAATCCAAAATCTGGTAATAAGGTATGTTGAAGTTATAGTTGTTTCAGTATTGCCCACTATTTTACCAAGCTAGTCAAAGTTCCATATGCAAAGTCATAGTCTAAGGCATGTATAAAGTTCAAGTTAATATATATTAAGTGGTGTGAGTTTAGAATATAGATATTTTAGTATTATCCTATAAAAAACTATAAGTTTGTTTTATTGTCATATTTTGAGTCAAACATCTCTAAGTTCATATTAATGTTTCATTTGTAAATATCATAGTTTTATTAAGCTATCTTGTCAAAAAGCAAAGCCAAAAAGAATCTTGTCAAGTAATTTAAAGATTGTATTATCTATGATCTTTATTAGTCATATGATTTATTTGTGTCTATAATATTTTATATAGTCATTATAAAATTTAATTTATATAGTTATTAGATTTTATAAAAATCATTATTGTTCAAATTAATTGTGTCAAATAATTTTTTATTATTAAGAGTCAGTTTTATGTCAAAAGAGTTGAAATCCAAAATGAATCAAGATTTAAGAATTGATTTTACATCAACAAAGTGTGTTAAGTTATTTAAGCTTAGGTGACATATAAGGTCATTGTCAAAAATTGCAAAAAAAAAAAAAAATTGCCTTACGAATGTATTTTTGATGGAAACTAACATCCATGTTGTTTCACATTGTGGGACATAAATTATACTAATAAATCCAATGTGTAAATTTTTTAGCTTCAAATTTTCATTAGCTGAGTAAGTAGTAGACTTGAAGGAGGTCAGAGACAATGGAGGAAGGAGGCATTGCAGCAACCTCTCGTTAGCCATTAATGATGGGGTTGTGCTTTTAGTATGATGACTTATTTTTTAGTGTGGTGTGTAAAATAAGAATAGATATAGTAAATTCTTATTCCTTTTGATTATTTCCCATGTAACCCTATTTATAAAAGCATTGTAGAATGTTGATCAAAATGTATTGTACAAATCATGATATAAAGGTTATCGGTAAACCTATGAAAAACCATTTATGTAAGGTTATTGGTGAACTTGTAAAACCAATTGTGTAATATTTTTAGTGAACCTACAAAACCATATGTGAAAGGTTATAAGTACACCTATAAAACAAATTGGGTAAAGTTATTTTTCAAAGTTTGACAAAACCATTAGTGGATAAATGTGAAGGATGAATTAAAATGTAGGTCTTTGTTCATGCCTAGGTGGTGGTTGTATCCATCTATGAAAGCCACTTGTAATAATATAGTGTGTTAGAGTTTTATACAAGCCTGATACTACATAGTTGAATATAATATCATGAGCACATAGAGGTAGCATCCTAAAATCAAAAAATGGGATAAATTTTACCATGAAAAAACTAAGGGGGGGAATGTTGGGGATTAGTATTTACATTGGGTAATTAGTTGTCAGGCTATTTACCATAGGGAAAATAATACTTACCATTTTTAAGTTACCATATGGGTGAATATACTAATTTAGTTAGTATCATTATTGTTATAAAATAATAATATGTATTTGGTTAGTATAATATATTATGAATAGAAGTTGTGATATATTATTGTTATTATTGGTCTAACAACCACATGATTCTAGGATATAATCATGGGATGTTGACTCACTAATTATAGGCTATCTCTAACCTATATATGGTTCTATACCTATGGGTATTTGTAAGAGTGTGTAATATTCAAAGTGTGAGAAATAATATATTATGTGATTAATATACATTGTGATTGAAAAAATTGTGATTTTAACTCTATTATGGATTGCATGAGTTAAATCTAATACAATACCTAACACCATACACCAAAATCTTAATTTGGACCTATTAATTTCAAGTAACTCATCCATATTGTGCATAAAAAGCATCCAATGTTGCACTAGTTTTACAATAGACTATGAACTTTCCCCATAGTCTTCTATCTATTCCACCTTGAGTATATCCCCTGTAGTGTTGGACTTACAAGTGAACTGGGTTTGAGCAATAACAAACCTAATCTAAGGTTACATACCATATATAAACCATGTGGTCTTATCTGTATCTTGAAATAGAAAATCTACTATGTTCATTACATCAGAGAACATGTAATTATAGTCCCATACTAATTCTCTAGACTTCTAAGGAATTTATTTCAAATATTGTATTGTTTGAGTTGTACATTTCTCCATTTTTAATTCTCCTATTAGCTAGTATTTTTCATCTTAAAATCTCAATTTGGTAGCACCCATTTTGTATATGAAATCTATATCTCTTCATGTTATGGATCCTATGAGCTCGTACTTCTTCACATCATCTATAGTTACATTTTTAATATGTTATTTCATTTCATAGGTTAATAAATATTGTTCGAGGTTAGTATACCCATCATATAGTGTTAAAGTGACAAAAACTCCTGCATTGATAACCATTTTTATGATGTTTATACTTGAAACCAGTGGTTATTGTAGACTAGACTTTCCAATGTCTTAAGATTTATTGTAACCTAAAATCCAACTTCATTCAATTTCTTCCTATCCAACACTTTCTTGGTGTCTTTATTAGTGTAAGATATTATTTTTTCATCCTCACTTGGAGTTTTCCTACTCTTATGGGTTAGCTTCCTTAAGTGTACCTAAGAGTTACATTTGATCACATTAATAAGATTAACTCCTTTGACAAACTATTCTAGGTATGGGAGTTATTCTCCTATTATTATCTCTTTGACCACTTTTCATGGAGGATTTACTCATGTACTCCTCTATTTGTTCTATATCCATGTGAGTTATTCATAATAGAGGATTGGTATTTGTTCTCATCATGTTTTTGCATTATTCTCATGTGATTTCATCTAACTTGTAGTTGTGTTGTGTTGTGCACTTGTTTGTCTTGTGTTTTCACTCAAACCTATGCATCCACTTGATCTAGAGGTCCTAACATTCAACCCAATATGGTATCATATCACCACACTAGTATTCACATGTTAGGTTTTTTTTTATGTTAGTTTTATTTTAAACTTGTGAGATCTTATTTGTAAATTTAGGTGATCTTGTTTATTTTTTATCCATTGCTCAAAGTATTTATATGCCTACATATCTTATTTTTACATAGAGAAACTAGAGGGGTTTTATTTCATTGGCTAGATCCTCACATGTTTGCATTAGATCTATGGATCTTGTCTACATATCATTTACTTAGTGATCACAAAATGGAAATTTATGTGTTGTTTTGAGGAGGATGTTTCATCCTCAACACATCTTGCTTTAGCTTGGTCACAGCCTAAGTGGGCAAGTTTCCACTTGAAACAATCACCATTGATGGCATTCAACCTCACTCAGACTACTTAAGGTTTTATCTAAGATTTTGAATGGTTAAAATGACCTCAAATGCCATTAAAATAAGCTCCCATATATTACATAGCCTAAAATAGTCCTCTCACAGTCTGGTTTGGGTGAGTCTCAACCTGATCCTATTATCATCAATGGCATTTTAGCTCCCACAACCTCACACATGAATCAAGGAATCATTTTCTATTTTTTTGCTAAGTTGTTAGTTGTAAAAGAATAATGGTGGTCTTTAAAAGAAGGAAACTTAGAGTCTAAATTTGATTCATGGCATCCTCTCTCCTTATAATGGCACCTCAAATCAACCATTCTACCTCTTTACAGACCTTCATAGTTATAATGGTGATGCCTGGGTTTCCTCTTTTCAAAAGCTAAGTCAAAATAGACATAATTTTTCCATAATTGATTTTTAAATCTTGCATATTAAATTGATTTAAATAAAGGCAAATAGGTTTTCCTTCTTTGAGTTTCACATGTAGAGATGCATAGGAGGATTGTTTAAGACTTGAAAATTGATTTGGAGAGGTATATGGTTCAATTCCATCCTTTGTATGGCTATATCTATTTTTATTCCTTAATGCATTTAAACTATGTGAAATTTTAAATAATTTGGGACATTAATGATGGGAATATGATATCTAGTGTGACTTTTAATTGGTAACCTAGAATCAAGTGCCATTTTGTTCAAAATTGCATGATTTTTTGTGCCCTATCCTTTCATCTCATTTATTTTATAAAGTGTATTAAATTATAAAGTGCTAAAATTAGGGTGGGGGGGAGGGCACGGGGGGTTCGATTGAAACAAATTTTAGGTGGGTGGAGTTTATGTGGTGGAAGGGATTTTTTTGGCTTTCTATGGAAGGTGGTAATTATTGTGGATGATAAAATTTTTAATTGATTTTTATTAAAAATAATATATTACATTTGAGATATTATATTGGGGATATTTTAAGATATTTGAAACACATTGCTTGGTCATATACCTCCTTTTTTCACTTGTCAAAGATAGAGGGTGAGCCCTGGTTGATAGGTAGCCAAACACCCTCATAAGTAAACCAAATTTTATTCTATCTCCTTGCTTTCTATCTCACTTCTTTATCCTCAAAGATGTATCATCAATAGAGCCCAATGTCCTCCTTGGCTTTTTTTACTTGTATCACATGTGTCATTCTATATTTGACATCATAAACATTGATTGTTCATGGATGCTTTCTTGATCAATTCCAACATATAACACTTGAGTGTGTTGTGTACTTAAAAACTTTATGGGGGTCATTACTGATTGTCTTCATGGGGTTGTTGTTGGGTCCTACATTCTCTCTTGTGTGTACACTTATTTTTCATGACTTATGTGCCACTCTAGTGTCATTATATAGATTATTCTCATATTTTGTTGATGCATTGTTAGTTGAGCCTAATGTCTATATGTTGAGTGTGCATTGTCACTTGTGCATTGCTTGTTCTCACTTGTGTGGACTCATTTTTTGACCTAGTCTAAATTCTAACTCTAGAGTGTGCACTATTACTTATTGACTCCTGCACATATTTCTCATTCATGGACATCTTCTCAACTGAGTCTAATATTCCTCACATTTATCATACATTATTATTACAACTATGGGTTCTTATCAATGCATTATGTAGTTTTTTCTCATTGCACTTTCTTGGTGTCTCTACTCTCAATCATGTCAACTCCATTTGAGAGATACCATATGATTATAGATTCTACTCAAATAGTTATTCTTGGAAGGACTAACTATACTTCATGGTGCTTGTACATAGAACATATGATCATTGATAGAGGTCTTCTACCATTTTTGTATGGTCAAGTTCCTACATCTACTAATCCACTTCAGGACAATGACTGGGCTAACTCATGTGATATGGCTCTTGGTCACTTATTAATGCATGTTCCCTGGGATATACACCACCATGTAGAGTACATAGAGTATCTTTACACTATTTGGAGCATTCTTCAAACTCTTCATAGATCCTACCAATATTGTTATCTCCTCCTATTATCTCTTCTGAGATCGTACACTTTTTTCCTATCATTTCTTGTACATCAGAGGATCATATTATCTCCATTGATAGGGGTGTACCTATTTAGATCATTGACAACTCATCTCTTCATATGGACACTCATTATATAGATATATGTGTTTCATCTACAGTCCATTCTTCAATTTTTAGGGTTATTGAGTTATGATCTCCATTTCACATGGACATTCTTTCAATTAATGTTTCATGTCTTTCTTCTGATAGGTCTACTTCAGTGGCATTACATTTAGTTTATGTGCATGATCTTACTAGACCTATGCCACACATCAAATTTGAACCATATTCAAATATCTTCATACTAATACCTTCCTCTTCCATTGTGGAATGGCCAAAATTTCAATACACACCATGTTCTTCATTTGGTAAAGGGAAGAAACATTATTTGATGTCGATGGAACTTCTTCAGTCTTCAAGTAGAGGAGCTCATTATCGACATTGGTCATATTATGAGTTATAATGGGAATGTCAGATGCTTTAACATCATCTTCAGTGAGAATTTTTAGCCCTATATTCTTCTTTTATCCCTTTTTGGGGGAATTTTTTTCCTACAAGTTTTCTCATTCTCTCCACTTTATGAGAGTTACTTTGTACATGGGTACCTCATCAGGGCTAATTGTTAAGACCCATTTATTCTACCCACCTAATAAATGCTTATGGGGAGGGGGGTTAGTATAGGATATTATTTTATCATCCTCACTTGTAATTTTCATACTTTTATGGTTTAAATTTCTTGTGTACTCGGGTGTTATATTTGGCCACATGAATAGGATTAACTTCATTGACTAGATATTTTGGGTATGGGAGTTATTCTCCTATTCTTGTCTCTTTGACCACTTTTCATGGAGGATTTACCCATGCATCCCCCTATTTGTACTCTCTTTTTGAGTTATTCCTAACAAAGGATTGGCATTTTCTCTCATCTTATTTTTTCATTATTATCATGTGATTTCATTTAATAAATAATTGTGTTGTGATGTGCACTTGGTTTTTGTTTTCACTTAAACCTATGTATCCACTTGATCCAGAGGTCATAGTGTCCAACTTGATAGTCTTCACTATATTTCCTAAATTTATCTATAAAATAGTCAAACCACATACTATATTTTCTAGTTTATACACTTTTATTCTTATTTTTATTGATAAATTAGGCACAAAGGATGTGTACCCTTAAAATGAATGATCCATGTTTGCAAACTTTGCTTCATTTAAACCTGAACCTACTTTACTCCTATGATTGAACATAATTTCTTTAGAATATTACATATTCTCTTCTCTAAACAATATCCTCCCTTGTAACTACAATATAAAACTACCTTATAATTAATCTAATTGTTCCTCTTCTCTCTTTCCACTCTCTTTCCACTCTCTTCCATATATTTTGCATCCCTTTTCCAATCTATGTCCATCTCTATACTCTCATTTCCTCTTATTCATACTCTCCATATTCTCTAGCTCTTCCTTGATCTCTCATTCCTCATTTATACTCTAAACTCTCCACTCTAGTCCTACTCATAATTACATTAGTATTATTTTATTTATTCCATATTCTCTATTGTCACAGGTCTTGCTCTAGTCCCAAAATTCATTTTATATTATTATTATATATGTCCTCCATCTTCTGGGTTTATGTTCAATTTTTTATTCTTATTTACTCATCATTAAATTCATTATCATACACATTCCCTTAATGCTTGAAGTGGCTACTCCTTGTTAGCTAAAATATGCACCATGGCCTTTTCCACAACCAATATTTTTAGCATGATAGGTAGTCACTACAGAAGTTTTCTATGAATACCCCTTACAAAAAAATCATGTGAAACTTTGAACGTGATATACCCTTGCATGGTAAACTCAATAATATATTTGTGAATGGTAATATTTATCTAATGATCTATTGCATATGTCCAATCAGTGCCTAGATTTCACAGTTGTTCTATGTTTTTCTCAATCCAAACAAAGTGTTTTATTTCTTGAATAAATAGTACTCAATTCTCAACAACCATGCAACTAAAAACCCATGTAATTCATACAAAAATATTTCATATATTTTTCCATTTATATGCCCACTTATGACTTCTCTCATAAAGCTTCCAATCATTTTTGCCTCATATTCTGATAAATTATGAATTGTCTCATATAGCCATCGCTCTTAATATCTTTGTCAAAATAACCATTTCAACATATTTCAATATTCCATGCTCACCATACCATTATTAGCATAAATTCTTGGAAAACCCATTAGAACATGATAATTAGGATTATTTGTGCATAGTGCAACATAAAAGAGAATAAAGAAGCTATGATAGTAAATTAAAGTTAAACCAAGAGCATAATTGTAAGGGAATGAACATGATTCACAATCTTAATTTACCTAAAACATTCAACCTTTCAAATGATTAATAAATTATATGAAAACAATATGAAACTACCCAAGGAACATGTGTATACATAAATAGTAACCATTATCAAATCTGTATATTGATATACATATTTTGTAACCCTTTCACAATATAAATGAGAACTATTTATATATCTTTTAAAGGCTTTTTCGCTTCATATTCTATCCTTTCACTACAAATAAAAGAGGGACTCTTTGCATTCTTAAAAATCTTGATGTGTATTTAAGTGTTGAATACATCCAAAAATATTTACAAAGTAAAAAATAGTGCAGATTGCACACTTGTCAAACAATTATACTCTGTGATTTTATAGCCATGTTATACTGCTAACAAAGGATGCCTTCCATTGAGAATAAATAACATGTGTTTATTTTTAAAACACACAAATAAATTTAAAAATATATCAAAAATTATTGTTTGATTAAGATTAAATGATTAAATATGGTATTGGTTTGACTTTAAAACTTTGTCGGATGAACCTGTAAGATAAGTGTTAATAATTTAATTGATCTAAGTCTTTGACATATGAAAGTGCCTAGAAGTTAAGAAGTCTATAAACATAGATGTCAATACACTAAACATAGACACCAATACTCAGTAAATAGATGCTAAACCTTATAAAGTAGAATGCATATATTAAACTTTAAAACATAGATGTTGAACCTCAGAATGTAGACATCAAACTTCAAAATGCAAACACTAAAACATTGTACGTAGAAATAGATGTTGACAAATAGAGATGAAAATTCTAAAACATATTTCATAAATATTAAACCTCATGATGTGAATGTGAGAAAATAAAGATGTAGATGCTAAACCTCAGGACATATATGTTAAAGTATCAAAATTGGCTATAATTTACACAATGAATGCAAGTGCTAAACTATTTGACATATACATCATTATTAAAGATGGAAAGGATAAATCATGGAATGTAGACACTAATTCACAAAAAATGGAGTCAGAGACCTAAAAATGACAAATTCTATGAAAATTTGATGTTAATAGGATTCCAAAGTACACCTTTGACAAGTAAGAGAAGCAAAATGTAATGGGGTAAGTTTCACTAGGCATGCCAAGAATGTAACATACAAAATATATAGAAATGCAAAAAAAATAAAAAATAAAGTCAATTATTCCTCTAAATTAAATATAAATACCTTCTATTGAGCTAGGAAAAGAGAATTATAGCTTCAATTATCAAGAAGACTAATAGGAATTACCCCATAATCATGAAGAGCCGAAGGTTCATATGTGCACAACATGATTTTTGGTCGATCATAATTAAATGATTAATTCATATGAAAGTATTACATTTATAAACAAATAATATCCTACAAAAATAGAGATCTTCCTCATTATAATCTCTAATAAATCTCTTTAAATCACTCATAAACTTATATCTTACAATCTCTCCCCTAATACCTCTCCTAAAGACTAGAGAGGTGAGTTTTAACAATCACAACTCGCATACAATTATTATCACACATAATAAACTTACTAGTTTATTTACTTACACATATACTAAACTACCCATTACATTAGAGTATTAAACATGATATTCTTAACGTTCCCCCCTTAGTGTGAACATGGGGAGAGGAACTACATGGACTAAATATCTCTTTATTACCTCCCCCCAATAAGTTTGACTCATATTTGTTGGGTTAGCATAATAATGCATTCTTAAAAAACATGAGAGTTTCTTATATAGAATATCTTATTTTATTTGAAAAAACATTTGCTTGACATCATAGACTTATTTAGAATGACTTACTCAAGAAGATGACCACACAAAATATAACACAAACATATTGACTATGACATGACATGAGATAAATATATGACTAAAGACTCACTAAAGACATCAAACTATTATTAAGATGTTAATGATGAAAACAATAAAAAATATAATAAAATATAATTATGAAAAATATAAAATCTAATTATAATTGGATTGACTAAACTTTAAAAAAAACACTAGACTCTTAACTTAAATAATACACACTAATTGGACTAAAATCTAATAACACCACCGAAACAAATTTAAAAAAAAAAGTTAAAAACACAAAACCTCAAACTATTAAAAATACATAATAAACATATGAAAAAAGACTAAAACCTGAAAACCATTTGAATGGTTTTCCACTCTGCTAGGGTTTCCTCCATGTTTTCCATTGAATCGGCCCTTGTTTTTTTACCTTCCTAACCTTGTATCATATTGCGGCCTTAGTAACCTATGGGACTTAAATTTATTACCATTTTATGGTTTCTCACCTACGGGCAAGGCCAACCTTTATAATAACTTCTCCTCATTCTATCCCAATTGTTTTAGTTGTGGTAAAGAATAGTGGAACATTAAGCAATGGCTCCCTACAAGTACCCAAAGAAGTTTATCCCAAAGGTATACCACGAGGTAACACTTTGCAACTTGATGTTATATTTCTCCTTATTAAATTTAATTTTGCATGTCAATGGTTAGAGCAATTTTATTTAATAGGATATTTTATTGGGAAAATCCCCTCTAAAAGTATGTTATAGTCCTAGGTTCAAACTCACTGGGCAGCTCATGGCATTAAGTTGGGGAGCATCTAGAACATGACTAGAGACCTTTTCCTCTTTCACTTATTTGACCCTTACTATGTAGAAGGAATCCTCCATAGGTCTACCACTTGGTACATCAAGAACTCACTAATGGTTTTCTCCCCTTGGACATGAGACTTTATGGTCTTAAAGCACATGAATCTTAAAGTCCCTATCTTGGTTGAATTTACAGGTCTCCTTCTCCCCTACTGGCACTTTATTCACCAAATAGCATCATCCATAGGCCATGTGGTTTGTCATGAACAAAACCAATTCTAATCTACTATACCACAAAAAATGGTCTATGTAGAAGTAGACCTCTCCTAGGACCTCAATAAGTTTGTGGAAATTCAAGTCAGGGATGTGAGGCACTCTTAATGAGTCTTGTATATCAACTTACCTAACACTTGATTTTAATACCAAGCCATAGACCATAAGATATGGGATTATCCCCTTCAATTTTCTCGTAATAATGCACCCAACCACTCATCCTATTTCCCCATCCCTCTCTAAAAGCTATCCAAAAATTAGCTGAGGGAAAATAAACTATGGTAGGAAGAAAAACACTCATGCCAAATCCACCAAGACAATTATTTCTCCCAAAGGAGGCAAGACATCTTTGTGCAATAGCCCATAAGATTAGGCTCCTATTGAGAAAGATATCTATCTATTTGAAGCCCCAAAATTGGTATAAAATATTACAGTATTCAACACCTTTCTGGCTATGAACATCTTGTCCTAAGGTTTTAAGGCCTCTATGCCTAGCTCTTATGGATTTTTAGACTCATAGCCAACCACTCTTACACTTCCTTCTTGATGGGATATACCCAGATGCTCTCATAACCCTCTTCAAATCAATGATAAGGTAGAGGAAGGAGAGTTTTAAGGCCGACCCTAATTTGAGTAAGTAATATGGGTTTTTGAGTACTAATACTGGGTACTTTCTATAGAATCAATATGATTCCTTGGAAGGGTTGGACTCAAAAGACATGTCCCTTAACACCTGACATCTATTAATTATTTTTCATGGAATGTTTGGGGTCTCACAGACCTAAAATGCAAGTTTGTTATGTGTTATTTTAGAAGGAAGTTCCCAAGATGGACATTATCTATAGGAAGTCAAGGTGGCATATGTTTTATTGACACCTGATAGTAATTCCATTTAGAATGATAGTATCTTTCTTCCTAGCAACCATGCCACATGAAGTGAAGGGGCGGTCACTTTCATTTATCCAAGATGGTGTCCACACTTAGTGCAATCTGGCATGGATCCCACCAACTGATTAATAAGGGTTCTTTTTCGTATTAAAATCCATTCTTTTGGCTTTATTAATATTTATGCCTCAAGTGAGACCCTAGAATGCACCCATTTATGAAAGTGGATAGTGGATGATCTCCTTGATTCCCATTGGGTATTATGTGGGGACTTTAATATGGTGGTATCTCCTGAAGACAAAATGGGCCACTTGCCTATGAAATGGGAAGCTAGCAAAAGGGAGGCATGGTTTTACATGTGCACTAAATGGGTCCTTTATGACCCTAATTTAACCCACTAGCCTATAGATAGAGTTTGGTACACTTAGATTAATTACAAGGAAGGCCCCACTCATATTCTAAAGTGTCTAAATAGGGCAATGTTGTCCACCCAGCCATAATTCTCTTTTGATAACAGTATTTTCCCTTTGGTGTAGGCACTACCATATTTTGGGCTTTCTGATAACTTCCCTATTCAGTTTTGAGTGACATGGTAGTTTATGAAACCCAAAGTCCACAAAATGTAATTCTTCCTTAACACCTTCTTGCTTAATCATGGGCCCATGATTACACACATTAGGAGAGTTTAGAATTTAGATCTATATCCTTCCTAAGAATTTGGTTAAATTATTTGATGGGATGATGCCATCAGATGGACCTCCCACTCTTTTTTGGATCTATGGCCACTAAATTTCAAAAATTTAGAGACATTTTTACTCTAATATAACCTCAAAGTTGAGATAGATGGATATAGCCTTAGAAAAATATCCCTTTAATGAGATCTTGTAGGTAATAATTACTTCTTTATGACACCACATTCATATTACAAACAACTACAATGATTGGGGAGCTCAATTCAAATCTAGGATTCATTGGCTTAGGAGGAGGATCTTTGGTTATATAGATTTTTGGGAGGGAAGATCAAGGGTTGAAATTTTAAGTTAGAGGGATGAGATCATTGGCTATAGATTATTCAACGAATATTAAATTCCTTATAAGTATTTAGTTTAAACACATCTAGAGTCTTGGAGGAGCTTCTCTAATTTTAGAGGCTTCATGATTAGTTTAGGAACAATAAAGGATTAGGTGGGCATTATATAGGGATTAGGATAGGATTATGGTCATAGGGATGTAGGAAAGGTTAGGGTGTAGCTTAGTAGGTGGGTAGGTGGGGTTATGGGAATTTAAAATTCTCATATAATGTATAATTAAGATTAGATTAGGATAATAAATATTATAATATAATTAATGAAGGAATGGGATGAATAAGGTTAGTAAATGAAGGATTATTAAAGGGGGTTATTAAATGAATGGCTAAGATTAGGATAAATTAGAGGAATTAAAATAGGTTAAGTGGAATTATTGTCAACTAATAGGAAATATTAGATTAGGATAATAAATATTATAATATGATTAATGAAGGAATGGGATGAATAAGGTTAGTAAATGAAGGATTATTGAAGGGGGTTATTAAATGAATGGCTAAGATTAGGATAAATTAGAGGAATTAAAATAGGTTAAGTGGAATTATTATCAACTAATAGGAAAGATTAGATTAGGATAATAAATATTATAATATAATTAATGAAGGAATGGGATGAATAAGGTTAGTAAATGAAGGATTATTGAAGGGGGTTATTAAATGAATGGCTAAGATTAGGATAAATTAGAGGAATTAAAATAGGTTAAGTGGAATTAGTGTCAACTAATAGGAATATTAGTTGACAATAATGAAGTGAACAATTTTAGGTGGATACATTTTTCCCCTCTTTGAAAGGGCATTGTGAGTGGAGAAAAGTGGAAGGGGGAATGATCTTTCAAAGAAAAACTATGTCATGGATAAATATTAGTAGATGATGTTAGGGGATATGATGCCCTCTCAAAGGGACATGCATGGAAGAATAAGATGGATGTCTACTTGAAAAGAAGAAATGATGGGTAGGATGCAATGGATAGGTAAGGGGATGGGATGCCAAATGTGGGATAAATGATGAAGAAGATAAAGTCAAATTGAGAAATGAGCTACAAATTGATGATGCCCCTGATAAGGACACATGCATAGGGAGGAAATATGATGGGTCTCATAGTTATAGACACATAATAATAGGGAATTAACCATAAAATAATGATGATAAGATTAAAGTTTGTTAGATTCAGATGTATCCCAAGCAAGGATGCATGTTAGGGGGCACTATAGGTCAATATAAGATGATGATTTAATAAGATTAGTGATGGGTATATCTCAAATCTAAAGTTGATTGATATGATGAGGGTGATGATAGAGAAGAATAGAATGATGTGATTGAGTGACCAAAAGATAGGCTACATTATATTAAATCAATGAGCCATAATGTGATAAATAGTGATGATGCCCCAAGCAAGGAGACATGCAAAGGAGTGACAATTGATAAATTGACCAATCAATGATTGATGTAAGAAAGGATGGATGTTGTTATATGTTGGTCCCAATTGATAGGTGTGAGTGATTGATGAAAATATTAAGGAGATGATTATAAGGATGGGTGATTGATTAATAGACTAGTTGATATTATAGCCCAATGATTTAACTGATGTAGGACTGAGAGATGAGAGAGATATTAGCAATGGATGAGAGAGAGCAGTTGAGAGATCCTTGGGAACTGAAACATGGCCAAATGCTACCTACATAGTATAATAAGACCTTAGGCTAATGTAGTTATGACAAGTGGATAGAAGATAATGATGATGATTATTATTAGGGATTAAAGGATGATATTAGTGATGATAGGATATGACTTAGATGATGGGATGAGGATAAAAGATTGGATGTTGATCAGATGGGTTGTGATGGGGAGAAAGATGATGAGATAAATGATGATATCAAGCCATCAAAAATGTCATATGGATCATCATAGTCTAAGTAAGCCATTAAATATTGCACTTGGTATTATGCCCCATGATATAAACATGACCAAGGGGATATTGTGCCAAAGTGCATGGGCAAGTAGTGAAATCTACATCCTCGAGGGCACTTTTGGTGTCCTTATAACATCCTTGTTCGTTTCCCAATAAGACAAGATGCAATCAAAACATAAAACAAATAAGATATATACATAATGCAAAGAAAACAATAGACAAGTAATAAACAAATAGCAAACAAGTGTCATAATGTATTGTCTAAGGATGGGATGAGTGATTGGACTAAATTGGTTATGATGGTAATTAGGGACTTGGATTGGGATAGGATGATTAAGAGGAGATGTTGACCCTAGTTTAGGATGGAAGGATGGATGATGTGATAATGTCTTTAAATACTAATAAAGTGTCCAAAGAAGGTGATGTATAAAAGTGATGACCAAGGATTACCAATAAACACAACCCTATAAGAATCCAATCTAGCAAGGAGACTAGGAGATGATGGGATCAAATGCCTTTCATACTAGTAAAAGAAATGATTTGATGGGTGCTAGGTATGAAGGGGTAATGATAAGGATAGTGATGGGATTAAGTATCTTTCAAACTAGAAACAAGGTAATGTGATGGGTGCTATGTGTGAAGAGGCATTGATAGGAAAATTATGGGTACCAGATTAAAGTTCTTGACAAGGTAATGTATATTGATAAGATATATTAAAAAGGATGAGATGGAGATGATGGAGCGATGGTTGACCACTTTGGATTGGGTTTCAAGACTGAATATAGCATTCAAGGAGGAGAGATGAAGGATGGATGGGAGATAGAAGACATAATATGGTTCTTAAGATAGGAGATGGAAGATATAAAATGTGATAAAAGATGAGTTTTATGGAGATGGGTATGACTAGGAGAATAAGGATAAAACAAGACATCATGGACTATTTTTTATTTTTCAAAATTTGTGATTTTTAGGGATATTGGGATATATATGTATACTATACAAATAGGGTTACTAGCAAAGGGGATACCAAGCCTAGTAATCAGGATAAGGATGGATGGAATCATGGATGGTATGACAAAAATGATGAGGGTAATGTGTAAAAGGGGATGAGGACTAGAAAGAATGGACTAGGTATTTCCAATTACCACATCGTGAAGGAGCTAGATGTTTAGTTGCCTGAGGGTCCATTGGAGGATATGCTAAGATGGTTTTGGGACAATTCTCAATGCACCTTCCACTTCCTTACAAAGGTCAAGATAAGAGGGTCATGATATTATGATTCATGAGGGGTAAGACTAATGGATGAAAGGAATGGACAAAGGGTGTTTGAGAAGGGATATGAAATGGATGGATTTTTCCCCCGAGTGTAGAAAGATAATAAAAATAATGGATGATTTTACCATGATGCCAGAAACTAGTTTTCATCATGGTACATGCCCAAGGCATTATAAGACTAATTTCACCATTGGATGAATGTTTTGTTATTATTTTGTTAACTAATTTTTGACTTGTGGATGGCATTTCAATATGATAATGCTAAATGGAGACATTAGCTGACACCTATTATGGAAAAAGGTGATATTAGGACTATGTGATGGTGACCTTTATTGACTCTTGATTTAACATCCTCTAAATATTTTAACTAGGTGTCTTCATAACCCTTATGAGGGACAATGTTGCCTAGGGATGTGAAATGTGATGTGGATGGGAGGATGTCATGATTGTGATGATGGGGTATAGGATGGTAAGGAGGTATGTAATATTGAATGATATGATGGGATGGGGAGTAGAAATGGGGTTTGATAGTTGCATACACTATTGGATATGGGGAGGGAGTTATGTATATTGATGCCACAAGATTATGGGATCGAAGACCTTTTGACTTATTGATTATTTGACCCAAGAATTAAGAGGATTATCATCCTTAAAATTATTATTTTTGTCTTTCTTTTAAACTGCTGATTAGATTTGACTTTGATTACCCCTTGGTGCCTAATTTTAGGCTTCACTAGAGGATGTTGACTTTTGACTTGATATATGATTATTTTAACTTTGATATACCTCTAGTGCTAGATTTTGGGCTTCACTAGGGGAAGACATTTTTTTATTAGGCTGATTAATTAACTTTTTTAATTTGATTTATGGGATCATGATTTATTTTTGTTGGATGGTCTTTGATATTTTTATTTATAGCATGTGATGTTAAATGTAATGGGGAATCTAATAGTGTATGGTCCTATTTGTCCCCTTCATGGAGTACGATATGAGGATTATAGAGGCAAGATAGAGGATTAATGGGATGGGATGGATTAAGGGGATAATGGGAGACATATTCCTCATAAAGGTCACTAAGATCCTTAGCCTCAATATTGGATAAAGTGTCCTTAATAATCTCTAAAGGATCACTAATACATGCCTCTAAAGTAGGATCATATCCACTTTAAAAATTAGATAAAGCATTCAAGAACTCAGTTATGATGTCATCATCCTAAGTGGGATCTTCAAAAGATTAGGAATTATCACCATCTTCTATAATATCTATAAGGGATGATGATTCTAATGAGGAATCTTATTTAGATACTGGTGATGCACATGATCTTGAGGTAGATAAAACATGTTCTGACTTCAATGTAAATTTTGATGTACATGATGTTATGCTACTAGTAAAGGATTATTTATCTATGATAATCCTCTCAATAGGGGGTATTTGATGTGATGGGTGAGAGGGAGATGATGGATGAATATTGTATGAAGCAAAGATAGGTCCATGAAATGGATTATGGGATATATAAGGACTAGCTTTATAGGGAGTAGAATTATTTTGAATGGATGGGTGGTCAGAGATGGGGGAATCATGGAAGATGGATAGGATGTCTTGACCTTGGCTTAGAAGGAGAAGGGTTTGATCATGATAGGGAATGAAATATTTGCATTCATATTATTTTTCACCCATGGATTTAATTTCATCTAATTCATCCTCGATTACTATGTCACCATTGGTGATAAGGTCTTAGACATAGTCTCAAAAGTTTTGACATCATTTAATGGAATACCCCTAAGTTTTATAATATATATAATATAAATTTACTTTATACCAAGAGGGATTAGGCTTGGTCAAATAAAGATGTTGTATGGGTAGATAGACCATCATGTTAGTAGATATAAGTTATTGTAAAAGGGCTTCTAAGGATATAGGAAGGGGAGAATAAGGCCCTAATTTTCTTTGTGACTTTGATGTGGAAGCATTGGACTTTAGATCAAATGGTGTTTGATGTGGCTAGGTGGATGGATGGGTGGCCGAAATTGGATTCCCTTTGCTAGTATGGGAAGGGGTAGATGATTGGCTATGACTAGTCGATGGGGGATTGAAAAGAGACTTACACAAAGGGGTTTATGATGGAGGTACAATACTTAAATGGGGTCAACACCTTTAGGAAGTGGAACACCCATCATAATGAACTACAAGAGGATCTCATTATTATTGGTAATTATGTATTAGTCTATGAGAGTGAGGTCTAATTTCATGGTGGTGGGTGATAAGGGTGATGGATGATGATTAGTAGTTGTATGGGTGATAAAGGTGATGGATGGTGATTATTAGTTGTAGGATTTGACTGTGGACAGGTATGAATTGGGTCCAAGGGGTTTTAGATAGGGATATTGGATGGTGGAGGGGAATAGGATAAGGGTTGATTATGGACTAGTTTGGGAGGTGATTTTAGGCTTATGGAGTCAACATTATTGGGAAAATAGGCACCCATATTTCATAGCAGTAAGAGGAACTCATATTTATTCTCTATAATGTATTGATTGATTAAATTAACTGCATCAAGGAAAGCTAAGACTAATTTAGTGGGGATAGGTTTTGGTTTAGGGTAAATGGAATCAAGATCAGAAGGTAGGCAAGTACCCATCTTTAGTTCTTGTAAAAGGACATCATCCTTGTTAGCCAAGATATATCAGTTTACAAGAATCAGGTCTAAATCCATTGGGATAGATGATAAAGGGTGGAGAATGAGAGACAACTTCTTGAATCAAAAGAGATATGAGGGACCAAGCTAGTATGATGGGTGATGATGAGGATAAATGGATTAAAATGTGATTGAGATGATGGATGAATATGATAAGATGTTAGACCAATAATATAATAGGTGTTAATGACCTATCAACAATGCCTAGTTACCAAGCTAGCAAATGGGATTAAGGATTTGATGGGTGCCTAGATTTCAAACTAGTAAGGATACAATGTGTTGGGTGATAGTTATGAATAGGTAATAGGATTGGACTAGAGATGATTTGATGATGATGGGTCTGCTAGATTAAAATTGATAAAGTGATTAGACACTATCAAGATATCGACTAGGTATGAGATCTTATCAATATGATGAGTGATAGTGGATTAGGATGATAAGATGATAAAAAAGGACTAGCTTAAGACTTAAACTATTTTGCTTAAGATGGGAGGGGATAAGGTTTATGTGATGAAGGTGGTAGGTTGGTGAGATAAGGATAAATATAGATAGGTGATGATGTGATGTGGATGATTGAGGAATCATGGAAATGGTGTAGACCTATGTATGACTTAAAAATCCAATTAGGATAAGATAAGATGAGGGTAATATAGATGGGTGATGAAGACAAGGTCATGATAATGGATTGATTATAGACTTAAGACAATATGTGATTAGGATACAGATGACAAGATATGATTAGGTGGTGGGGGATGGATAATGATGGGTGGTGTTAGGATAGTATATGACTAGAAGTATGTACAAAATAAATAAATTATGTAGATGATGGGGATGTGGTCAATGATGAGTGGTTATGGCTAGACTAAGACAATATATGGGATGGGATAAAATAATTAAAAAGGTTAAAATATTATGATGACAAGGATATAAAAGATGATGATAAATGTATGTTAGTTATGGGGGTGATCAATGAAGGGTGGATATGGTTGGACTAGGAAGGAATGAGGTGACTATGTAAAGACCCTAGTTGATGATGCAGACTTGGGTAAGGATGTAATATGGATTGGGGTATGTTGGTGATAAGGGTATGACTAAGGATGATGGATGGGATGAAGAAAAAATGATAATATAGGATAGTATAGGACAATAAAAGGATATACAAAGCCAATATACACGTTGGTACAATGTCAAAGATGTACTAGGTGATAGGGACAAAGGTTGATTGGATAAAGATGTATAAGATAATATGTAGGTGATGGGGTATGACAAATAATGAGTGGATTAGAAAATATAAGAGATGGGATAGGATAATTAAAAGGATATACAAAGACAATATGTACTAAGGGATGATGACAAGGATGTGTAAGATAAGATGGAGGGGATGAGGGATGAGACCAATGATAAATGGGTGTAGTTGGACTAGGATAGGATCAAGATAGGGGATGAGATAAGTACAATGAAAAGGATATAAGAGGATAATATGTGTAAGGGGATGATGTCAATGATGAGATAAAATGAAGACTAGATGATATAGGAATGATTAGGATTATGGTGGAACAAAAAGTGGATAAGACAAGGTCAAGTTTGGATAAATCGAGGTGAGGCAGTCTCTAGACAAGGTGTGACTAGGGTATGTGAGAAGGATGGGTGAGATATGACTAGACTTAAGATAGGAGATGAGATAATATAATGGTAAAGGATATAAAAATATAATACATATAATGGTATGATGTCAAATATGTATTAGTTGATAGGTACAAATGATGATTGGATAAGGATGCATAAGATAAGATGGAGGTGATGGGGGTGTGACCAATGATGGGTGAGTCAAGATGATGGGGTGATGATCAAGGATATGTGTATATAATGGGATTAGGAAGGCATTGAGTATCTACAATAGGATGAGGATAAGGATATATAAGACAATAATGACAAGAGGATGAAATGATTGGATAAGGATGTATAAGACAAGATGGAGGTGATGGGGGTGTGACTAATGATTGGTGGGTTTTAAATTAAGATAAGGATATAAAAGTGGATGTGGTGATAACTAATGATGAGTGGATATGGTTAGATGAGGATGGGATAGAGACAAGATGGAAGATGGGATAGGATAATGATAAGGATGTGTGAGATAAAAATGGGATACAAGATAGTGTATATAAGAGGATGATGAGGTAAAGACAGTGATTTGGATGTGATATGGGTGGGTATGGTATCCTCTGATGGGATTAAAACAAGATGGGGGATGGGATAGGATAAGGAAAATATATATAAATGGATGTTGATAAGGATATACAAGATGATAGGTTAATATGTACAATATGAATTATGCAAAGACCTAGATATGTGTGTATGGATTTGGGTGAAGATTGACTCAGCTCAAAAATAATAAGGGCTTAGCATAACACACACCCAAACAAGCAAGACAAAACCTATGATTAATAAATTTATGGGTGTATAACCTGATTTTTGCACCATTCACCAACTTCATAGGTGACATTGTAGGTTGGTGACCCATTATGATATCAATTAAACCATGTCAACCTTGTTTGCACTTGATGGCTACTTCAGAGCTGATACTAACTCCTATAGTGGTACACCTATTATGGCCAAAGTCTCCCAATCTAGGTATACACAAAAGGATCTAGGTGCATCCCTGATATATATGAAGATATGTTGGGGCCCAAGTCCATGTAAGATGTTGTCTGATTACCCTAGGTCTTAGAGCTTAAGTGCCCTTCACTCCATGAAACCTTCATGGGGAATTATGCTTAGTTGTAGTGACAGCTCTCCTAATAATTAGACTCCACTAAAACACAGAGTTTGGTTAATACATAGTGGTAAAATCCACAACACTAACCCCTATATATTAATCCTATGCGTGGGTGTTAATTCCACATCACGTGCTATTATAGAGGGGGGCTTAACAAATTATGCAAACACATGATATGATTAATTAACCAATTGTATTACCTATGTGAAGGTCACAATACAATTATTATATATAATCAACATGCACACACAAGCACAAATAATTATTTACAAAAATATATATATAATAAAACTATGATACCAGAAAAATATACTAGATGGCACCCCACCCCTATAAGCACAAAGATTAGAAATTTGATTGGAGTGCCTAAATATTAAAAGGTCATGTAATAAAGTGGGTTAGTAGTTTGAAGTGGCACTCAAAAAGAGGTAAACTACAGAGTGAATATTAATAATTTGATATTTTTATCTTTTAAGATTGTTTTACCTACAAGTTAGGAATAAAATTTGCCTCTACCTATTAATGTACAAATTATTATAGAAAATTATAGTTACTTTTATTAAAAATATAAAATTTTCAAAATAATTAGACTTTAAATTATAGAGCTATTATTATTTTTATACAAGACATTTAATAATAATTTAATTATTAAAAATTCACTACTATATAAAATTTAATGATTGCAAAATAGTAGATGTGGTCCAGAAGTGGGATTAATAAAAGACTTTGAATATGACACATGAGATATCCAAAGCCAATAAAGTATGGTTTAGAGATGAATTTTAAACAATTGGCATTTTAATACCATACTTTCAGCTAATTTACAAAACACAATTATGTTTGGTATTGGCATATACAATGAACCACGTGACTTGTAAATTATAATTGGCATGTGTGGCATGTGAAATCTTTAATAAATGATCTATTAAGTCAACTCCAACAAATTAATGCAATCAAATGCTATGACACCTATTTAATAAAGTTTCATACAAATGTTGTAGCAGTCTGGCATTCAAATATCTTGGCAAAATATTGATCTATTAGTTTAAATTAAATATAGGGAACTGATATAGGCACCTTATAACTGAGTAACCAATGTATATCAAGCTTTGAAACTCAATAGTGATGCACCAACAACTTAGTAAAACATCAAATCATAATATTTATAAAGTGTTATAAATGTTTGACAAATTTCAATGAAGAATTGAAGCATTATAGTTACTTTTAATGTTGGTGGATTTCATGAAATTTTTGAAAAGCATTATAATTGTTGTCAATAATATTGACACATCTTAAGGCACAATTTGAAGATCCTAAAGATTCATGTACTAATTTAGATGCTTATGACCGTAAAATAAATAGAAATGGTTTGTTCATAGATACACCATAGTTACATGTTTTGAGATACTTCTGAATAGAAGATCAATAATTCCAAAGGCAACTAGATAATCACAAATGTAATCATAGAGGAAACTAACCTGCCAAACCTTCTCCACAAACCTGTAGTCAATTAAGGTTTCAGTAAAGTAAATCCATTAGTAGCCCTAGAAGATAATTCAACATTTATTTATGGATTGACATAACTTCATATCTTGGTATTCAAGTATCATGATGTGTTTCCTACAAAATAGTTATACATGAAGAACATCTAATATATACATACTGCATAAAAATAAAAAATACAAAAGCTTTGGATAGGACAAATAGGTGATAATTTGTATATAGGGATAGGAAAGATAGATCACATTGTTATGATCTTGGTAATTAAAATTAACAACATAATCAGGTACATAACTTAATATATTAAACAAAAAGGTCCAGGAGAAGATCAACAGGTCACTCCACAAAATGTTGGAGTTACCAGAATATGAAAGTCACAATTTCCAATATTCAGCTCACTAATCAAGTCAAGATAGTTATGGAAATGTATCTATTTATTCTTTAAAAGTTGAGTGCGTGACTTGAATTTATTCTATATGGTTAGACTTATTTTTTCAATGACCAGGTTTTCACAGTCACACCTAATCTTGGTTATATACTTTCACAATCTGCCTCTTGAGCTTCATAGAGATCCTCATAATAAGGATGGAAGGATTATGGCACCATAGGTTAGATTTTATATAAATTAACCTATTGAGCAGAGCATAAATAGAGTAGAAATTTTTTTGACAATTAACATATGCTCAAAACAAAACAAAAATAAATAAAATATAATAGACTGTTAAGTTGATAAGCCAAATTTAATCTTCAACAAAAATAGTGTCTACAAAATTATGGATTACTACAAAGGTGTAATTTTTAAATTACTAACAGTAAAGAAGATTGTAGATTAAAAAAATATGACTTGAAGCCACTGAATTCATCCTAAATCTTTCCTATAAAATACATTATCACACTTCACACTCATAAGATTAGTCCAAAAGGGGAACCACCCATCCCACCATGGTCACTAAAATGTAGTAGGATTTTGAGCACACTATGAATTGAACAAGCTAATTCAAACTCAAAATGCAAACTACCTATTAGGAAGGATTCATGAAACAAATTAGAATGATATAGACCTTACTAAATTATTTTCTTCATATCACCTCCTTCTAGGATGTTCTAATGGATTTTTGATTACATATTAGACTCGGATTTTGGGCATAGTGATGGCATGATCAAAATATTTTGATGATGGATAAAGGATTAATTCAAGTACTAATTTGGCATGGATTCCCTATAATTTTTCTAGTTGGCTTCCATAGAGGAGGAGATTTGGTTATATATAATTTTGGTAGCGAAGATCAAGGGTTGAAATTTAAAGTTAGGGGGATGAAATCAATGGATATGGATTATTCAAGGAATATTAAATTCCTTAAAAGTCTCTACTTTAACGACTTCTAGAGTCTTGGAGGAACTTCTCCAATTCTAGAGACTTCTTTATTAGTTTAGGGATAATGGAAGATTAGGTAGGGTTTAGATAGGGATTAGGATAGGATTAGGGTCATAGGGATGTAGGAAACCCTAGGGTGTAGCTTAGTAGATGGGTAGGTAGGGTTATGGGAATTTTAAATTCCCATATAATGGATAACTAGGATTAGATTAGAATAATAGGGATTAGAATAGAATTAATGAAGGAATGGGATGAATAAAGTTAGTAAATGAAGGATTATTGAAGGGGATTATTAGAATAATGGCTAGGATTAGGATAAATTAGTAGAATTAGAATAGGTTAAGCAGAATTAGTGTCGATAATAGGAATATTAATCAACAATAATGAATAAAAAAAAAATTAGGTGTATACAAAGATCATTGTCAAGGCTTTGGCAATCCAACTGCATAATATACTGCCTCTCATTATGTGTCTAGAATAAATGGGTTTCATCAGAAACCATTACATTTTAGATAATATCATTACCATCTAGGAAGGCATGGATTGGGCCAAATGGTTTAAGCAATAGGCTATATTCATCAAAATTGACTTTGAAAAAGCCTATGATTGTATTGAATGGTCATTTATTCTATCCATGCTTTTATCTCTAGGCTTTGATCCTATATTCATCCAAACCATTCAAATGTTCTCCTCATATGCCTTAGATATTCTCTCTATTAATGGAGTCACCTATGAGCAATTTGGCTTTTTATGTTCTATTCGTTAAGGGTTCTCATTGGCTCCCACCTTGTGTTGTAGCTAAGGGTTTTGGATATCTTCTTAACAATGTCCAAGCTATGGGCCCTATTAAGGGAATTTATCTCCCTCTTGATGTCACAAACAACATGAAGACATGCAACTGCTCAATGGCCACTTTGTGGATGACTCCTTCCTTACTCTCATTAAGGATAAAACCAATGTGGGCAATGCCTTATAGTGTCTTGATGCATTCTACCTAGCCTCTAGCTCTAGTATCCAATGGTAGAAAACTCATTGCTATAAATAATCTTACCTCCCTCCATTAGCATGGGATGCTAAATTTAGTTTGAAGTGGATCCAACATGATGAAATATTTAAATTTCTTAGCAACCCCTTTGCTTTTGATTCCTCACCACCTTTATTATGGTAATATTTTGTTGATAGAGTTGATAAGAAGCTACAATACTAGGTGACCAAGTCTCTTTGTTAGCAATAAAATTTCAAATATTCTTGATAATTCTTGCATCCACCCGTGTGTACTACTTGTCATGTTGTGTGCCTTCTAAAAAATCTTACCAGAATTTGGAAAAATTGCTCAGAGATTTCCTTTGGGCCAATTACCTAAAAGGTAAAGGATTCCACAAGGTGTCCTAGGAATATTATTGCCTCACACATGATACTATGAGGATGGGGATCATTGACATAGCCCAACAAGGAACTGCCTTATGTGTCAAATGGATTGTGTGGGCCATTGAGGGCCATGAATCTTAGAAGGTTTTGTTTAGACATTATATCTCCTCAATCTTACCTAAGGGAAAGAAAGCTTAGAAAGGGCTCAGCTTCCCTAATTTACTCTTCATTTAGTCTCTTGTCCAAATCATAGGGTCATTTATGGTTAAAATCATATGGAAGGCCTGGGAAAAGATTAAACTATGGCTGCTTTGGAATGGATTCAATTTTTGGACTAAGCTCTCTACTAACTCCCATTATCTCTTATGGTTTCCAATTTTCTCTCACAATTAAATTCCCTTGGTCAAAGTCCCTTGGGTCAAAACTCTCAGGCTTTACCATAGAGGAATTCATACCATCTAGGATATCTTCCATAGGTGCTCTCACTTTTGGCTATCCTAGGAGGAGGCAAAAGCTAAATTTTAGTTAGCCAATATAGACTAGGATTCATATCAAGAGATCCTCAATGCCATCCCATCTTCCATGCTCCATAAAATATTGGTCCATTTTACTCAACCACGGTGAAAGGACTAGAAATGGTATGTCTAGACCCCTTTTCATAATTACACTCCTTGGCTTGGTTATGAATGGCTCACCCCCTATTTGCTTGACAAGATTAATGCCCATTAGGGGATACACTCATCTATTAAAACATGGAGCTTTCAATTCAACACTATTTGGGGGGATTGTGTGGAGCCCAATCTTGGTCATTTTGCCTAGTGTATATTATACCAAGGCTTGCCTATTAGAAGAAGACTCATCCAGCTTGGATTTCACCTACCTACTTTCCCCTTCTGTGGCCACCTTGAGATGTTTCCTCATCTCTTTTGGTGATATTCTAAATCTCAAAGGGTCTAGACTTAGATCTATGATATTTTCAATCCTTTTTAGCCTAAATTATTCCTTTGGCAAGATATCTTCCTTAGAGACAAACATGTGATGCCCTTTAAATACACATAAGTCTGGCATACTTTTAGAGTGGAGATTCTCTTCTAGATTTGGAAATAAATAAATAATTATGTGTTTAATCATGGTTATATTGATTGTAATGTTTTTTCTTTGCAAAAATATTATATCATCTCCAATGTTCTTTTATAGATTTAAGTCCAAACTAATAGAGTGGCTATGGAGCTTGGGTATCTTTAAGATCTCCTCTCCCATTAGGGAGATGCTCCTTGTGTTATGGCTCGAGTTTCACCTTCTCCACCAAGGGATCCCATATTGGATGATAGATTGCATCGATTGCCTTATGGTGGGAATCATTGTAACCATTCTAGGCACCGCTCTCACAATGGCACCCTATACCAGCGTATTTCTCCTCTTGGGAAATAGTAAGGGTGGTAGATAATGCCTCCTTACCATGATAAAAATGATGGTTGGGGCACTCCACTTCCATACCCATATGCTTGGGGGTGCCACTTGGAGGTTGAATGGATATTCTATATAAGTTCTCTAGGATTTATTTGGCCATTTCACCTACTTGGATGCAAGAAGAAGATGATAACATGGATGATGTCCAAGTTACTATTTCAGAGGCTATTCTAGATGGAAATGACTTGCCAAACTCAGGATGGGGTCTTGATGATATGTATCCTCTACCTTATATCCTTACTCTTGCTACATAAAATTTATCTATTTTAATGACTTTGTGACTTGTTTCTAGGCTTTGCCTAGATTATGATACTTTTGATTTTACTCCTAGGCTTTGCCTAGTGTGACATGGAGTGCTTTCATACCACCTTTATTTTTTTATGAATTATTTGTATATTTATTGTAAGTTAAAATATAGATATATTTCATCAAAAAAAAATTGAATAATTAAAAAAACTATGGGTTGAGAATAAATAAAATAACATAAAAATAAAATAAAACTATACTTAGTATAAAACTATAACCTGGAATACCTAAACATAATATAAACAAAACCTAAAACATAGATAATAGTTTAACATAAGAATAAGAGTTGAGATAATAGACATGGAACTATGAGGCAAGAATGTTGTGGATGATAGGAATTATATTTAAATAGAGATATCGATCATGTAAATAGAGAGATTGCTAAATAAAATGCTAAACCTACTTGGGTTGTCACCATCAATTATTGAAAGAGAATGAAATTGAGTCTTGATTTGAACTGATCAATCACTAGAAGTTTCAAATGGATAAGCTTGTGGAATGTAGTTTGGTGAAACCAAATGGAGATAAGAGCATCAAGAGTGTCTAAGATAATAGGAAGAGAGAAGCTCATAGGGTTCAAATTACTCACTAATACAAATTGAAATCCTCAACCAAAATTTTCAAGTAAAACCTTTAAAATCAAATCATAAATATAAGTCCTTCAAATGTGGATTTATGTCTAAGTAGGACATGTGATTGCACTTTGAAAATATTGAAACACAATCGATAACTAGGAAACTAATATATATATATATATAATGAACAAGATGGAGTGAAAACTATGGGTAGAATGAACATGATGGAAGCTTGAAGAGATAATGCATGTGGACAATGAATATCATCAAATTTTCATGTGGTCTTCACTAAAATTTGTTGACAATGTGCAAGTAAGGTAGATGGACAAAAATTCCATTTACACATGGGCTATACTGCATAGCCACTAAGTCATTTTGATTAATAAACAAATGAATGGAGGTAAAATAGAGAGGTCCATATAAAACCTAATTTGATACTAGTGTTAGGAATTACTTTATAATGGTGAAGATTCGAAGGATCGTATGTGCATATCACAACTTTTAGTCAATCATAATTCAATATTTTTATAGATTAAACTCATTACATATAGGTTCATATATCTCATATAAAGGAGTCTTTACCTATCTCTTATCCCCACAAATCTCTCACACTTATCTCGTAAAAAATCCCTAAATCACTCAACTCGTCCTTTCTTTTGCAAACTCTACATGATTTGTTCTAATAAATCACTTACATTATTTGATCCTAACATGAATTACACATACATATTAATTAATTAATAATCTAATTTTGAGTACTAAACCCATATGTAAGGACTAAATCCTAATAAATACCTCCTTGTGTAGATTTTCTCACTTTGTTGGATTGTGAATGCTCATATAGACTCCGCACAAGAATTTTGGAAGCATGTCCCTACAATTGATTATGGATGATTAATTGGATTATATCGAGGCTTGTTCACATAATGAGCATGATCTCCTTAGGTTATCCAATCTTGTTGAAAATGAAGGAGAGGGACTAAATTTATAGATTATAAATAGGGGAAATAGATGGTCAGGATTGATTAAAATTTGATGGATGAGATTGAACTAACATTATCATTATTGGAAAATTTGGGGGAGTTGGAGGATTAATGAGGTTGAATGAGGACATTGGATTTTATTTTATGAGGAATTAACTTGATTGATTTTTTTTTTGACTTGGGATTGATAATTTTATTTGATATTTGATGATCTGACTTTTTTTTTTATGCATGAATTTTATTATTAGGGACTAATCAACTAACTAATATTGATTAATTATTTGATTATTCTGGAGAGTGATATTATGGGAATTAGATGGGATAAATGTGTGATTATTATGATATGATTAATTGGTTGGGATGATAGCAATGTTAGATCAAATTAGATGTGTTAATGAAAATATTATAACATTATATTAGTTATTAACTAATTGGATGATAATTTAGTAAGGAATATGTTGATGATAGGATTGGGGTTCAAATTAAATGTGATGATAATATTAGGGTTAATTAATAGATTAAATGGTGATGAATTAGTAACAACACTAGAGTGCCAAAATTTTGATGTCTATAGTAATATTGCATGGGTTATTAAGTATTATTGTATTAGGTAGAGATGCAAAGTTTTTTGGGCACTTTTAGAGGATGTAATGGAAGAAGTTGGATATAATATTAGACTTTAGTTCAAATTATCACCCTCAAATGGATGGACAAATGGATGTTATAAATCAGAGTCTTGGATATTTTTTTAGATTTTTAGTTGGTGACAAACCCAAACATTGGGATTTGATGTTGGCACAAGTTGATTTTGCTTACAATGATTCATTCAACTAAAGTATAGGTTTGAGATCTTTCCAAATATTATATGAGAGTATCCCTGTAGGTGTATATGAATTAATAAGTACAACTAAGATGATTATAATAAATGTATAAGGTGAAGACTATGCTTAATCTATGCATGATGTGCATAAGGAAGCAAATAAAATACTTGAGAATGTTGGAAAATATAAGAAACATATTGATATGCAAAAAAGACAGCTGAATTTTAAGGTTGGGGACTTGGTTTTGGGACATTTGTGCAAGGAGAGATTTTTGAAATGTGGTACAACAAACTCAATTGGAACATGATCGAGCCATACAAAATTTTGATGAAGTTCTCAATTAATGCTTATGAATAGGAATTTTTGTATGGAATACGCATCTCACCTATCTTCAATGTAGAATATTTTTACACATATGTTGGTGGAAAATGAAATGACAACATGGATTTTTTAGTGATGGATTGGAGATAATTGTATGCACTTAAATCTTCTCACTTTTCTTTATCCTTAATTTTATCTAATAGTCATCCATTTCATTTAATATATTTACTAACTAGCCCCTTCCTAGCTAATAGTCTAAACACCTTTCATTTTTCATCCCAAAATTATATATATCCCATAATATATTAATTCCCCATTATCCACCCTAATAAAATCCTATTAACTTAATAATCCTATTTATCCCCATTTTCCAAATTTCAATTTCTAAAATTCTAACTACACCCTATACACCTACTCATAGCCTTTCCTACAAACCTAGTTCCTAATCCCACTTTAATCTCCCTTAAACCACATTAAATCCTATAATCCCCTCTGAAAGTCTCCTTAAACCACCTTGAGACTATCACTTCCCTTTCTAAGGAATTCTAATGAATTTTTAAATCAAGGGATCCTTTAATGACATGTCCTTCAATAAATTTTTAGTTCTTTGGAAAATTAAGAGTTCTTGATCTTCAAAGACCCAACTTTGAATTTGGGGTCATCCATTTACCCTCCCTTACTCTTATATAAACCATGCAAATATCTTGGCCATGGTAATGAGAAATTCATCAAGTTTTTGAATTCTCCATGCTCTCTTAGCCATTATCATTGCACTCATATTCATTTTCTTATTGAATTGCATCCATAATCCTTGCTTGCATCCATAACTATAGTCTCTTGTATCCACCAAAGCCTCGAAGCCAATTTTCCTTGAAATTAAACATATTTAAATCCATTTGTCTTGAAGAAGCATCCATTATCTTTGATGGAAGACTCAAGGAAGCAAAATGATGGTAATATTGCTCTAATTAATTCCGATTACTTCTTCATTCTCTCTTTTTGATGTTTCGTGAGATTTGAGTAAGTTTTGATAAATTGTGCATACTTAGTGATTTTGCTAAAATTTTGCATCATACATTGGCAACCATGGTGGGAGCTCTCCTTTAAACTAACCATTGTGTTTGTGAAGTGTGAAAAAATCAACTTACACTATTGGTTAGAGAGGATTTGGGATTTCATTTTAAAATTTCCAAACTTCCAAGTGAATTATGATATTGACCTGCAAATTATGATTCTACACTCATGATTTTGCACATGATAGTCACAATTTTGACTCAACTGTGATAGTTAACCATTAGTAGTTACTTTATCTGATCATTTTATTTACCTTTACAAAATAACTTACCAATAAATGCGATTTTGATTTCCATTCGCAAATTTGCACATTGTAGTTGCAATTTTGATTTAGGTCATAAACTATCTCTAATCAGATTGTCATACATTATAATTTGGTTTTTTTGTAATTTTTACTCTTTATTTAACCTAGTTGGTTGGAGTAGATATAAAATATTTTAGTCAAACTAAATTAATAATATGTCAACCTTTTAATCAAAATTATTTTTAGCTAGTTGTAGTTTTGATTCATAGTTATGATTTTGACATATTCAGTTGTAATTTAGACTATTAATCAATTTTATAAGGTTTAATCTATAATTAGCTCATTTTATACCTATAAATATCACTAATAGTCTATAATATATATACTCTCTATTTATAACCTCTATTTTATAGGGATGAATTAGAAATCTTATAAATAGCAAAACCACAATTCTCGCAGTTGTGATTTTAAAATAACCAAATTTAAATCTATTTTGATTCTAAAAATATATGTAAATAATATAATATGAAAAAAAACATAATTTAGTAGTTCTTATAAATAATTTATAGTCTTTTAAATCTTTAAATATTGTATTTTTTATACAAATATCAAAATCACTTGTAGTTAATCATGATCTTGAAAGCTAGTAGCGATTTTGATCTAGTAATTATGATTTTGATTTATTCATATTTAGCATTTTGAAGGTAATCATACTTGATAACATTGGTATAATTTGTTTAAAATCACATCGTACTATCTCCCTTAGTTATTTTAAACTTGGTAGTATTATTTTACTTTGGAATATATTTTTTTTGTTATTGCAATATTGCAAGTCAGTAAACAACAATTTTGAATCTTAGTTATGAATTTAAAAAAGTTATTAGCAATTTTTAATAATCTAATCATAAAGTAGCTGTAACATCTTACTAACTATTTTCAATATCGTTTATTTTTTATCTATGATTTTGACCTAATATATATGATTTTGTATCTATGTGTGTGATTTTGAATATCAGTGACTGGGTTCTAAGCAAGGAGACTATGTAGAATTAATTTTTAAGGAAGTAGAGGTGATTTTGAATTAATATAAATTGTTTATAAAAATGACTAATAATTTTTGGTGCAGGACTAACTATTGAAGACTACAAATCAAACTCCTAACTTATTTTTCTATAGGACATTAGTCAAAGGCACTAGTTTAAGGCCTAAATTCTGATACATTTTACTTTCTTGTTTGCCTTGTTTACATCTCACAATAAATTAATTAGTTAATAAAAAATTATGTGCCTATGTGTTATGCAAGGTCTATAGTGGTATATGTTCACCTCCCTGTATCCTAGCAGTGAGACTTGGAGGATCAAAAAACACTAATAAAACCTTTCCATTTTTTTTTATATGGGGAAACATGATATGTAATTCATCCCAATACACTTTCCATAGTCTTAGGGGTTGGTGGCATAGATTTAATCACCACACATTAAACAACACTCCATTTTTTGACATAGTATAAAAATAGGGTGAACTATCTTTAGGCTAAAAGATTGACCCCATATAGGTATTTCATGAAGGGAAAGAGTTAACTCTCTAACCCAATCATTAGACAACACCGTACATGGATTTGGTCCCCACATACCTAGTGTATATCATAGACTCCCTTAGAATAACATGTATATCCTAGTGCTATGCCCCTAACCTATCACATGTATCAGGATAGTATTAGCTGACTTGTGGCTTACTTATCCCTCTTTGATGTTATATTACATTTATCTATGTTTTTTTTTAATTATTAGATCAGCCTATGGAGTAGCCATGGCCTAGATAGACTATATATAGGAGGTAGTGGGTAATTATTTACAATCATATTGTGAATTCTGCTCTTATTGAAGCTTGTGGAGGTTGCCCCCTCGAAGTGGCTTATCTATTATCATATATTTGGATATATTTCAGTCATATTTGGATATAATTATGCTATTATACTTAATTATTTAAGTAATATCATTACAAGTGGTATCAAAGCTGTGATTTGGGCAATCTTGTGGGTGAAACACTAAATTTTTAAATTTTGTGATATATAAAAAAGGTTGAGAATTTATCTATAAAATTTTTAATGGAGGTGTGAAATAATAAAATTAAGCTTCCATTAAATTTTCAACTCATTTGGATCTGCTTTACAAAAGTTATCTCTATTTTATGGTTTTTCATAAAATTGCTCTATAGTGCGCAATTCAAAGAATTTTTTAGAGTTATTTACATTTTTGGAAATATTATAAAAATTTGGATATAGTATGTTATTTGTATATTTTGATTTGAGGCCGACATAATTTCAAAATCACTTGGTCAAAGTTGGGTCAAAAGTGCCAATAAGGGTCGACATCGTAAAACCCTTTTATGGCAGGTCCACAAACTCAGGGCCGAGGAAAGGGTGTTGAAACTCCAGGTAAAACTCCTAACAAGGAAGAGATAGAGTTAGAAGAGGGATGTATTAGACCCTTTGTACCAAGATTTTTTGACTTAGATCACAAAGTGAGCTAGCTTGACTATAGTGTGCAAGGCATTTAGAATGAGGTACAAGGCATACAATCTAATATGAAATCCATACAAGATAGTTTGGGAGATATCATGATAGATTTGCAAAATAATTAGTTAAATAATCAATAAAACTCTATTGCACAGCCCCACCAAGGTGGTTCTCCTAACCAATCTACTTTAAATCTAACTCTATGGCCACATAGGAACCTATTACCAAAGGTGGATATGCGCAAATTTGATGGAAAAGATCCACTCAATTGGATCAACCAAATGGAGAATTTTTTTAAACTACATCAAATTCTAGGTGGATATAAGGTTACCATGTCATCCTTGTATCTTGAACCTGATCAATTCATTTGGTATCGATGGTTATGTGCTCAAAAGAAAAAGATGACTCTCAATGTCACCTGGTTAGTTTTTACAGAGGAGCTGCAATTACACTATGGCAATAGTATGACAGAGAATTACTTCAGCCAATTGGCAAAATTGTGATAAACTAGCTCTGTTAAGGATTATATTCATCATTTCCAAAACCTATCCTTACATGTGGAGACAATTTTTGAAGCAAACTTGAATGACCTATTTTTGAGTGGACTAAAAGACCACATTCAACATGAGGTACACATGTTTAATCCACTTAAGATTTTTTATCCTATTATCATGGCATGTAGAGCTAAGGAAAAATTCATAGCCAACAAGAAGAAGCCATTCACTCACTTCAAATATCATAATGTATCATCACCAACATTTCCTCCACCCACTAGATTGACCCCTCAGCAAATTGAAGAAAAGCATGCAAAAGGATTATGTTTTGGTTATGACAGAAAGTGGAGTAAAGGACATAGATGTACTAAGAAGAATTTATTCTACATTGAGGGACCAAATGAAGATGAAGAAGTAGATGATGCCTCCAATGACGATGAGGAAGATATAGATGAGGTACCTAAAGATTCCCAACCTACAATCTCTTATCATGCACTTGCAGGAATTAGCACTCCACAAACTCTTAAGGTGGTGGGTTTCCTCATGAAACAAAAGGTGACAGTGTTGATTGATTTAAGGAGCACACATAACTTTATAAACCATAAGTTGGCCACTTGATTAAACTGTTTCATCTAACCAGCACCAAAATTTTAGGTCATGATTGCAGATGGTGGCACAATTAATTGTTTAGGCAAATGCCATAATATTAAGCTTACTATGGGTGGGTACAATCTTGACTCTCCTATGTTTTTTATTCCCATGGGTAACATAGACATTGTTTTGGGAGTCCAATGGCTCACAACATTAGGTACCATTGAGATGAACTTTCAAGAACTATTCATGCACTTTCATTCTGAAGGTAAGAAAATTGAAATACATGGATTACATGCAAAATCTCCACAATTGATTAGTTCACATCAGATGACCAAGATGCTAAAAAAAGGGGCAGAGGGAATAATTACATGATTATGCTCCATAGAAGATCAACCCACACAAGCATCTACACATCTTGATCCACAGATAATTCTTGAGGACCACTCATCTGTTTTTGGGGACATGCCAAAAGGACTTCCACTAGAAAGAGAACATGATCATCCCATTCAACTAATTCTAGGTATTCAACCACCAAATATCAGACCATATAGATACCCATATGCACAAAAGAGTGAAATTGAAAATATGGTCCATGAGATACTGGAGGTAGGGATCATCAAGCATAGCCAAAGTGCATATTCATCACTAGTGGTCATGGTGCGGAAGAAGGATGACACATGGAGGATGTGCCCAAATTATAGGGAACTCAACAATTACACCATCAAAGATAAGTTTCCTATTCTAGTAATTGATGATTTACTTGATGAGTTGCATGGTGCTAATTATTTCACAAAATTGGATCTTTGCTCGGGGTACCATCAAATTAGAATTAAGGATGAAGATGTTCATAAAACTGCTTTTAGAACACATGAGGGCCATTATGAGTTTTTGGTAATGCCCTTTGGTCTTACAAATGCACCATCTACTTTTTAGAGCTTGATGAACACTATTTTTAGGCTTTTTTTAAGGAAGTTTGTGCTAGTTTTCTTTGATGACATATTGATTTATAGTCAGACATGGGAAGCACATCTGCAACATGTGAAACAGGTGTTGATAGTTTTGGAGAAGCACCAACTTTATGTGAAGCCATCTAAATGTGCTTTTAGAGTATAAGAGGTAGAGTACCTCAGTCACATTATTTCCCATGAAGGTGTCAAATTTGATCCCCAGAAGATCAAATCAATAATGGAATGGCCCATGCCAAAAACTCTCAAAAACCTTCGAGGGTTCCTTGGACTAACAAGTTACCATAGAAGATTTGTGCAAGGTTATGTTAGCATAGCTGCTCCACTCACTACATTTCTAAAGAAGGATGCTTTCCATTGGAATGATGATGCCACCAAATCATTTGAGAAACTAAAAGTAACTATGTGCACCACTCCAGTTTTGGCTACTCCAGACTTCTCACAGACATTCACTGTTGAATGTGATGCTTCTAAGTCTAGATTGGGGGTAGTACTAATGTAGGAAGGAAGACCCATTGCATTTGAAATTCATCAATTCAAAGGTAAGAATCTACAAAAACCTATCTATGAGAAGGAAATGATGACTATTCTTCATGCAGTTAAACAATGGAGGCCTTATCTGATGGGTAGACACTTTAAGGTGAAAATGGATCATGATAGTCTCAAATACTTTTTGGAGCAAAGATTATCATCTGAGGAACAACAAAAATGGGTAACCCAAATGTTGGGTTCTAATTTTGAAATCATCTACAAGAAGGGCAAAGATAATGTAGTAACAGATGCACTATCCAGACGGGATGCATCCACAAAAGCATTACTTTGTGCAATGTCCATGTTGCAAGCAGATTGGGTGGATGAAGCTAGGTTAGACAAGGATACATAGGTTCTAATTCAGAATCTCCAGCAAGGTAATTTAGCCTCTAAAAAATTTGAATGGAAAGGTAATGTCCTATGGTATAAGGGTAGGTTATACTTGTGCAAAAATTTAGAGCTTAAGCATAAGATTCTTGTAGAGTTGGATGCATCTCTAATTGGGGGACACTCAGGGTTCTTGAAAACTTATCATAGAATTAAGAAAGAATTATTTTTGGAAGGACTCAAGGGAGATGTATAAAATTTTGTGGAAGAATGCTTGATATGCCAACAGAATAAAGGTAAAACAGTTAAGACCCCAAGGCTGTTACAATCGTTAGCAATTCCTAGTCAAAGGTGGGAGGAGGTTTCCATGGATTTCATCACTGGGTTGCCTTGTTCTAAAGGTAAGAATGTTATCTTGGTCATTGTGGATATGCTTACAAAATATTCCAATTTTTGTGCTCTCTCACACCATTTTCAGCAAGTACAGTAGCAACTATTTTTATGGAAGCAGTTCTCAAATTACATGGAACCCCAAAAATAATTGTAAGTGATCATGATCCTATTTTCACTAGTAATTTTTGGACTAAACTATTTTCTTATTTGGGTACTCAACTAGCTCATAGTTCATCTTACCACCCCCAATCTGATGGACAAACTGAAGTGGTTAACAAATGTTCAGAGGGGTATCATTGTTGTTTTGTATCAGATAAACAAGAACATTGGGTTAAATGGCTACCACTTACAAAATGGTGGTATAACACATATTTCCATACCTCTTCTAGAATGTCTCCATTTCTAGCACTATATGGTTACCATCCACCTTCCATCACTTCTTCATTAAAGGTGCACACCAAGGTTCGAGATGTGGAAGAGCACATTCAACATCAACAAGAGGTTTTGGCTAGTTTGAGAGAGAATTTGGCCTTGGCACAAAATAAGATGAAGCAACAAGTAGATCAACACCGTAGCGAGTGAAATTTTGAGGTGGGTGACTGGGTATTTATTTGTTTGTTTCCTTACAAGCAAACGTCCTTGAAGCAATAGAAAAAGGACAATGTATTATGGCCCTTATCAGGTTCTACAAAAAATTGGAAGTGTGGCTTCCAAGCTCGAGTTACCTCATTCATCTCTCATACACCTAGTATTTCATGTTTCTTATTTGAAGAAGCTCATTGGATAGAATGTTTCAGCCCAAACAGAGCTCCCAGAACTAGATGAAGAAGGATGAGTCATTTTGGAACCAGAGAAGATCCTCTAAACATGTACTAAGAAGTTGAGAACCAGAGAGATTAGGCAATATTTGATCAAGTGAAAAAACTAGAGCAGTGAAGATGCAACTTGGGAAGGTGAAGATTTTTTGCAACAACATCCAGAGTTTTTCAATGTTGAGGACAACGTTGGTTTGAAGGGGAAGGGCATGTTATGCCCCTAACCTATCTCATGTATGAGTATAGTATTAACTGACTTGTGGCTTACTTATCCCTCTTTGATGTTATATTATATTTATCTATGCTTTCTTTTGATTAGTAGGTTGGCCTATGGAGTAACCATGGCCTAGATACACTATATATAGGAGGTAGTGGGTAATTATTTATAATCATATTGTGAATTCTGCTCTTATTGAAGCTTGTGGAGGTTTCCCCCTCGAAGTGGTTTATCTATTATCATATATTTGGATATATTTCAGTCATATTTGGATATAATTCTGCTATTATACTTAATTCTTGAAGTAATTTCATTACACCTAGAATAGGACCATTGTCCATAATAGGTGACTTGTTTTCAAAGTTAGTATTAGTTCCTAAGTGACTGTCAAGTGTAAACAAGGTTAAGAGCATATGGTAGATTATTTAATGGTTTACCAACCTAAAAAATCACCCACAAATCCATTAGATGTTGTAATCATCATGTTACATTCCCAAATTAGTTTACTAAATGATAGGGCTTATGGTCTGCCTAATTATATGCATGTTGTACTAAACTAGTGTTGGTTGTGAGCCAATCAGCATTTTAACTATCAAACTAAGAACATTTAAAATTCCTTAGGTTATATCCATCCCATATAAAACTTTCCCTAACCATATTCATTATCTCTTCACCTTAATCCCTTTTTCACCATCATATCTTCATCCATTATATTTCTCAAACAAACCTTGAGCATTATATTTTCCTTGTAATTAATTTATATTGGTCATCCACCCACCTTTTAAATACCAAATCTATTTCATTTCACTTTTTACCCTGTCCATTTATCCTTAGCCCCATATCCTAAATTTGTTACTTGATCTAGATATTATCAACATGTTACTCTATTAGATTTTATCTAGTACCCTATCTTCTTGTCATCTCTCTTATTCATAACTATCTCAATCCAATTGTCCCCTTACTAGTTTAAATATAAGAACCCAGTCATCTTATCATCTAGTCCTCTTGCTAGATCTAATCCTTAAAGATTTGACATATTTTTAGTACTTGGTCATATAGTCTGAAAGTCTAGATCTTTATTTATCCAACATATAGTCCCAAAGTTTGATCTCATCTAATCCATCATCATATATAGGTACCTTAACTAAATTATCTTAAGTATAAACTAATTTATTTCTCAATAATAAGTCTTATCCAACTAATCCTATTTCATCTCATATCAATCCTACCTCCTAGAAGGTAAAATTAAAACATCTTCATCTACCACTAATATTTATATCAATCACTTCCACTCATAATGCCAATTAAAACTCATGCATAGATCCAAAAAAGGGACAAGGATCGAATCATGAAGATGATATTTTAAGAACATTAGATTATTAAAGTAGAGATAATAATTAAAATAAAAATGACGTGCATACACCTAGAAGAAAGGAAGGAATAAAAAATGACTTATTCAATAATTATGATATTAGATCATGCTTTGACTAATACATATATTAAAATTGAGATTAAATACTAGCCCAAATTATTGGTGTTGGAGGTAGATTACCCCCTACTTTTGATCTTAATCTATTAAAAACCTGATCTAGACACCAGCTTGTCATAATATTCCTCCTCACCATGATACCACAAATCAAGACACAAAAAATCATAGGATATAAGAACTTGAGCAAGAATAAAATGAAGAATAATAATCCCATTAAACCATTAGGATTGAGGATGATAAAATAAAATCCATCTTAGAAGATTGTCTTGATTAACTAACCCAATGAATCAATTCATTAACATCCTAAATTCACTCTAAAACTCAAAAATCCATATCACTTAATAATATAAGTAAAAATGTTCACATAAAACCAATGTTGATCCCCTAAATCCAAAGTCTAATCAAACTATCATTTCTAGTCCCTTAATAGACCCCTCCTTTGCCCAAGAGTCCAAAGAAATGAAAAAAACTCTTCAGCAAATAGACCCCCAATCTCAAGCAAAGTATAGATATGAGGAGTTTTGCACCTCCCCTCTAGATATGAGTATCTTGAAAATAACCTTTCTAGATTATTTTAAAATCCCAAAATTTGTAAAATATAAATGAAAAGGAGACCTTCATGACCAAATCCAAGAATTATACATAGCATGTTATGAGATCACTTATAATGAGTCTTATTTACTTCACCTCTTCCCAAAAAGTCTCACAAGACTCGCTCTCGAATGGTTCATGAATTTACCAAAAGGGTCTATTACATTATTTTAAGAATTGACTAATAAATTTGTAGAACATGTTTCCTTCAATATTGAGCATGATATCTCTAACTAGATCTTCATAATTGTTACCAATCAGGAGTGTGCCCTTGAGATAAAGTGTGTTATTTATCACTCTTGATGGAACATGGAATCTCTCATAAGTGTGGGTGACTTTGGAAGGGAGATAATCTACATAGAGGGATGGTTCCCTTGGTGTTTTCAATAAAACTTGTTTTTAGACTTATTAACTACTAATTTTGGTAATGAAAAAGGTGAAAAAGACACTATTTGTACTAGAATTGAAAGGAAAACTGATAAATAAGGTGATGCACCAATATTTTATGACCACTTGTGCTTGAAATGGACACTCTTATTAAATTTAAAATCTTTCACGCATTCTCTACACTCAAGAATTACTTTTATAATAGTGTTTCACAAGGACTTGATAAATTTAATATTTACAAAGAATGAATGTAAAGGAACTAAATTCACATCCAATACTTGAAATAAATCTGATATAGACACTTAATATAAGTTTTATAACATAAAATATCATGTATAAAGGTAAAATAACTAGACAATAACATAGGAAAACAAATGCTTCACAATGCTATATCAATGGCAAGCACATACACTTCACCAAAAACCCAAAAATGGAGGAATATAAACTTCTTATTTCTCTCAAAAGGTGAGTAAAAAATTTGGAAGGATTTCAGCATAACCAAAATCAAATAGTTATCAATTACATTCTATTAAATTATTTCAAATAGAAAAATCAAATGCTTGGAGACAAAGCAACCCCAAAATAGGGGTCTTCAAACTTGGTCTTTTGCCTCTTTGAAATGCTACATAGCACTTCCTCAGACATTTTAAAAAATTAAAGTCCTTAATTTTGTGTGGAAGAGAGAGTTTAAATTTTTTTGGGTACTTTGAAACATATTCATAATGATTGGTCATGCCTTGACCACTTGGAGAGCGCATAAATCCTTGTTAGACCCCCTATATACTAGGTCTTGTGTCTTAATTGAAGAATTGGTCTTCCCCCTTGAAAATAGGACTTTAAGTATTAATTTAATCTTAATTGAAACATTATTATAATAAAATAAATATGAATTTCCATGATCTATGGGTTGTTATAAGATTTCAAGTACAAGTTGTATTCCTTCAACAAGCCTAGGTGTTGGAAGGAGAGAAGGTGCATTTAGGAGACTTAAGACCTTTTCAAGCCTTTCCAAATACTCAAAACTTATAATTTAATTTTTCCTTACTCATTTATGGTGTAGATAATGTTCATTAACCTTTATAAATATTTTTATAAGTCTTATACAATGATTTAGTGTTTAAGCTCCTTGAAAAGCTCATTTTCATCATGGCATAGAAGGGAAAAGTGGAGCGTGTCTTCAAGAATAAAAATTTATTCCATGTATGGTATATCAATATCATATCATACTTATAAAAATACATTATAATAAATAAAACACTCCTAAATACTTGGTTTTTCACCAAAACCTTAAATTTCTTCTCAAATCCTTGTAGCCCTAAAAATAGATAAATCTCCTTGTCTATAATAATATGGAGATTATTATGGAAAAATAAGAGTATTTTTAGATACCCTCTATCCCCTTATATATCCAAACAAAATTTTGTGATCATATCCTAAGTTTAGATGTAATTTTTATCTCATTCTCTCTCTCAAATTATGCCTAATTAGCCCTCTTGTGCCTAGAAAGTAGAATAATTGATGTTGGGAGACCACACACATGTGAAAATATTTAAAATAATTTTATTCACTTTTACCACATTTTCAAAAACCTCCATATCAATTTTTGGGTCTTGAGATCCTATGTAAGTGTGCAAACCATGAAACCACCTTGCTTCCTAGGCTTATTTTGAGCCTGTTTGGGACTGCCTTGAAAAATGTGCCTAGTTTGGACACTTATATAATATACCATTAATTTTTTTGAGATATAATAGTTATTAAAAACACAATATTAATTCATCTCATAATTTTTAATTTCTCCCATTCTTGGAGCACCTAAAAAACACTAAAAACATGTAAAAATAGGCTATTTTGAGTAGTTTGTATAATAGTTCATATAAGTGAAGTACATGTGAATAACTTCCTTGAGTCATAAAAATAATAAATATTTTTTAGGATTAAATGGTGTCATTTTATTTTCATTTTAATTCCATTTCTCTTGACTAGTCTCATTTGGGGTTTTAAAAGGGTTTAAGACCTATCTGGGGTCTTAACGATTATTCATAAAGATGGGATGTCTAACTGACCTCCTTCAACTTGGAAAACCTTCTTGACTGATCTCCTCAGCTATCCCCAATGTCTCATCTCCCCATTTTAATTTTGAGAGATGGTATGATCATTTTTAGTTACTCCTCAGGTGGTTTTCTTAGTGCTCTTGAGATTCAAGAGAAGTCTAATATGAGTTTTGGGTCTCAAAACTCATTCTTACTACTTGGAGGAGTTTTAAAAACCTTAAAAAAATCCCCCAAATTATTATATATTCTCTAAAATTCTTCATCACTCCTTCGTATGATTTTGGTATATTGGTCAGGGGTTTTGGGGTTATGGGTTTGTCTCTCTCTTGCTAGCCCTCAAAGGCTATTAGACAGAAACTTGAGTGTTTTTCTTCCTGATAGTGTATGGAAAACATTTTAATGTAAATTTATTGCCTCAATTTCCCTTCATGAGGTCTATAATTCTTTCTTTAGGCCTTTGAGCTCAAGTGGACCCCTAAGTCTCATAGTTACCCCTTGCCAAAGGAGTGGATAAGGTCTGAGACAAAACAACAGGTATATCCACTATTTTTACAAATTTTAAATGATAATGGATGCATTTTTCTACTCATTCCCACTCTCTATACTATTTTTCAAAGCATAACCATGCTTATGGATGCCTCAACACACCATCTTACCTTATGACTAGCTAGGTTTATTGTGTGGAGGGTTTCCTCATTAAGCCTATACTAGGTTTTTTCACCTTCTCACCCTTTGCACAAGATATAAGGTATCAAAATATGTTGAATAATTATGGAAACCATTCATAAAGTTTACTCTTTCATACCTATTCTTTACTCACTCCACAAATTTATTAGAAGCTTGTAGAGATCAAGTAGAACTGTAGGTTACTTTCTTAAGATGGTTAACTATGTTATTTTGTGTATTTAAGACCTCATCTTAATGCCAATGATATTATTATATGCTAATGAACTTTATTATTGTTTCAATTAGACTCATATCACCTTCAATATACCTAATTATGACCTTTATTTACACAACTTTGTCATTATCTAAAGCACATAACCAGCTATGTCTCTTCACTTTACTGTTGTAGTTGACTGTTTAGGTCTTTGACTATGTGAGGTTTAGAAACATATCTTGAATATTACTTCAATCATATTCTCCATTATCTTTAATTTTCTTGATAATATTAAAATTAGACTAAAAACACCCTTCAAATAGTCTCAATCTTATTTCACATGCTTGATGTCATGTCATCCCACTAGCAACCTATGTATGGCCCTTTAGTGTCATGACTATGTTTTGTGAGTTTAAGACCTCACATAAATATTATAAATTTTCTAATGACCTATTAACTTTATTATAGTCTCAACATGATTCAGGCATCCACACTCTCCTCTACTCTTCTTTCCCTTGATTGATTGTATGTTATTAGATGACTATAGGTGGCCTTTTAGGGTAGTTTGTATCGACTAAGGTGGATGAGAGATAACAAGATATTGATAAGGTCATTATCATGACTTATGAACTTCTCATATATTGAAGACAACTTAGGAGGTACTTCAAACTCCTTTCATACCTCCAGTCTCCTCCAATACACCTCTTCCCATGTAATATACTTGACTATACTTTCATCTTGGTGACTATAGGTATATTGAGGCTTATATTTATGAATATCAAGGTTTTGAACTCATTATTTTTATTTCCATTTGTTGGAAAGATATCTATATTAAGGAGTATCCACTCTCATTACCTCTCTTACACCAATTCTAATGCATTATGCTTTATTGATTTTTGACCTTAATGGTTATAAGTATAACATTTCACTCAATGTACAGATTGAGGTGTCAAAATATTGTCAACTCAATCTCGTAGACTTTCTTGACTACTCAAGTGGCTTGGATTCCATTTGAACCTATTGGACTCTATCTCCATCATCTCAGAGGTTAGCCTCTTCAACACTTAGGTTTGCTTGAGGTGTTGATTTGGTCCATAATGAGGACCTATAGGCTTGAGGCTTGTAGGTGCCTATTAGGGCCTATTAGGGTTAGTTTGATTGTGTTTTATGGTTTATAACCTCATCATTCTCACCAACCTCATAATTGTTCCTTCAATGATCTTGAACCTATTTATATTCCTAGATTAGGTTCAAACATGTCTCATTGTACTCAATCCACTTACTTAGGTTTGAAGGTAGACTAACCCTTCAAGTAGGCATGTAAATGCCTATTAGAGTGGTTGACTAAATACTATGAAACTTAGTCCTCATTACTATCAATAACTTGTAGGGGACCTAATTACTCTTTTATAATCTATGTCACTATCTTCATCTGCCTCAAGGTTGAAACCTATATCTTAGCTTTGCTTCATGTTGGATAATGATGTTGATTAAGGTCCAACATGAGGACCTACATGGCTTAGGTCTTATAGGTGTTCACTTGACTATTTAAGGATACAAAGAACCACTTTATTAAGTTCTTTAACCCTTCAATATTGTCAAACCACTTCACATTCCTTATCACTATTTCAATGGTCTACAAAGCATATGACACCTTTAACTCACTTAACTCATTTATATAGACTAACTGATATAGGTAGACCATGATTGTAGGTGTATATATGATTTTAGGTGTATATAATACCTTAATAGGTATGAAAGTTGAAAATTTAAACCTCTACCATTATCATGAGAACATTTTCAAACTCTCTAGTCTCCTTAACTCACACAAGTCTCTTTAACAAGATAGTACACTATATTTGTAAACTATATACTCATGTAGGCCAGTTGTAGCTTTGTAGGTAATGGGTTTCTAATGACTTGAGAAGGTCACTAACATGGTTTAATAATCTCTTTCATCAGTTGAATATAACTTAGCCTCCAATCTCCTTTAATACACCAATCCCAATGTACCATACTTAATTGTGGTAACTCCTTGGTGACTATAGTTGATGAGTTAAGGCTTGTCTTGGTCTCCCCTTAGTTTGGATGCCTTATTTAGTCTTAAATCAAGTCATTATTTCACCTTAAATCATCCATATCATAAGGATCTCATATTTCATCCTTTTAGTGCTATAAGTTGACCTACCTATAATCTTGACTAACAACCAACTTATGCATGGTTGTAGGTGATGTTTTTAGTCTTTATCTTCAATTTGTATCATCCTCTTTTGATCTTTAATATAGAGTAATCTATTTTCAAACATACTCTATTGAAACCTCATATACCTTTTTCAAGTCTTATGACCTTCAAACAAGAATTTTATACTACTGTAGTCATATAAAATGCAAAATTTGGTTACTTGAGCATGGCTAAAGACACCTAATCTATAAGTCTTCCTACCTTCTTACACAACCCTTTTAGGCTTTTCTTTCACTAATTCCCAGTCATCCAAAGCCTTTTGGACTTAACCCTTATAGACCTAGGTAACTCTTTCAAGCCCAGATCCATCCCCCAAGGTTTCATTCCCTCTAGATAATAACACCCAAATTGGATAGGAGAGTTGAAACCTAGGGTGTCATATTTTTGGCATTGTTGTCCAAGTGTACTTTTGGTCCTAACGGTCATATTTTCCAGAATCCTTATCCTAATTCATGTCAGCCTAATATTAATTCATTTAACCTATGATCATTAATTTCTCTATAAAATGCCATTAAAAGTCTATTCAGAAGGGTTGGCACTTATTTATAAGAGAGAATCAAGAATACAAGCAAGTGCATTCAAGCACTTTTCCCTATTCTCTACATATAGCCTTCCAATATTATTTCAAGCTTATTCAAACCCTTACACCAGCCCTTAACCATATGAAATACACCCATTTTTTCATCTAGTTGTATTTTCATACATAATTACACCAAACACTTCAATGATAAAATTACATTATCTTGATCCCTTCTCATAGTATTGGTATATAGATAACATGCCCACACATGGGGTGTGAACTGCATCTAGCACATCCTTTACACACTAAACCCATCTCTCTCTTTCCCAAGTTGTCATTCAAGTTCAATCATAAAGAGATCCTAAGGCTTTGAAGATTAAAATAGACCCATAGTGAGCTTCACAGACTTTTGGGTTTTGATATTTCACTGACAGGGTAACACAAACCTACCAAGCAAAACCTAGAAAACTCAGTTCACCTAGATAACAGCATCATAAAATGACTATAGCACTAAACAATAGGGTATCCCACTTTTGATGCTCTTGTCCAATTTAGAAATGAACTCTATGATCATATTTGCAATAGTCTATCAAGCCTACACAAAAATTTCCAAACCCTGCAACATCCATCTCAATCAGTTTCTAGCTAAGTTTGATTTTCTCTCTATTATTACTATTTTAGAAAAGCTAAAAATAAAATTTGCTTACATAAATTAGTGGATTAATTATTGCACATTATTTACTGATTTATCCCACTTAGACCTATTTATTTAATTAGGAATAAAACTCTATTATTTTTAAAAATAATAAAACATTTGGTGAACCTGACTTACTTCAAAATTTCACACAAAACCCCTAGAAACCTTAGGGTAAATTATTTTTGATTTCTTATCATAATTTCTTAATTTTTCCTATATTTAAAAATAAAAAATATATAAATTAATTACAATATTATCATATATTTTTTTTAAACCGTAGTTTACACATATTATATCCTTTTTACATACAAACATATTCCAAACACTAAGAAAAATATATTGCTAATTTTAGAAATATTTTCTAATTTTTCCTAATTTTTTAAATCAAAATTTTACAAATTCTCTATAAATTCATATCAAAATTTTAAAATTATCATACTAATTTAAAAAAAAATCATTCAAACATCCCTAGTTGCATCAACTAAGCTCCCAGTTATTTTCCACTAATTTTCTAACCATTTTTTAAATTTTATATTGCATACCTAGCTCAAAAATTCAATCTAAATTAAAAAAATTCATACTATTTTGCACAAATATTTTTGAAAAAATCCCTAGTTGCATATACTAGCTCCTATTTTGTTTCTTGAGATATCACCTTACATGTTTGGGAACTCCATATCCTTTTTTTGCAAATTCTAATTAACTATTTTTAAAACTTTGCGTTTATTATATTCAATATTTTCTTTTTATAGCACATTGCTTATTAAAACTTACTACAAAACATTCAAACACATTATAAATTGTTTTTTGACTTTCACAATGGCCCAATATACTAGTTTTGATGAAACTGATAAAAGAGAACTCCAATAACTCTTAACAAAACATCTGGATATGCAAGATGGCATGCCTATAATTATATAAGAGGAAAAAAAAAATGAAGAATGGTCAATCTTCTCAAACCACAGATCCATTAGTTGCAAATGACACTATAGGGGAAACTATGTCTCAACAACCCCTTATAGTAGCCCAACCTACCTCTATGCCACTAGTTACAGCTAGAACATCCCTCTCTCTTGATGTGGTGCCCTTGTGCAAGAGATAAGATCTCTTCAATCTAAGGTGCTACATATTAAGCAAGGTACCACTAAACCCACGTAGGCTTTGGATTCTTCTGCTCTTTTGCATACACCATTAGCATGTCAAATTGATTTTACACCCTTGCCACAAGGTTTTGTTCAATCTAAGATTACTCTTTATGATGGCAAGGGTGATCTAGAGATAGGTTTGAGAGATTTGCATGCATCATGCTTGGATTATATACCAAATGACTGGCTACTTACCAAGTTATTTCCACAAAGTTTAAAGGATTATGTTTTATAATGGTTCTATAGTCTACCAAATCAATCGGTTAATATATTCAATCCTTTAGCTAACATGTTCTTATCACACTTCAACATTAACATTGGTGATAAGGTTTCATATGCTCAATTTTCTCAATAGAAATAATGACTAAATGAGCATCTCATAGACTATGTTCTTTAGTATAAAACCATCTTGGATAAGATGACTAGTTGCATAGTAGATCAGGAGTTATAGGACCTCTTCAAATAGAGTCATCTGCCATCACTTCATGAATCAATTATGGTCAAGTGATTTTATTCCTTCATTGAATTGTGTCATACACTAAAGGAAAGAGAAGTCAAACTCATTTCAATGGGTAAACTCAAGTATACAAGCATTTCAGAAAAAACTAATAAGAGTAACAAAAAATTCCCATACAAGGTCAAGTTGAATGATATAAAAGGGTAGAATCAACCTACAGTAAATATAGCTTTAGAGCCTCCCCAATGTATATTTTTATCAGCACACCTTTAGCGTACTTTCTCACATCTTCCAGTTCCTCCAGTCAGGGTTTTACAGTAGCTTTTGGATTTTAATATCATATCTCTCCCTCTTATTCAGGAAGTTGATTTAACTAAACCTCTGTCTAAGGGATATGATTAGTAGGAATTTTATGATTACCATAGGGCACCATGCCACACTACAAATAGATGCATTAGTTTGAAACATAAGATATAGGACTTGATAGATAACAACCTACTTGATTTTTTCACTTCAGTTGAGCTTCCATAGGCAAAACCAACACAAGATAAAGCTTTGAAAATCTTCTTAGATCCATTTTCACATCATTAAAAATAGGATATAGGGGACACATCAGGGTTTTACCATGTATATCATGCACATCCACCACCAGTTACATACCAAGGACCTTCAGTTGAGTCACATGGTGTGTATGAGTCTAGAGTTTTAGCTAGACCTTTGATATCCTTCTCAGATCAAGAAATTGTGGAAGATAATTTAGATTATAATGCACTCTTTATCAGAGTGAATATTCATAATTAGCCCATTCATAGTGTTTTCATCAATAATGGTTTCAGTGTCAACATGTGCACCATTACATTATTACAACATTTGGGCTATTCAGAGTAAGATATCACCCCAAAAAATATAGTTATCAATGGATTTAGTGGGTACATATAGATTTCATTAGGTGAGATTGTACTTCCTTTATAGATTGGTCTAACACATGTGACCACATATTTAACTATAGTTCCCAGTGCAGGAGTTTTTGATATGTTACTTGGTCACCCATGGATTCAAAAAATTTGAGTAATACCATCTATATTTCAAAGATTCATGAAATTCATTCACACTAATTAGGATATCATAGTTGGTGGAGTTTCATATGAATTACCACTACCCACTTCAGATCCATCTATATTATAGTCACCATTTCTAGCTTCTTCACTAGTTTTATTTTCCCTGCCAGTTATAGTTCTTCCTTTGGTAAAAATTTAAACACAATTAACACATCCATCACCAATATAGAGGGTTCCTACACCTCCATAGCTTTGGGATTATAAATAACTTCTAGCTATAGTTTTCACACCCAAAGTAGTTTCATTGAGATCTCATGGGTCTACATATAAAGCACATGTTTAAAGAGCTTTTCCTACTTCCAGATGGGTCCCTAAGAGCCCTATAATTACATCCACTTCTAACAGTTACAACAGGACCCCACAGTTAGTTTTTACTTTAGAGATTTTAGAGCATATATAGCTTTCAGAGCCACAGTCTCAACATTTTCATCATGCTTCACATTCACACACAATTCCACTCCTTGATACAGGACACCATGATAGGGAGTCTTGCATAAGACTCATCGAGTAGTATCATCCTATCCCAGCCTACTTATATATAATCTCTTTTACTTTATTATACATAGCTTACATAAAAATATAAACATAATATAAATTTTCAAAATATAAAAACATTCAAATAATTCAAAAACACCAAAAACATTTAGATTGTATGCATCATCCATGTTTTACATTGCTACTACTATGTTAGACTTAAATTTGTTGTTTCATGCTATTGTATGTCAATTGATCTACATTAAAATGCTTCACTTGATCTTATTTCAGTGTGTACAGTGATTTATAGATCCTTGATTGCTTCACTTTACCCATTGAGGGGGCATCTTACTTCTACATTTGAGACACACATTGACATACATATTCCCACTAGGGGCATCTTCTACATGACTACACCATCTAGGTTATGTTATTATTACACCACACACTCTAGTTATCATGTTGACATACATTACTTATGAGATTACATAGATTACTACATTGACACTCACTAGTACCTTGCACTTGTGTATTTCCTATCATATACCTTGTCTCATACTAAACATGTCTTGCATACTTTCACTCTTGATTTGATTAGTTAGATGTGATTATACCTTTATAATTTTCACATGGTTTCCTTTCTTGCTTTATGTAGCTAGATGTGATTACATTTCTAGTTCCAATTTTATTTCTTATGTGTGTTTTAGGACATTTGCCAATGTCATTTGCTTATATTCATGTGTGTGTACCTTTTGACATTTACCAATGTCCCTTGTTTGTACTCTTTTATGTGTCTGTGGCCCTCATGCCAATCTTTGCTTGTTTCAAATTGTATGTGAATGTGGCATTTAAACATGCCTTATATGTTTGCTCTCTAGTTTGAATGACATGTGCCCATGTCCCTTACTTGTGTGGCCCCTTAACCAACCTTGCATGATTCTTGATTCTTGCTTTATATGTTTGTTACTCGATTGTTTGTCCTTGTTTGAAATGACATGATCCATATCATGCATTTACCTTACTTTCTCAGATGCCATGATGGAAATCATGATCCATTCCTCTAACTAAAAACTAACATCTAACATTTTCAGTTTAGTTCAGTACATTACACATGTTTTTACTTTTTTATATCTATCTAGGCATACCCCTATTGATCTAACAATATCTCAATACAAACATTCTATATCTAGAGATATCTTGTCAAATATCATTTCTATATCATGTATCTATGCAACATAACACACTTGCAAAACTCTTTTTTTCTAAGGGTAGTCATTACAAGTTCAATCATTTCTACCCTCAAAAGAGGGGGTAATAAACAAAGGTTTTGTCATAGAGATCAAAGCTCCTAGTAATCAAAATAGTAGCATTCAGATCACCTAATTTAGAATCTAGAGGTCAAACTAATTAAAATAGAACAAAAAAATAGTGACAATTCTAGATCAACAACCACTTTCAGCATAGGGCAATAGCATTGGAAATGGATAGTAGTGACAAACACAAGGGTGTCCTCATTTTGGTACTTTTGTCTAGGTAGGAAAAATACCCAAGTTTTCCAATAACATGTAAAAAATTTAGCTCAGCTACAATTTTTGTACATCCAGATCAGTCAAAATCAATAGTTTTAGTATAGTTTTCTCAGGGAATCCAGATATAGGGGGTATCATGTGTGACATGATGGCTCTCACTTCTAGTTTTAGATTAGGTAGTTGACATAACTTATAGATCAAAATCCATGTTCCAGACACTAGTGATTAGAGGTAATGTGCACAGCACTTTGGTCTTCTTTTGTTTTTGAGTTTAGTTTATTACCCAGGCATTCTCAATAGTTGTGTGCCTTACTCCATCTACAAGTGGTTGGCATCTTTTTCAAGTTAAAATTTCATACAAGTTTAACTTCTTGAGTACCTGATTTCCTGAGTTGCATTTCATATAATTCTAGTGCATCAATTTTGAAGTGGCTTTAATATAAGCCTAATCTCCATCTTTCAAAATGGCCAAGAGTGGCCTAGTTTCTAGCATACATTTGGCTATCCATGCCACATTGTCAAATTTTTAGAACATCCATGGGCTTCATGAGCCATCTCATATGACATGTATTCTATATTGGTATCACTTCATAGCTTCACTTAATGGGCAGTGATGGAGCCAAAGGGATAGCCTTTGTATTTTTGAGCCACCATTCAAAGGGATTGGACATATAGTCTAAACATCAATTGACACATGCATAATGCATTAGCTTCACTTAGTGGACAACAAATCTATCCTTTATATTCTTGAGCCACCTATTTAGATGGATTGGAGACATAGTCCAAACATTGATTATCACACACATGATCATCTAGCTTTACTCAGTAGGCACGATGGAGCCAAAGGGCTAAATATTTGTATTTTTAAGCCACTTTCTTAGGAATTGAGCACTCAGCTCTATTCGTGATATAAATTTTGGTACAGCATCATCTAGCATAATCCAACATTACTCACCCTTACTCAAGATCACAATAGGTTTCGTATTGGTTCATGTACCTGATAAGGTATATTCATTCCTTTCTATTCATTTTTATTTTACTTAGCATTTGTATGTTCTTGTTTTATATCACATATAATAAGAATTGATCTACTCTTTATTTCATTTCATAGATTCACACTTACACAATGTGATCTCTATGTACTATCCAGCATTAATTAGCATCACATAAGCTTCATGGGCTTCACCTTTACAGGTAAGTTTAGGTACACTTTTTATTTTTTTCTTTTATCTTAGTATTTCACTTTGTTGCATCACTAGAATAAAGGTGGGGAAAATGTAGTCATATAAAATGTGAAATTTGGTTACTTGAGCATGGCTAAAGATACCTAATCCATAGGTCCTCCTACTTGCTTGCACAACCCTTTTAGGCTTTTCCTTTATTGATTCTTAGTCATCCATAGCCTTCTAGACTTAACACTTATAGACCCAAGCATCACTTTTAGGCCCAAATCCATCCCCCAAGGTCTCATTCCCTTTGGACAACAATGCCCAACTTGGATAAGAGCGTTAAAACCTAGGATCTCTTATTTTTGGTACTGTTGTCCAAATGTACTTTTGGTCCTAACGATCATATTTTCTCAAATTCTTATCCTAATTCATGTCAGCCTAATACAAATTCATTTAACTCATGATCATTAATTTCCCTATAAAAGGCCATTCAAAGTCTATTTAGAAGGGTTAGCACTCATTTACAAGAAAGAATCAAGAATACAAGTAAGTACATTCAAGCACTTTTCCCTATTTTCTACATACAGCCTTCTAATATTATTCTAGCTTATTCAAACCCTTACACTAGCCTTTAGCCATCTGAAATACCCCTAGTTTTGCATCTAGTTACATTTTAATACACAATTGCACTAATCACTTCAATGGAAGAACTACATTATCTTGATCCCTCCTTAAAGTATTGGTATGTAGGGAACGTTCCCACATATAAGGTGTGAAGTGTGTCCAGCATATCCTTTACACACTAACCCCTCCTCTCTCTTTCCCAAGTTACCATTCAAGTTCAAGCACAAAGAGCTCTTAGGGATTTGAAGATTAAAATAGATGCACAACAATCTTCATAGACTTTCAAGCTTTGATATTTCATTGATAGGGTAACATATACCTATCGATCATAACCCAAAAAACTCATATCAACTAGACAACATCTTTAAAAAAGGACTATAGTGCTAAATAGCAAGGTGTCCCACTTTCAACACTCCTGGATCCTGTTTGTGATAGTCTCCCAAGCCTGCACAAAAATTTCCAAACCTTGCAACATCTATCTTAGTCAATTTCCAACTAAGTTTAATTTTATCTCTATTATTACTATTTTAGAAAAAGCAAAAAAAAAAAAAAATTACACAAATTAGTGGCTTAATTATTTCACATTATTTACTAGTTTACCCTACTCAAATCCATTTATTTAATTAGGAATAAAAAGTTGTTATTCTAAAAAATAATAAAATAACTACATAGATACTATCTGTAACAAAACCATATGGCTATAGGTGGAGATTTATCCCTGTGTATAGACTAAGGAGAGGTGGGAGGTTGGTCTCAAGGGACAAAAGTGAGCTTAAGACCCTGATTGACCCTTCATGTTCAAAACTAGCTTGATGAATGCATCAACTTACCAAAGGAGGCTTGAATAAAAATGAAACCAAGAAATGATCCATTACCTTTAAAATGTTAAAATACCTTAAATTTTACTAAATTGAGCTTTAAAGAGGTTTTCTTCATTATTTTGGTGTACCTTGGTGATACTCATATCACTCTCATCTTCTTGAATCTTCCTAAAATACTTCCAAGGTTCATCTAACACCTCATAAACATGTTTATGAAGATATACAGTCCTTTAGAGGATCTTACAAGTTAACATTATAGTCACACACAATCTGACTGTGTTCTTTAGGCATTTTATGCTTAAAATAGACTTTTGTTGTCAAGGGTATTTTTATCCATCTTTAAGACTCTATTAAAATTATCAAACAATATCATGACCTCGAAATGAATTCTTCACCTTCATGAGTCCTCATAGTTCTTATTACTTATCATTGTGTTTTTTCTAGCATGCCCATTAGGCCTATAACTGAGATTTTGAGCTCTTAAGAGAGCATGGTCCTTTTAGCTCATATGGAACATCCTCTAGGGGAAAATTTAGGTTTTCTCATACTATATAATACCCTCAAGATCATGACAACCTTACCAAAATGTTCTTTACACACTGAACATCTCATGATATCTGCAAATAGACCTTATGGAAGGGCCAAATGACCAACTGGGATGTCTCAAGGATTTTTTAAAGATGAAAGTATTTGAGTGATATTAATCGAAACATGAGCTTAAAAATTGTTAAAAATAAATACATTCCATTGAAATATCAAGAATGCTTGAAAATTACCAAATCTTAAGTTAAGATACATAACCAGTTTCCTATCAAAATCCCCTTATCAAGGTAAATTAACTAATGATTCAAAAATTAAAAATATCTTATCTAGCCCTAAAATCATCCCCCTAGAACCATCTTTCTCCATTGATCTCAGAAGTGAAGAAATGGAGGCAAACTTGGACCCTATCTAAATAACTAGCTCATAGTGACCCCCTTACCCTCTTAGAAATAAATCATAAATATGGGGGTGAATCTAACAACCAATCATACAAATTTTAGTTTCATTATGTTCCCTAACATTGCCTAAATTTTCAACTCCTAACTCTCTCTCCTTTGTCTATACCAAGCATTTGAAAATTGCCCTTCTAGAGCTACCAAGGAGGTTGATAAGAGAGATAAAATGGTTTTCTTCATTTTAAGACCTAAAACCTCTTTAAAACCACTTGTTTGACCTTTTCATAGATAACTAAGGTCTTTAATATTCTTAAATATCAATTTTACCATAAATAATTGTATAGATGGCCTTAAAATAAGCCCTTTTAATAGTAAAACTTCTAAAAACATTTGAAAAGTCTAATGAAACTACTAAAAAATGGATCTATTATACCTTTCATACCTGAAAAAGTACACCATGTTATTATTCTAACATTAGATTGTCATTCTTATTCAAAACCTGCTCTAAAAGCCATAAAATGACCCAAAATGCAATAAATTGGGTCATGAAATTAGTCAAACATATCACCAACCAGTTAGATCTATTATACAGCATGATAAAAATTGATAAGGCCTATTAGTATGCTCTAGACTCTTTTCACCTCTTGACACAAGCTAAAAATGATCATAAGGGAGGCTAGACAAGCAAATGCCTATGATGATCAAAACCTTAATTTCATAAAAACTACCTTAAACTCTATTAGCCAAGGATTTGGATGACTATTCCAAGGACATTACAAGACCAACACACTAATTAACAGGGAAAACAATACGATAAGCAAAGTTTCAAGTGGTAGGAGTGACAATTTGACTTATGAGGTCAAACTTTTCAACAATAACACCAAGAAAAAGGATGGATAAAGTCTTGCATCTTTCTTATAACATTGGAGAATCTTGGCTAGTCATTTTTGATGCACTATCCTAGAAATGTAATTGGCCAATATCTTAATACATAACTAAAATATCAGTTAAAGTTACAATGTGCCAAATCATTTAATGAGATCATAGAAAAGGGTATCTAAATCAAAAAGGCACTTATTTAGAAAGGAGCTATCAATTTGTATACCCGAAATGAACAAATTCAAAATCAAGACAATACTTCTTTGAGTAAGCCTAATATCTTTAATAAAAATTAAAATGTTGTTAGAGATGGAGTTACTGATTCTAAATATGTTTAGACAGTGCAAAAATCTTCCCCTATAACTAGAAACCAAAATGTCTCTAACATCATTGTGCCAAAGGCAAAGTCAAGGATTAGAGCCGGAAAATTAAATCTTACAAATCTTGGTATACCGATCGAGATAGATTTAAGAAATTGATAGCTTCCAATATGATAATCTCCCCAAAATTAGACCCTTGGATGATAATAAGTCATATCCTAATTGGTACCATGAAAATGATTTTTATCATTATCATCATGTAAAAGGACATGATACTAAAAAATATATGTAATTAAGGCATTTAATTCAAGATCTAATAGAAAGGGGAGAAATACAAATTGAAGATGAAAATAGTTTAGCTCAATTTAAAAATCAATAGTTAGGCATATATCAAGATCCCTTCCCTAATTATGATAAAAAATAGAAATAAAAACAAGGGATCATGGTTAAGCGTCCAGTTCCAATAATATTCAATATCATGCCATTCTATATCACTATATTAATACCATTAAAATCAAAGTCAAAAGCCCCCAAGTCTACCTTGCCCTATCCTTAAGATCAATAAGGCCACTTCCGATTATGTGATCACCATTAGACATGGTAAAATAAGGGTTTTGGGGGCACCCCTTAAAAACTCACCTCCCATGCCACCTTAAATATCATTATCCCTAAGATAACTCCAAACACTCCCAATAAAACATATGACATTATTGACCAATTAGAGAAGACTCTTGCTCATATTTCTATCATAGATCTTCTCAAAACATCTTTTGTTCATCAAAATATATTAAATCAAATCTTGCATGAGTTAAAAGCTCCCAGATATATTGATACCGATCAATTTCTAGCTTTGGTGGTTTATTTGTCTCCATATCAACAAATCACATTCAACTCCCAAGACATGCCACTGATTGGCCCTCATCATAATTACCCCTTGTTCATATAAATATCCTTTACTAATCATATGATTCCATGAGTTATTATAGACAGAGGGTCCACCTTAAATTTGTGTAACATAGAGTTCCTCAAGAATTTAGGATATTCAAAATCATCTTTGGGGCCTACTTTGATCATGATAAAAGCTTATGATGATAATGAGTGACCGTTGGCATGAAAAATATACCTTCCTATAGCAGTGGGACTTATGGTTCATCAAACCTTGGTTCATGTAGTTGATGTGGATCTTCCATACGATATACTTTTAGTATGACCTTAGATCCATGCAATACGAGATATACGATCCACCCTCTATCAATGTTTTAAATTCCCACATTCAGTAATTGAGGTCACCATCCTTGGTGAAATTGAATAATTACCCCTTGGTCCTCATCATAATCACCCATTGTTCATATAAATATTCTTTGCTAATCATAAGATTCCATGAGTTATTATAGATAGAGGGTCCCCCTTAAATTTGTGTAACATAGAGTTCCTCAAGAATTTGGGATGTTCAAAATAATCTTTGGGGCCTACTTTGATCATGATAAAAGCTTATGATGACAATAAGTGACTTTTGGAAGGAAAAATATACCTTCCTATAGTAGTGGGATTTGTGGTTTATCAAACCTTGGTTCATGTAGTTGATGTTGATATTCTATACAACATGCTTTTGAGATGACCTTGGATCTATGAAATACAAGCTATACCATTTACCCTCTATCAATGTCTTAAATTCCCACATTCAAGAATTTAGGTCACCATCCTCGGTAAAATTGAATAATTTCCCATCTATCAAAGGAAAGGATAAATTATGATCTTTATTGTAGGTTTTAAAAGCCAAAAATACATGTATTCTGATAATATACCATCCCCTTTTTTTTAGCCATCAGAGGTTACCCATTTAACTATCATCTCTAAAGGGTGTGGAGAATATACGTACAAAACCCTTTGTGTAGGAAACCTTCCATTGTCTCCATGCAGTTATAGGTCCCCCGCTATGCAAGAAGTTAAACCTATTATCTAGTAGTTTGGGTCAAACGCCTTTGCTAGCTCAGGGGAACTATCAGAAGAGAATTTTGAAGAACCTGAGATTTTTGGATAATCTATGAAGACTTGGTCCCTTGTTTTTAGAAGAAAGAGTATCCTAAAGCACATAAAATGCTCCAAAACATGAATTATAAATGTTGAGGACTAGGTCAAGAAGAGCAAGGGATTTTGGAGCCTATTGGTGTTTAAAAACATCTATGATGACTTGGCTTAGGGTAAAAACCATCAAGCATCAGTCTTCACAATATCACCATAGATCCTTCTTCAATTCTCGAAGAGTCAACCTCTAATGAGAAAGTCAAAACAAGTTCCATTTATAGCCTTTATGAAGACCTTATTTCCACCAATCTATTCCCTGACACATTTATTTTTATTATCGACATCTCCCTTTGTTACCCTGACCTGATCTACAGGGATCTTAAAAAATAACCATCCTTTGATATATTTCAAAGTGATGAAGTTATCATTGAATATATGGGAGCCTAAATTTGTATGCCTTCAGGAGATCATAAGAAGGGATTTACTATTAGTCTAAATAATTTAGCATATTTTGGAGACATAGTAAGTCCCTTAATCAAATCAAGAAATAAGAATATTGTGAAAATGAGTAAACTAAACAAGAATCTTCTTTGAGTCATTGTATTCTTGAAGAGTAACAAATATATCAAGATCTATGTGCATAATTCCTAGATCTACTTGCTTTAAATGAAGAACTCTAATTTCCTAATCCCCCATCTTATATATAAGACCAATCACCTTCCTTAATTGAGGAAGTGGTAGAATTAAACATTGGAACTAAAGATGATCCTAAAATAGTCAAGTTGGGGGTAGTCTTACCTCTAAGGAACGAAAAATTCTCATTGAACTTCTCAAATAACTTATAAACATATTTGCATGGATCTACATAGACATGACAAGGTTAGACCCTTATTTAGTAGTGCATAATTTAATATTACACCCAAATGTTAAACCAATAAAATAAATGCTTTGTAAAATACACCTTAAAGTGGAATTACTAGTCAAAGAAGAATTATAAAAGTTCTTAGAAGTTAGTTTCATTCATCCCATTGACTATTCTGAGTGGATTTATAATATCATCCCCATTAGAAAACCTTTCAGAGGTATCCTCATTTGCACTGACTTCTAGGATATTATTAAGGCATGTACAAAAGATTATTTTACTTTACTTAATATTGATATGATTGTGGTTTCAACAACTGATTATGAAATGCTATCCCTCATGGATGGTTTTTGGGGATATAATCAAATTAAAATTGCATCTGAGAATCAACATAAAACCACCATTATCACTCCATGGATAACCTTTTGCTATCAAGTAATGCCATTTTCTCTCAAAAATGTGGGATCCATTTCTCAAAGGGCAATGAAAATTATATTTCACACCATGATGCATGACATTATTGAATATTATGTTGATGATATATTAGGTAAGTCTAAAACAAGAGTTGAGCATCTAATAGTCTTAATAAAAATATTTGAGAGATTAATGAGTATAAAGTCTAATTAAATCCTAAGAAATGCATATTTGGAGTCACTTTAGGAAAACTTTTGGGTTTTATTGTATCTCGATGAGGCATTGAAGTGGACCCTGCCAAAGTCAAAGTCATTATTGAAATGCCTCCACCCAAAAATCTGTAGTAACTATGTAGCCTTCAATGGAAATTACATGTATTCGTCGATTTATTATTCAATTGGCATATAAATGTCATGCATTCACTCATTTTTTAAATAAAGGAACTCATTTTGAATATATTTTAGAATGCCAACAAGCATTTGATAACCTCAAGCAATATTTATCAAAACCTCCAATCCTTACACCTCTAATATCAAAAAAGTCGGTTCTCTTGTATATTTCAGCTACTCCATGCACCATAAGAGATATTTTAGCAAAACACATTGATCAATGAAAATAAAGAGCCATTACTATTTAAGCAGGACACTTGTATCATATGAGTTTAACTATACTCCCATCAAAAAATCATGTATCATTGTTGTCTTTGCTTCCCAAAAGCTTAGACACTACATTCTTAATAACCAAGTGAAATTATTACTAGGATTGATCCACTCAAATATATGCTATCAAAATCTGCCCTAACAAGTAGGAAAAATGGATTATGATTTTGAGTGAATTTAACCTAGAATTTGTAAATCAAAAATACAAGGGGAAAATAATTGTAGATCAACTAGTATTAGCTCCTATGGAAGATACAAAACCATTAGCCACTCTTTTCCCTCTATTCTAACCACCAAAGAGTCATCTATCTGGAAGATTTACTTTGATGGGTCCTTCACCATGCATAGATTAAGAGATGTAATACTTTTGGTTACACCTCAAGGAGATCTAATTTTAAAAGATTTCATAATATCTTTTCCATGCACTAATAATATATTTATTATGAAGCACTAATCACATGACTTCAAATGGTCATTCATTGAAATATTTAGCAACTTCAAGTCATGAGTGATTTTTAGCTAATTATTAAATAGGTTAATGAAGAGTTACACATAAAGGATGACAAATTAGTTTCATATAAACAAATGGTTGATCAATTGAAGAAGAGTTTTTAGTCCATAACATTCGAACAAGTACCAAAGGGAAGTAAAAAATCAGCCGATGCAATGACTACTATTGGGTCTTTGCTGGACTTGCTAGTAGATGTTATTAAAAGCCACTTTTTGGTTGAATAACTACTATTAATTGCACATTAAATTTCAGATCACCATCAAATATGTGTAATCACTAATCCCAATCAGCCATGGTATCATGACATTTATATTTACCTCTATGATAATACATTTCCATCAAACCTTAATTACCATCAATAGAAATCCTTTATCCAATGCACCTCCCATTACACTCTCCTTGGAAACAAACTATGTCAGTGAGGCTATAACTATACCTTATTGAGATGCCTGAACTTAGAGGAGGCTCTTTTAGCAATCAAGGAGATAAATGACATCATTTATAGAGGCCATGTCATTGGAATGGCCCTAGCCAAGAAGTTACTCAGGATTAGATATTATTGGCCTATGATGGATCATGATGTTTATCAATATGTGAAAAAATGTGTGGCATGAAAAAAACATGGGGATCATATACATGTTCCTACTTAAGAATTGCAGCCTATCATGAGTTGTTGGCTCTTTTTAGTATGGGAATTAGACCTCATTGGTAAAATCAATCCTACTTCATCGGATGGGCATAAATTTATTATTACAACCACAGAGTATTTCACCAAGTGGGTGTAATTTATGTTTCTCATATATACCACATGCCTTCAAAAATCTAAATTCATTTTGAACTAGATCATTTTTCACTTTGACATCCCGTCATTGATTATATCTGATAATGGCAAGTCTTTTAAAACTCAGGAAGTCGAAGACTTGTATAATAAGTATCACACTGAGCAACATTTTTCATCACCATATTACCCATAAGGAAATGGTCAAGCAGAAGCTATGAATAAAACACTTATTAAAATCCTTAAAAAGACTATCAATTATGTTGGAAGGAATTTTCATTTGAATTTATATCCTACATTATAGTCTTATAAAACTAGTGTTCACATGCCTACTAGGGCCACTCCATACTCCTTGGTATATGGGAGTGAAACCATAGTACCAATTAGAGTTAAAATCCCTTCCTTATGCATATCATTATAAGGCATAATCATAGATAACACATTTAGAATTGAATGGTTACATGAACTAGAGTTACTAGATGAAAAACATCAAAAATCCCTATACCATCTCAGAGCATATCAGAATAAGTTAAAAGGTCAATATCACAAGAAAGTCTAATCCTGATAATTTTAAATTGGTGATATAGTCCTCAAATAAAATAAAAATAATACCATTGTTTATCAAGAAAAGAAAGGTAAATTTGAGCCCAATTGGCTTGGGCCTTATTTGAGCCCAATTGATTTTCACCCTTTGAGATGTCTTATCTCTCCTCATCCAAGTGGCATAATTGAAACAACTCTAGTTTATGGGAAGCCTAATAATAAAATGAATCTCTCTATATGGATATATCTCTTGATGTACCACTTTTTGATCACTACTAAACCTATTCTTGTGAGGGAAAAAAGAGAGAAAACTGAAAGTAAACTATCTTAAAGGAGGTGATACACCAAATTAGTTGATAACTACCAACCAACTGCATGTTACACATGAGAACAAGGGACTAACCAAACATACACTTTTCCAATCTAAATCTTCTCACATCAATATTTCATTATGAGGTTGTGATGAATGTTTAGGCTAGGAAGACTAGATAAGAGGCCTAAAATGGCACTATTTGAATAGGCTAACTCACTCAACCTTAACACATCATATAACACTTCACATGACTTACAAGAAGAAGATTTATAACTGCAAATAGGTGGGAGAATGAAAAAACAATGCTAAAGAAATAATAGTCATCACTAAGTAAAATATATCATTCAAGTGAACACACTATGAACAATAATAGAAGAGGTAAAATTAGTATTCTTTATTGATCTATGGTATGTAAATGAGCAAGGCTTTACCATACTCAGGTGGAGCATCATTTACAAAGGCAAAAATGGCTATTTCTTATAAAACTTTAGAGAGAGAAAAGAAAAGAAAAGTCTAAAGGTCATAAGGGCACTTGTCCAGATAAGCAAATGAATTACTTGTGCATGAAAAGAAACTGACCATGCAAGGTTAGGAAGTATAAATGTCAATCCAAGTCATGAAACTCCTGAAAAGTGGCATGAAATTCTTTTTACTCACTCAAAAAATTGCCTCTCCAAGTACCAACTCACCATCTCAGGACTCTAAGTCCACTTTCCTTACTTATGAGGATCAAATCCTCAAGTCCTGATACTAAAAATCATGCCATGCCTTGGGTGATGGAGTACCTAATTTTTTGATGACGGTCACCCTTGCATTTGTTTTATATTCATTCCTTTTCTATATTTGGATCATAGGTCCCACCTATAGTCAGAAAACCAATCTAAGGACATTAATTTTCCTAAGGTTTTTATAGTAAAATAGACCTATAGACCAAAGCTTCTTCTAGACTTCATCAAGTCCAAATAAACAACTTTATCTTTGTAAGAGCCAAGAGTTCACTATGTATGTATCCTTCTTTAGAAATGATGAACCAATCATCAAAAAAAACCATGCATAGTACAACTTGTCAAAATAGAGATCAATATTTAGCACCAATGGTAGTTCCTTATGTTCCTCATACTTGACTACATCAGCTAGACTTCTCTATGGCATTCAAATGAGCTTTAATGGCATCAGTAAAACCATAATACCCTACTTTGAATGGTCAAAAATGGTTTCTCTACCCCCATCAAAAACCTTGGGCTTACCTTCACTCTAATTGGCTGTCAAAATTTGACTTGGTTCATTGACACATTGATTCTCATTCACTCCATTAGATCTTCTAGATATGAACAAATGTGAGCCCTTAGATCTACCTTTGAATTTTCAACCTTGTCCCTATTGGTGCCACTTAGAAATAACATGTTAATCTATAGGATCTTGTTTTTAGTCTGTAACTTCACATGCTTGTGCCATGTGTCAACCCCTTTAGCTCTCTAATTTTTTGACTCATCTCCTGCCATTGGATTTCCATATCCTATCTCTCACATGTCATTATATCTTTGAACTTACACAAATTTTACCTTGAATTGGTCATTAAACTTTGACACTTTGGATTCCTGCATCTTTGGATTGCTTTCGCTCTGTCAATCTTCTTAAACATGCTTGGTTTTTAACTCACCATTATGTCAATAAATGCTGAGTACTTTATAGAATTTGTTTTCATTCACTCCATTGAATCACCTTTGAATGATTGAGCACAAGCTATAAAATCTTCTAACAAGCTCGATCATTAACTTTGATAAGCTTACGCTCATTGGGTCTTTGTCTGATAACATCCATGAATGTGACACTTATCACTTGCATACTCACTCAGAAGAACGTTTGACAATTTGAATTTAATTCACTTCATTGGATCATTTGTGTATGAAGTGTGATCAGTTGATCATACTGGGACATATATTAAATCTTAGACTTAGGAAAATATAAAGTCCTTTGATCATTGCTCGAAGCTAGTAATTTCTAGGTCAAGGGGTTGGTTTATTAATGATGATATGGACTTAAGTTACTAGCTCTTGGATATACCAATTCAACTTTAAAATATAACTTTTCTTGTTGATGCCATGGTTAAACCCTTAGGATGCATAGATTAGCAAGCAAATTAGATAGTTTAAATTCTTAGGAATGGTTCATAAAGCACCAATTACCATTCCTCTAAAACCAAATATCAAATAGAAGTTGACTGAGTGTAGAAGACACCCCCAAGATTAATTTATCTGAAACTTCTCCTGCTGACCGTACCAAGTACAAACTTGAAGACCATTTTTGCTTGCCAAGCCTAGTGAAAGAAGAGAGAAATGGTTTTCTTCATTTATTAGAACCTCTAATCCAACTAATCACTATAATAATTGTGTGGAAGACCAAGAGACACTAATTAAGTGTCCTTAGCCATAGGAGGCCATACAAGTCATTTAATGCTCTATTTTGACCCCCAAAATTACTCAAAAAGACATATTGACTAATAAGACTAATGACCAGGGCTAATAAGACCTAAAATGACAACAAATGACCTATAATACACCTTATGACATAATAATAGACCCCTTAAAACATCTAATATTTAATTTTTTACCTATAGGGGTTCCAATTTGACCTACAAGATCAAATTGGTAACTCATAGGGGTAACATGTTTACTATGCTAACTAGACCAGTAGCCTTATCAGTCCATTAGGCTTGGGGAGTCATTTGAATTCTAAAACATAGTAATAAAAATTTGACCATTGAAAATAAGCTTTGATCAAGATAAGACCAATTGACTACCTCAACCACATAAAACAAAAGAGACACACAAAGCAAAGTAAACACACTAACAAGACACACACGTGCTCAAAGCACTTATCGAAAAGGAAACTAACCTAAAAAAAGGAAAAAAAACAAATATGCTAAAGCATCACTTAGAAGAATGCATGAAAATTACTCTAATATTTACATGGTTGCAATCTACAAGTATTTTCCACTTGAGTCAAATGGGAAACTATTTTGTGCACCTTAGATCTTTGAAGCATACTTGCTTTTTCTTGATAGCTCTCTTCTATAGCTATGAGCAATTGGATGTTCATGTCTTCTTATAGAAGAAACCGGTTCTTCTACTACTAATTTTAGGTGCATGAATTATAGATATGAGTCTAAGACCCAATCATACTCCTTCCAAATTTGTGGACTTTGTAGGAACAACTTTAGTTCTTCCTCATTTTTGAATTGTTAATCATGAACATATAGAATAGCTTGATGTATCTCTTTTGACATATATGTGAGGTTGACCTCTAAGGGAGATGGACCTACTCTTGTGACTTCTTGAGGCAATTTGAGCTCTTTCACAGCTTCCAATAGTAAAGAGATGTCTGAAGTTAGAGAGAAAAGTTGATAACCATGTTTGATAAGTTCAAACATGTCATCTCCTAAGAGAACAACTACCTCTTTCTTGATGATTTTATTCTGTAATGGACCCCATCCAAGTAAAGAAAAACTTGGAAGCAAGATATTAAACAAATCAATATATTTATTCTTATGAAGTTGTAGTTCAATAGGACCCTTTTCAAACTAAAGGTCAAAAGCAAGCATATTAGTTTCTTAACCAAAAATATTAGCTTAATTCATTTTCAATGTCAAACTGATGACTGAGCATGCTCTCAATTTCATCTTGTTCTTCTCCTACAAGCTCTTATTCTTCATGATAAATGGTAGTTCTATGTTATCAAGGAGCTCATGGAGAACATCATCAACTTGTCCAACTAGGACATCTTTCTCCTACACATGAGTAATTTCTTCCTCATGCACTTGTATTTCAACCTCTACCTCAACTTTATTTTGCACTTGTTCCATCTTTACATCATCATATAAAACTAAATCATGCTTATCCCTACCAAGAGGTGTCCCAATAATGATTTCTTCTTCCTAGTCAGCTAAGTCATCTTCACTTCTTGCTTCTTTAGCTACATCTTCTTGATTTGCCTCACAGAGGAGAGGCTCTTTTTCAAAGAGTGGTATAGTAGATCCTTGAAAATACTCAACAAGGTGAGAAAGGTCCAAAGAAGCTACCATAGGTACCTGATTTTGCTCTTGAATTTGCTCTTCTTAGATCACCTTCACCTCCACCTCTTGATTCTTTACCTCTTGAATGGCTCTCCATGAAGGAAAGACTCTAGGATTTTGAGGGGAAAGTATTGGAGGCTACAAGGTCTCTTGTCTGACTTCAACAATCAACACCTCCTCTTTTTTCTATCCACTACTTTGAATGGATTTCCAAGATGGAAATGACCTAGGTTCTTGAGGAGGGAGGGATGGGATTTGAATGACCACGGATTTGCTTGACTACATGCCTTGATTCCAAGATGGGAAAGACTAAGGTTTCTCTTTAGCCTTTTGATCTTGGTTCTCCTCCTCCCTCCTTATCTTTAGCTCTAGATATTTGATTTGCTTTGCTATATTCTCTTGAAATAACTCCTCTTTAAGGTGGTCAAGAACACAAAAAGGATCTTGAAGAGGGATGAGGGAGGTTTGCAGAGGTTCATATCCTTCTTTATCTTAGGCTCTCAATCCTAGATCTACCTTACTTTGCCCACCCCATGACTTCACCACTTGATTCCAGCTTGGAACCTTGAAGGACTTCATAAGGGGTTCCTAAGGAAGGATGGAGTCTTGGACCCAAATAATAGGCTATTCTACAAAAATCTCCTCATTTCTTTGACAGCTCCCTTGGGTAGATTTCCAAGAAGGAAAGGTCTGAGGAACATATGAAGAACTTGAAACATTCGAAGGAGCAACTAGAATGGTCTCTTGAGGAGGAATGGATGGCAAATAATAAGGCTGAGGTGCTATATATATAGGCATATAAGGTTGGCAAGGCTGGACCTATTGTTCCTCAATGCCTTTTAGCTTGTTCGTAATGCTATGTATGCAACCCCCTACATTCATCATGTCATCTATGAGATTGTTCCAATTTTCTCTCTCAACAAGTGTCCATTCTTCTTTTATTTGCAATAATGACTCTCTCACATGATGAATCAGGTGAGTAGGGACATCTTGGCCATAACATCTCTTTGAGCTCAACTCTAGTGCATGCTTTTCAAGGCTTATCAAAGTTTGCTTAAGTGTTGGTATAGATGGCTCATGATAGGGTTGATGAGGAGTAGTATTATGATGGGCTTGTTGTTCATATGGAAGATCAGGGTAATATTCTTGCATATATGGCTGATATTGGTCCTCATATTTTTGGTAAGGATCATAAAGAAGGTAAGAGTCATTCCTTTGATAATCAAGATCATGAGAAACTTTCCAAGGCTATTCATAACTTTGACAAAAATATTAGTAGGGTTGATTAGGCTCATATGGGTCATTGAGATCCTATGTGGGTTGTTGATAAGGAGGTGGATAATAGGGATATTCACCATATCTATTCATATTGACCTCATATATCAAATGATATGCAAAAACTAATTAACAACTTCATTGATACATACTTAGTTTGCTCATAACCAGAAACTTGATTTGGAATCACTATTGGTGCTAATGTGTTTGCTTCCAAAAGTTTATCAGAGGAAAGACACACCAAGATCTTCCCACTCTTTTGGACTTGGTCCCATTAGGCATGCCAAAAACTATTGTCACTTTGAGGATATGCCTCAGCTCTCCTCATCTAAGTGGCACAATTGAAACAACTCTAAGCTATGGGTAGCCTAAGAATGAGGTGAATCTCTAGATAGGGCTAGCTCCCTTGATGTACCACTTGTAGATCACTACTAAATTTATGCTTGTGAGAGAAAAGGAAAAAAAAGTAAAAGTAAACTATCCTAAAGGAGGTGATATATTTGAGGATATGCCTCAGCTCTCCTCATCTAAGTGGCACAATTGAAACAACTCTAAGCTGTGGGTAGCCTAAGAATGAGGTGAATCTCTAGATAGGGCTAACTCCCTTGATGTACCACTTGTAGATCACTACTAAATCTATGCTTGTGAGAGAAAAGGAAAAAAAAAGTAAAAGCAAACTATCCTAAAGGAGGTGATATACCATCTTAGTTGATGACTACCAACCAGTTTCATGTTACACATAAGAACAAGGGACTAACCAAACATATAATTTTCTAATTTGAATCTTCTAACATCAATATTTCATTATGAGGTTATGATGAATGTTTAGTCTAGGAAGACTAGACAAGAGGCCTAAAATGGCACTATTTGAATATGCTAACTCACTCAACCTTAACACATCATATAACACTTCACATGACCTACAATAAGAAGCTTTCCAACTTCAAATAGGTGAGAGAATGGAAAAATAATGCTAAGGAAACAATATTCATCACTAAGAAATATCTATCATTCAAGTGAATACACTATGAATAGTTATAGAAGAGGTAAAATCAGTAGTATTTATTGATCCATGGTATGTAAATGAGCAAGGCTTCACCATACTCAGGTGGAGCATCATTTACAAAGACCAAAATAGCTATTTATTAAAGAACTTGAGAGAGAGAGAAGAAAAGAAAAGAAAAGTCCAAAGGTCACAAGGAAACTTGTCAAGCTAAGTAAATGAGTTACTTGTGCATGAGAAGACAATGTGAAACTAACCATGCAAGATTAGGAAGTATAAATGTCAATCCAAGTCATAAAACTCCTAAAAAATGGCATGAAATTCTTTTTGTTGGTCCAAAAAACTGCCTCTCCAAGTACCACTCACCATCTCGAGACTCTAAATCTACTTGCCCTACTTATGAAGATCAAATCCTCAAAGCCTGATACTAACAATCATGCCATGCCTTGGGTGGTAGAGTACCTACTTTGTTGATGATGGGAACCCTTGCATATATTTTATATTTGTTTTTTTTCTATATTTGAATCATAGGTCCCACTTATAGTCAAAAAACCAATCTAAGGACATTGGTTTTCCTATAATCTTTATAGTTAAATAGACCTATAAACCAAAGCTTCTTTTGGACTTCATTAGATCCAAATAAATCCATTTTATCTTTGTAGGAGCCAAGGTCTCACTATGTATGTATCCTTATTTAGAAATGATGAACTAGTCATGAGAAAAAACCCTACATGGTACAACTTATCAAAACAAAGATCAATAGTCAGCCCCAATGGTGGTTACTTATGTTCCTCATACTTGACTACATCAGCTAGACTTCTCCATGGCATTCGAATGAGCTTTAATGGCATTGGGAAAACTCTACAAGACCCTACTTTGAATGGTCAAAAATGGATTCTCAACCCTCATCAAAAAACCTAGGCTCACCTTCACTCTAATTAGCTGTCAAAATCTAACTTGGCTCATTGACATATTGACTCTCATTCGCTCCATTAGATCTTCCAAATATGAACAAACATGAACCCTCAAATCCACCTTCAAATTTTCAACCTTGTCCCTTCTAGTACTACTTGTCAAATGTGTATTAATCCATAGGATCTTACTATTAGTCTGTAGCTTCACATGCTTGTGTCATGTGTCAACCCCTCAAGCTATCTGATTTTTTAACTCATCTCACACTATTGGATTTACATATCCTAGATCCTATGTGTCATTATATCTTTGAACTTTCATGAACTTTACCTTGACTTGGTCATTAAACTTTGACACTTTTACCTCATCTCATTGCTTTCTACATCTTTAGATCACTTTCACTCTATTGATCTTCTTGAATATGCTTGTTTTTTAACTCACCATTATGTTGATAAAAATTGATCACTTTATAGTATTTGAGTTCATTCTCTCTATTGGATCTCCTTTTCATGATTAAGCACGAGTCGTTAGATCTTCTAACAAGCTTGATCATTAATTCCAACAAGCTTATGCTCATTAGGTCTTTGCCTAAAAAGCTTCATGAATGTGGCAATTGTCACTTGTGCTTTCACTCAGAGGAGCCTTTGATAATTTAACTTTGCTTCACTTTGTTAGATCATTTGTGTATGATTAAGCATGGGTCATTGATCAAACTGGGACATATATTAAGTATTTAACTTAGGAAAATATAAAGTCCTTTGATCATTGCTCAGAGTTGGTAATTACTAGGTTGAGGGGCCATTTTATTAATGATGATATGGACTTAAGTTGTAACTAAAATTATTAGTTACCGGTTATATTAAGTCAACATTAAAATATAACTTTTCTTATTAATGTCATGGCTAAACCCTTAGGATACACAGATTAGCAAGCAAATTAGATAGTCTAACTTCTTAAGAATGGTTCATAAAGCACTAGTCACCATTCCTCTATAACCAACATCAAATAGAAGTTGACTGAGTGTAAAAAACACCCCCAAGAGAAATTTGTCTAAAACTTCTCCTACTGACCATACCAAGTACAAACCTGAAGACCATTTCTGCTTGCCATGCTTAGTGAAAGAAGAGATAAATAATTTTCTTCATTTCTTAGAACCTATAATCAGACTAATCATTAGAAAAAGTGTGTGGAAGACCAAGAGACATTACTAAAGTGTCATCAATCACAAGAGGCCATATAAGTCATTTAATGCTCTATTTTGACCTCCAAAATGACTCAAAAGAACATATTGACTAATAAGACTAATGACCAAGGATAATGAGACTTGAAATGACATTAAATGACCTATAATACACCTTATGACATAATATTAGACCACCTAAAACATATAAGGTTCAACTTTTTACCTATAGGGGTCCCAATTTGACTTGTAGGGTCAAATTTAGTCAACACATCCTTGGTCACTTATTCTTATCCTAATCATAAATAGTTGGACATGACATTTTTTGAATGTCCTTTCTTTTATTAGCCCCCACATTGTGTCGACATATCACCCTCATTTACTAACTTGAGTATCCATTTCCCATTTTTATTAACCAAATTATCATTGTTGAAGAAGAATATTATAACATAATCATATTTTCTCCAAAATAAAATTCATCCTTCACAAAGATCAACTAAATCATGAAATGTTCACTAAATCCTTAGGTAATATAACACATTTGGTTCAATCTTATTATATTACCTGATTATTTATTATTTTTCTTATCCTTTTTATAAATATTTCACTATGTATATTTAATACAAATTACTTTTGCCTTGGGCTCACAGGGAACAAAGATGTCATAGTGACTTCCCATTAAAAATGTTATCAAGATGTCCTTAACAAAGTTACTTATTGACTCCCTTTTTTGCATCTACACACTACCTTAACACATCACCCTGACTATCTATAATGTGGTGTCTCTAATAGGATATAACATTTAAAAGGATTTCAAATATTCATATGGCTTCAAGATAGCATATATATCCCTCCCATCTACTAACTCACCTTAAACCTAAACCTATTGACCATTTACCAACCTTGTGCCCCATCCTATTTGACTTAAGAACTTACTCATTCATATCCCTTGTGTAGTAGGATTGTCTAAAATCCTTCCAAACTAATAAGGCACATGTCAAAATCATATGAATCTAATATTAGTTACATCATTCATTTTCAATCTCATAATCCAAAAACATTTTATTGTAACACCCACTTACCATATTGATACTACATATTTTGCATTAAATACATTCTATATTATTTATTAGATCATGACTTATACATGTCACCACAACCATAGCATCAACATGTCTACGTGAAAAAGTCTAAATTAATCATTTCCATATAACAATAATGTAATATATATCCATTCTATAACCATTCATTCCAACTGCATCCATCATATTCATCTAATTATCAATAAGCATTTAATCACCATAAACATCATCATAATCACATCACTATGAAAACAAGTAAATCAAAATCATCATAATCCTAAAACCCTTATGCATAAATCATCTAAACATACATTAACTAATCATCATTAGCCATCTATATATGTTACTATCATCATATACCCATAAAAATACACAAACTTATAAACATCACATACATTAAATAATTTAATTTAATCATTAAGATTTACCATCACATCATAACTATAACAATTCATACCCATAAATAAATAGATAACACAAAAAATCCACAAATGTATCACATCACAATATCAAAAAAAATCACATAATCATATATGCAGTCAAAATCAAATATCCATAAACATGTCAAAAATCATATACAACATATGCATCATGGAGATCCATGTGCCAAAAATGGATTTACAAGTCTACAATTTGATAAGTGTCTCCTATCAAAACCTAGGTGGTCTTGGTGGCCCCTTTGATGGTTAATGAATGGACTATGAAGAAGTCCAGCTGATAGCCCTATGAGATGGTGATTAATGATCTACTGGCACACCCCCCTCATATAAGCCCCTATAATATTATGCCTCTCAAGTCAACTGAGATATATGTCACATCACATATCCCAATCCCTATCTCTAGAGGAGAGTCGCACTCTCCTCCATCACCCTCTCCACCACCTAAAGCTCTGCCTCCCTCTAACTAATCCTAGTCTATAAAAAAGTTTGAACACTCTGAATCTATGTAATCTACCCCTAAAGGGCTGATATCTACCTAACCTAATCACTAATCTATCCCAATAAGGTGGTTAATCAGGATAGAACAGGACCCATTTGTGTGTCTCTCTTGACTATCTATGGAGATCGACTAGCTAACTCTAGTACCATTCCCTCTCAACAATAATCCTAACTATCTCTATCACCTCAATTCTCACCTCTAACTCTAGACTAGCTATACAAGCCTAATCTTTGGGTCTCATAAGTGGCCCTGATGTCCCATCACCATCACCTCCACTAGCTCCTGACCCTATCCTTATATCTATAGGTACCTATCCCACTCCTGCATCTCCATCTATAACCATCAGTGTAAGACCATCTCCACCATCTATGCCATCTCTACCAACCTATTATTTTCCCCTTTGTACCCTCCATTTGTGCAATCTGGCCTATGCCTGTAGAACTCTCCTCACCAAACCTCTCCTGGGCCTATCTCTATAAAGGCATCAATAATATCCTTGACATCCTCTACATCCACAAGGATCTATAGGATATAGTAACACTAGGATCAATTACCAATATCTAATAATACCATGCTACTGGTATAATGCCATTATAATCAATTTGGGACACGTCTCTTTTTACCGTTTGACCCCACTGAGGTCTCTCCTAGTCACTATGAGCAAATAAATGCTCTACTCCAGGAACATCCTACTACATACCAAACTAGGGTTGTATTTTATCTAGATGATAGCTATCAACCATATAATCTCATTTACCTATCAAATAGCATTCTATCATCATATAGCTCATATATGTTTCATCCTCCACCTAGGTCCATAGAACCTACCTATATGGCATCCAGCGAATATCTACATCTGTCAAACTATCAAAAACTTGTCTATAAAATCTCATGTCACTTGCATGAGCTTGATGCACACCTATAATATTCCTCCAACCAAACTCTAATGGCTCATCAGGATCTCAATCTACTCTAGTGCCTAAGTGTATCTCTATAGTAACATGCTCCCACGACCAAATATACAATAATAAATATGGGCCAAAAACTAACTGCTCCTTTATAAGCACCCATATGAAGCTCTTGATACAAGTGACCTAACACAATGGGACCATGTGAAAAAAATATATAATTAGACCATGTTGGACACTACATCACCCAAACCTAACTGAAATCACTAATCACTCTTGCCTGGTAATAATATATCGGTAATAAGAGACATGAATATTAGGGTCACTCGATTAATCATACCCTTAATCAGTGCCCTATAGATGTCAATACATGAGTCCCATACACTAACCTATATATGTCCACATAATCGCTACATAGTCTCTCTAATTGATCCAATCCTCCAATTGGTATCCCCCATCATTGTCAACTTGAAGATACACCATACATCCTCAAGAGTCACCATCATCTCATATGTCATAAAGTGGAAACTACTTATCTCCAACTTCCATCTCTCTACTCAAGTTATAATCAGTACCTGGTCAATCTTAATCGATGAAATGGTCTTTATGTCATACAAACCAGTAAGCTCTAGAATGATGTAATCCATTACCATCAGTCTGTATATCATGAAGCACCATTGGATGCTGTAGTCTCAAAGCTAACATGCTAAGATCCTCCTATACAAATTTGCACTCACCTTGTTAACCTATACTAACTACACACCCCATTTTTTTATTACCCTTTAATTTTGTATCCCTTTTCTAACTACCCATTTCATCCCCCTTATCCATCTACCCTACCATTTCCCTATCTAACCAACCCCCATCTTTACCCCTATCAAAATCACTACTCATTTGATGCCCTTGGTTATAGTTTTGAAAAATCATAAGTCCCTCAATTATGATATTGTAATATCATAATTTACCTATTGTGGTTTTTTAAAACCACCACTTACCCCTTTTTTAGTTTTACAAAACTATGATTTCCTCTTACGATTTTATAAAATTGCAAATCACCAATCATGATTTTGTAAAATTATAGATATCAACCCCAATATCGTGATTTACAAGTGCAAAATCGTAACTTGGGGTAATGCACCCAAGTGCAATTTTGTGATCCATCATCCCCCCCTAAATACATAAATAATGACATAAATACAAAAAATAAAAATCTAAGGATAGGCACTTACCATTGGTTTAACGTCAATAGCGAGAGAGAGAGAGAGAGAGAGAGAGACCTATTGACGTTAAACCAACAGTAAGTGCCTATCCTTAGATTTTTATTTTTTGTATTTATGTCATTATTTATGTATTTAGGTGGGGGGGGATGATGGATCACAAAATTGCACTTGGGGGCATTACCCCAAGTTACGATTTTGCACTTGTAAATCATGATATTAGGGTTGATATCTACAATTTTACACACCCTTTCCCTATCTAACCAACCCCCATCTTTACCCCTGTAAAAATCACTACTCATTCGATGCCCTTGGTTATAGTTTTGAAAAATCATAAGTCCCTCAATTATGATATTGTAATATCATAATTTACCTATTGTGGTTTTTTAAAACCACCACTTACCCCTTTTTTAGTTTTACAAAACTATGATTTCCTCTTACGGTTTTATAAAACTGTAAATCACCAATCATGATTTTGTAAAATTGTAGATATCAACCCCAATATCGTGATTTACAAGTGCAAAATTGTAACTTGGGGTAATGCCCCCAAGTGCAATTTTGTGATCCATCATCCCCCCCCTAAATACATAAATAATGACATAAATACAAAAAATAAAAATCTAAGGATAGGCACTTACCATTGGTTTAACGTCAATTGGTCTCTCTCTCTCTCTCTCTCTCTCTCTCTCTCTCTCTCTCTCTCTCTCTCTCTCTCTCTCTCTCTCTCTCTCTCTCTCTCTCTCTCTCTCTCTCTCTCTCTCTCTCTCTCTCTCTCTAGTGTGAAGAGCATGGAATTCAATCCATGGTCAAGAGCTCCATAGCACAATTTCGCTATAAATAGAGTAAAAATGATTCTCTTTTTACCCCTATTCTTCTATTTTACCCCCCTCCTTATTTCTCCCAAAAATAATACTCGTTTAACCCTTGATAACCTTATCATATCATAATTTCACTTCCTTTTAAACATTTTAACCCAATTCTCTTCCAAATTTAATCCTGTTCTTACCAACATTATAACTCACCAATCATGTATACTTTGTGGCATCTATCCTTTCTCTAAAAAATTGTCATTTAATTCCCCTAGGATGTGTGTGTGTGTGTTTGTGTACATACATACATACATACATAAATATACATACATACATATATACACACACACACACACACACACACACATATATATATTTTTTATTTTTTTCCTCGAGGCATCATCTTTCTCCATCCTTGATCAGTTTTTCATCTTTATTGCTAAGGGTATATTCCTTTATCTTCCCATCCCTGTCTAACATCCAATATGTCAGAACTACATTATCTTGAGTTCTCTTCATACTATGTAGGAAGTACTTGGCCACTTTCTCAGTGCCCAAGGATAGCTTGGCCACCCATTTCTCATCCATCCAAGGTCACTCAGATTTATCTCTATTAATCATTTAGAGCTATAATTTTTATCAATCTTCATCTTATCATTGCCTTATCTTGGATAATTGCTTTTCCTGACATAAGTCCTTGCATGGGGCTCATCTCAAGCTTGTGGCCATATTTATCTTGACCTACGCATTCCCTTCACATATGTCTTTGTCTCAGGATTAGTTGTCTTATATGTTAAAAACCACCTACCTCTTTCCTTGGCATCGATTTATGCCTAAGACACATCATAAGAGGCTAATTTTTGTTGATATGATGCATTCCCCCTTGGGACTAGTCTTACACTTACAACAGTCATCAACCATTAATCCCTTGCATTCTTACTTGGGACATTATCACACTTATATCTCATTAATTAATCATCAGGGTATCCCAACCCTTTGTAATTTCATTTAAATTTCCCACCCATCATTCATTTTCGACTAACCATCTAGTTCATTCCTCCCCACATGTTTCCTCGAGGGGTCATCATGCAATATTATTCTCACTAACTCTTTTGTGCATTGGTATTTCTTTAAAAAACCATTGCTCTTGTCACTTCAGTCACAATGCCCTTTCAAAGATGATCAAAATGTATGCACTTATATCTATTCACTTCTCTCTATCCCTAATTTCATTAAATAATCATACATTTCATTTAACTTATTTACTAACTAGCCCCTTCCTATCCAATAGTCTAAATACCCTTAATTTTTCATCCCAAACTTATATATATCCCACAATATATTAATTCCCCATCATCCACCCTAGCAAAATCCTATTAACTTAATAATCCTATTTATCCCCACTAGCTAATTTTTAATTTCTAAAATTATAACTACACCCTATACATCTACTCATAGCCTTTCCTACAAACCTAGTTCCTAATCTCCATTTAAACTCCTTTAAACCACATTAAATCCCCTAATCCCCTCTATAAGTCTCTGTAAACCACCTTGAGCCCCTCACTTCCCTTTCTGGGGAATTTGTTATGATCCACATTTATAATATTCATAAATAATGCAAAATAAATGTATATCAATTCAACACAATAGATATTGATAGACCAAGATGTCTAAATATTCAATATATGCAAAATACCCTTAAGATAGGGCAACACCAACAATACTCCTTTAGGAAGGAATAACTCCACAATGTCTCTTTGAGGGGACAAAGTCCAACATCCTCTTACAATAGAAGACTTAATACTTACTTGATATCTTTACAATGATAATCATCTTCTTTATATAGACCTCCAATGGATGGGTAACCTCATAATCCCAATGTACGTTGACCATTACCCAATGCACTAATTCTACAAGTTACTCCATTATCCTAATATATTAGACCCATATAACTAAGGGGATGTGTGCCACATGTCAACATCTCCATCAACCCATATACATTAATATATCATATCCCTAGGTACATAGTGTTGTCCCCCAAAAATATCACTCATTTTTGGGACAACATTTGAACTATTTTGGTCTTATAAACCAAAATTGTCTCTTCCCTTTCCGAAATGTCTTAGGCATTCAAATTCCTCAGTATTCAAGCTTCTCAAAAATCTACGGACTATGTAGGCTTAAATCTATAGATTATACAGGCTTAAATCTACGAACTCAGTAGGAAGAGAAAATCTACAGACTCTACAGGCCAAGTTTAATAGGCTTTACAGGTTGATTTCTACAGACTTGATTTCTAAGGACTCTGCAGGCAGGTTCATTTCTACATGTTCAAAGGCTTCTGCAGGCGGGTTCTACCAAAAGAATCAGTTTCTAACACTTGGTCATTTTCAAGATTGAGTCAATACCTTGGTTCAATAAAAAATGTCTATCAACAAGCATTCACATAAAAGAGGCTTGAACCATTGAACCGTTGAACCACTTTGGTTCAAAGGTTCAACGAGTTCAAAGTTCAAAAGGTCCAACACTTTCAGTTTAATGATAGGTTCAATCAAAGGAATGGTTCAATGGCCTGGTTTAACCAAGTGGTTCAACGCTTTAGTTCATCCTTTGGTTCAATCAAATGGTTCGTCAGTCGGTTCAAGGCTTTGTTTGAACCGTTGAACCAAAACTTGGTTCAACGGTTGGTTCAAAGGCAGGTTCAATCAATTGGTTCATCGGCTTAGTTCATACGCTTGGTTCATTCAATTGAACCATCATCTTGAACCATTTTGGTTCAAATCTTGGTTCAACGAATTGGTTCAACAGTTGGTTCATCGGCTTGGTTCAACGCTTTGCTTTGTTTGCTTGGTTCAAATACTTGGTTCAATCAAAGGGTTCATCGGCGGTTCAATGTTTGGTTCAACCAAGCAGTTCAATAGTTGGTTCATCGCCTTCGTTCAAAGGAGCATTTCAAATGCAAAAGTTAAAAGAGCCTCCCGAAGGACAAAGTGCCCTTGCAGAGGGCACTTAGTCAACAAAAGTACCCTTCAGAAGGGTCATTTTCAAAGAAGGCCGCAAAGGTAATTCTTTCAAATTTTGTCTAAGGAATTCAAGAAAGACTAAGGCAAGAAGCAATTCCTTTAGACTTTTTGTTTGAAGGAATTCCTTTAGACAAAAAGCTCGAAGGAATTCGGAGAAGCTACTGGCAGAAAGCCTGAAGAAATAACCAAGGCAAAAGTGATAGGAACAATTTTTGCAAACTTTTTGTCTGCGGGAAATTTATGCAGAATTTTTGTCTGTGAGAATTTGTTCAGGGAAAATGCCCATAGAAAAGCCGTGAAAGGCCACCGAAGGACCCCAAAGGGTATGTGCCCTTGTGGGGGACTCCCGACTGCCAAATAGGACACTTCCTCGAAGCTGAAGGGTCACCTTCCCTTCACGAAGATGTAAAACAAGAAGCCCGAAGGCCATTCAAAGATCGTTTCTTAAGGCCCGAAAGGGTAGTTTATTTCCATAAAAGTTCCAAACAAAAAAGCCAAATAAGTACCAAAAGTGATGCCCCTGAAGACATCAAATTCAAGACAGCGAACTAGCCATTGAAAACATAGTGACGGGCACGCAAACATCAATTTTAAAGCTCATAAAATAGCCGTTGATCCTTTGAATCTACAGACCCGAATGCATTCACACACTTCAAGGCCAAGACCAGTAGAAAGTAAGGAAGAAACAAAACAACAAATTGAATCCAGGACCTGATTCAATTAACCAAAAAAGGAGGAATGATGAAGGTAGGATCAGATCACCAGGTGGACATTGAAAGTTGCAAACTTTCAATAGCGTGACTTGTTTCTCTGCATTAATAAAATCAAATGGGTAAATGCCCCTAAGTTCCAGCCTATCTTCTTAATAGATTCCAATGCAACATGATGTGTTACTATTCCCGAGTCCTTCTTGAAGAGGCTATATAAGGGACTCTCTTCTATTGTAAAAGTAATCTCTTTTTGACAATTAAAATGAAACTCTGTTGAAATTGAAAGGCATTTCTGAGACTTTGATCTTAGTTTGTTGATCATATTTTGTTATTGGAATAAGAAAGCAAGTGATTTTTCAAACTTTGTGTTGTGATATCTTTGTTGTTGAGGAAACTGTTCTTATGTCTTTTTCCTTAATATATCTTATGTTCCTTTAATTTAATAAGCAGAATTAGTGATAGCAGTCAGGAAGGTGTCTTGAAGAGTCAAGTGTGGAGAGACTTTGTGCCCCCATAATTGCCTTTAGTGTGTTTTCTTTTCATTTCTGTGTAAAGGACCTCGGGATGACTTTGTGCCCTCATTGTCTTTTGTATCTTACTCTTGAGCAATCCAGGTGGAGACTTTGTGCTGCATCTCGATTTGCTGGTTATTACATCCTTTGTTACATTTTGTTGTTACTACTAGGAGTATTCTTGTGGTTTGTTGAATAGTACTTCTAAAAGAAGAAGAGTGCTATATGTCATTTCCCTTGATTTTTTCCTTTGATTTGCACACATCATCTCTGAAGAAAGAGAGATGGATGATTTGTCCTACCCTTGAGTATTATTTTTAGTTTATATATATATATATATATATGGAACCTTCCCTTGATGAGAGGAGAGATCAGTCCCCTTTTGATGTGGTAAACCTACACATTTGGATGACTAATCTTCCTACTTTGGCTGATCAGACCTATTTTGTTTATCAGTACGCTGATCGAAAAAATATTCAACCAACACATAGCATTTCCTCCCTCCTTGACATGTTTCATCCCTGAAACATAAGAAGAAACTAAATAATGAGTGTGCTTCAAATCATTACACATTTTTTACCAATCTTGATCATCTAGCCATCTATATGTGATCTTAGCAGATGATAGTTATCTAAGCTTGTTGTCAAATGCCATTGTGCTCCTCTGATTTTGTTCATGATCATAATTGTACTGCTTTGGCATCCATGCATAATTCTTTTACTTTTGATTCCATGTACCATATTTCGTTGCGTTATTCCATCCATGACCATAGTATGGATTCCTCCATGCATAGTCATAGTGATTTCCTCATTCATTCCATGTTCCATAGGTTGACGTATTTCAATGAGTCCATACCTAACCATAGTAATTCTTCTTTGGCTTCCATGCATAGCCATAGTGATTGGAAATCTAATTTCCTGTATATCCAAAATGATTGTTGTTATGACACCCCCTCACTTGGTTCTATAATTGTTTCTTCTCATGATGATGTGGGTGTCTATATACCTCAACTTTTTATAATGCTTTGACCTTATCCACCTTTTGTTCTTCCTCTTTCCCCTGTTCTTGCTTTGTCTCTTGAGTAGATGAAGTGTTCACTTTTTATTGTAATGTGTCTTTATCTTCCTCATGCCCTTCATCACTTGTTTCAATCTCATCCTCATAATCTTCCTTGACTATTATTGGTGCCTTTCCCACTATGATATCTTGTAAAGTGACCTTCTTTTTCTTACACCAAAACTTCAAGAACTTTTTTTGAACATTAATATTGATTGTTCTCAAAGTCTCTAACCATGGACATACAAGAACCATATCCACATTATCCATATCCAAGGCATCAAAATATGAATGCAAAACATATTTTTCCATAATGATCTTCAAATCTTCAAGCATTGAAATATTCTTACCATCTACTTGAACCTCCCTGATATTCTTTTCTTGAACATGTAGATGCTTGGCCACATTAATGTTGATGAAGTTATATTTGTTGGTAGGGTTTATGGATACAACAACCTTCTTCTTTTGAATGCATCCATGAAAATAAAAAATTGACTCAGATTTCTTTGGAGCCAAATTATTTGAACCCTTACCATCCAATTCTTCTTCTTCTTCTTCTTCTTCTTCTTCTTCTTCACTTGCATGTTCTTCCTCTTTCTCATTATTTTCTTCTACTAGTTTTTCTTCTTCATCAGTTGCATTTTCTTCTTCATTACCATCATTATTCTCTTCCTCTTTTGCATCTTCTTTTATATCCCATCGATCTAGGAAGATATGTTCTAGCGATTTCCATGAAGAATACTTTTTTACAAATCTCAACTAATCAATCTAATGTAGTCCCAGCCCAAACAAAAAAGGAGATAATCATCTTTACCTAGAATTGTTTTTAATATGATTCTCTAAAAAGAGCCACCATTCTCTAGCATCAGTTCATCTTCCCCTAAAAAAAAATTTCAACTTCATGATTCACAAATAAAAACTAATGTTTGTGAAACCCTAAAATGTCAATAACTAATTCAAAATAGTCCTAAATTTTGACTGTATGCTACGCCCCTAACCTATCACATGTATAAGGATAGTATTAGCTGACTTATGACTTACTTATCCCTCTTTGATGTTATATTACATTTATCTATGCTTTCTTTTGATTAGTAGGTCGGCCTATGGAGTAACCATGGCCTAGATAGACTATATATATGAGGTAGTAGGTAATTATTTATCATCATATTGTGAATTCTACTCTTATTGAAGCTTATGGAGGTTGCCCCCTCGAAGTGGCTTATCTATTATCATATATTTAGATATATTTAAGTCATATTTGGACATAATTCTACTATTATACTTAATTCTTGAAGTAATTTCATTACAAGTGGTATCCGAGCTGCGATTTGGGCAATCTTGTGGGCGAAACACTAAATTTTTAAATTTTGAAATATATAAGAAAAAGTTGCGAATTTCTCTTCAAAACTTTTAATAGAGGTGAAAAATAATAAAATTAAGCTTCCATTAAAATTTCAGCTCATTTGGATCTATTTTACAAAATTTATCGCTATTTTATGGTTTTTCATAAAATTGCTCTATAGTGTGCAATTCAAAAAACAATTCTGAGTTATTTACATTTTTGGAAAGATTAGAAAAATTTGGATATGGTATGTTCTTTGTATATTTTTATTTGAAGCTGACATAATTCCAAAATCACTTGGTCAAAGTTGGGTCAAAATTGCCAATAAGGGTCGACATTGTAAAACCCTTTTATGGTAGGTCCACAAACTCAGGGCCGAGCAAAGGGTGTTGAAACTCTAGGTGAAACTCATAAAAAGTAAGAGATGGAGTTATAATGGGGATGTACTAGACCCTTTGTACTAGGTTTTTCTGACATAGATCACAAAGTGAGCCAGCTTGACTATAGTGTGCAAGGCATTCAGAGTGAGGTGCAAGTCATACAATCTAATATGCAATCCATACAAGATAGTTTGGGAGATATCATGATGGCTTTGAAAATTAATCAGTCAAATCATCAAGCTAACTCTATTGCACAACCCCACCAGGGTGGTTCTCTTAACCAGTCTACTTCAAATCTAACTCCATGGCCACAGAGGAACATATTACCAAAGGTGGATATGTGCAAATTTGATGGAAAAGATCCACTCAATTGGATCAACCAAATGGATTATTTTTTTGACCTACATCAGATTCCAAGTGGATAGAAGGTTGCCATGGCATCCTTGTATCTTGAACCTGATCAATTCATTTGGTATTGATGGTTGTGTGCTCAAAAGAAAAAGATGACTCTCAATGTCACTTGGTCAGTTTTTACAGAGGAGCTACAATTACACTATGGCAATAGTGTGACAAAAAATTACTTTAGCCAACTAAAAAAATTGTGACAAACTGGATCAGTCAAATATTATATTCATCATTTTCAGAACTTGTCCTTACGTGTGGAGATAATTTCTAAAGCAAACTTGAATGACCTATTTTTGGGTGTACTCAAGGACCACGTTCAACATGAGGTATGCATGTTTAATCCACTTAAGATTTATAATTTTATTATCATGGCACGTAGAGCTAAGAAAAAATTTATAGCCAACAAGAAGCAGCTATTCACTCACTTCAAATATTGTAGCATATCGTCACCAACATTTCCTCCACCTACTAGATTGACCTCTCAGCAAATTGAAGAGAAGCGTGCAAAAGGATTATGTTTCGGTTGTGATAGCAACTGGAGTAAAGGACATAGATGTGCTAAGAAGAAGTTATTCTACATTAAGGGACCAAATGAAGAAGAAGAAGCAGATGATGCCTCCAATGATGATGAAGAAGATATAGAGGAGGTACCTGAAGATTTCCAACCTACAATCTCTTGTCATGTACTTGCAGGTATTAGCACTTCACAAACTCTTAAGGTGGCGGGTTTCCTCAAAAAATAGAAGGTGACAGTGTTGATTGATTTAGGGAGTACACATAACTTTATAAACCATAAGTTGGCCACTCGATTGAACTGTTTCATCTACCCAGCACTAGGATTTCAGGTCATGATTGCAAATGGTGGCATAATTAATTGTTTAGGCAAATGCCATAGTGTTAACCTTACTATGGGTGGGTACAATCTTGACTCTCCTATGTTTTCTATTCCCATGGGTAACACAGACATTGTTTTGGGAGTCCAATGCCTCACAACTTTAGGTAACATTAAAATGAACTTCCAAGAACTATTCATGCACTTTCATTCTGAAGGTAAGAAATTTGAACTATGTGGATTACATGCAAAATCTCCACAATTGATTAGTTCACATCAGATGACCAAAATGCTAAAAAAGGGGGCAGAGGGAATTATTGCACGATTATGCTCCATAGAAGTTCAACCCACACAGGCATCTACACATCCTGATCTACAGATAATTCTTGAGGACCACTCATCTATTTTTGGGGACATGCCAAAAGGACTACCACAAAAAAGAGAACATGGTCATGCCATTCAACTAATTCTAGGTATTCAACCACCAAATATAAGACCATATAGATATCCATATGCACAAAAGAGTGAAATTGAAAAGATGGTCCATGAGATGCTGGAGGTAGGGATCATCAAGCATAGCCAAAGTGCATATTCATTACCAGTGGTCATGGTGCGGAAGAAGGATGACACATGGAGGATGTGCCCAGATTATAGGGAACTCAATAAGTACACCATCAAAGATAAGTTTTCTATTCCAGTAATTGATGAATTACTTGATGAGTTGCATGGTGCTAATTATTTTATAAAATTGGATCTTCGCTCGAGGTACCATCAAATTAGAATCAAGGATGAAGATGTTCATAAAACTGCTTTTAGAATACATGAGGGCCATTATGAGTTTTTGGTAATGCCCTTTGGTCTTACAAATGCACCATCTACTTTTTAGAGCTTGATGAACGCTATTTTTAGGCCTTTTTTAAGGAAGTTTATGCTAGTTTTCTTTGATGACATAATGATTTATAGTCAGACATGGGAAGCATATCTGCAACATGTGAAATAGGTGTTGATAGTTTTGGAGAAGCACCAACTTTATACAAAGCCATCTAAATGTGATTTTGGAGTACAAGAGGTAGATTACCTTGGTCACATTATTTCCCATGAAGGTGTCAAAGTTGATCCCCAGAAGATCAAAGTGATAATGGAATGGCCCATGCCAAAAACTCTCAAAAACCTTCGAGGGTTCCTTGGACTAACAGGTTACTATAGAAGATTTGTGAAAGGTTATGGCAGCATAGCACTCCACTCATTGCATTGCTAAAAGAGGTTGCTTTCCATTGGAATGATGATGCCACCAAATCATTTGAGAAACTAAAAGTAACTATGTGCACCACTCTAGTTTTGGCTACTCCAGACTTCTCACAGACATTCACTGTTGAATGTGATGCTTCTGGGTTTGGATTGGGGGCAGTACTAATGTAGAAAGTAAGACCCATTGCATTTGAAAGTCATCAATTCAAAGGTAAAAATATACAAAAACCTGTCTATGAGAAAGAAATGATGGCTATTCTTCATGCAGTTAAACAATGGAGGCCTTATCTAATGGGTAGACACTTTAAGGTGAAAACGGATCATGATAGTCTCAAATACATTTTGGAGCAAAGATTATCTGAGGAACAACAAAAATGGGTAACCAAAATGTTGGGTTGTGATTTTGAAATCATCTACAAGAAGGGTAAAGATAATGTAGTAGCAGATGCACTATCCAGATGGGATGCATCCACAAAAGCATTACTTTATGCAATGTCCATGTTGCAAGCACATTGGGTGGATGAAGGCTAGGTTAGAATGGGAGTAAGACAAAGATACACAGGTTCTGATTCAGAATCTCCAGCAAGGTAATTTAGCCTTTGACAAATTTGAATGGAAAGGTAATGTCCTATGGTATAAGGGTAGGTTATACTTGTGCAAAAATTCAGAGCTTAAGCATAAGATTCTTGTAGAGTTGCATACATCTCCAATTGGGGGCCACTTAGGATTCTTGAAAACTTATCATAGAAATAAGAAAGAATTATTTTGGGAAGGACTCAAGGGAGATGTACAAAATTTTGTGGAAGAATGCTTGATATGCCAATAGAATAAAGGTGAAAAAGTTAAGACCCCAGGTCTGTTACAACCGTTAGCAATTCTTAGTCAAAGGTCGGAGGAGGTTTCCATGGATTTCATCACTGGGTTGCCTTGTTCTAAAGGTAAGAATGTTACCTTGGTCATTATGGATAGGCTTACAAAATATGCCCATTTTTGTGCTCTCTCACACCCATTTTCAGCAAGTACAGTGGTAGCTATTTTTATGGAAGCAGTTCTCAAATTACATGGAACCCCAAAAATAATTGTAAGTGATCATGATCCTATTTTCACTAGTAATTTTTAGACTAAACTATTTTCTTATTTGGGTACTCAACTAGCTCATAGTTCATCTTACCACCCCCAATTTGATGGACAAACTGAAGTGGTTAACAAATGTTCAGAGGGGTATCATTGTTGTTTTGTATCAGATAAACAAGAACATTGGGTTAAATGGCTACCACTTACAGAATGGTGGTATAACACATATTTCCATACCTCTTCTAGAATGTCTCCATTTCTAGCACTATATGGTTACCATCCACCTTCCATCACTTCTTCATTAAAGGTGCACACCAAGGTTCGAGATGTGGAAGAGCACATTCAACATCAACAAGAGGTTTTGGCTAGTTTGAGAGAAAATTTGGCCTTGGCACAAAATAAGATGAAGCAACAAGTAGATCAACACCGTAGCGAGAAAAATTTTGAGGTGGATGACTAGGTATTTATTCGTTTACATCCTTACAAGCAGATGTCTTTGAAGCAACAAAAAAATGACAACAAACTTGCTCCTAAGTATTATGGCCCTTATCAGGTTCTATAATTAATTGGAAGTGTGGCTTACAAACTCGAGTTACATCATTCATCTCACATACACCCAGTATTTCATGTTTCCTATTTGAAGAAGGTCATTGGACAGAAAGTTTCAGCTCTAATAGAGCTCCCAGAACTAAATGAAGAAGAACGAGTCATTTTGGAACCAGAGAAGATCCTCCAAACACGTACTAAGAGGTTGAGAACCAAATATATTAGAGAATATTTGATCAAGTGGAAAAACCAGAGCAGTGAAGATGCAACTTGGGAAGGTGAAGATTTCCTGCAACAACATACAGAGTTGTTCAACGTTGAGGACAACATTGGTTTGAAGGGGAAGGGCATGCTATGCCCCTAACCTATCACATGTATGAGGATAGTATTATCTGACTTATGGCTTACTTATCCCTATTTGATGTTATATTACATTTATCTATGCTTTCTTTTGATTAGTAGGTTGGCCTATGGAGTAACCATGGCTTAGATAGACTATATATAGGAGGTAATGGGTAATTATTTATCATCATATTGTGAATTCTGATCTTATTGAAGCTTGTAGAGGTTGCCCCCTGAAGTGGCTTATCTATTATCATATAGTTGGATATATTTCAATCATATTTGGATATAATTTTGCTATTATACTTAATTCTTGAAGTAATTTCATTACACTGTATCTTCCTCTTATGGTATTGGAACTTTAAAAAAAATTATGAAAAAATTTGACAAATTTCAACCTACAGAGTGAATATACGAAAAATAATAAAATAGTAATAATTCACTACAAACAATTCAAAAAATTCTAAAATTTTTACTGTATATCTCTTATATGGTCATATAGCTCCAGTAAAAATTTAGAAGAAACATTCCATATATTTCAGAAGATATACCAAAATTAGTAAAAACCCTAAAACAATAACTCCCTTAAAACTGATAAAAAACCCTTGATTTTTTTACTGACTTGCTTAAAATATTCTCCATATCCAATAAAAAAAATTGTGTAGAAATTCACAACCAATCGAAAGATATTGATGATTCCACAAAGCTAGGGTTTCACTACACAAATTGCCCAAATCGAAGCTTTCATAACACTTGTTATGATCCACACTTATAATATTCAAAAATAATGCAGAATAAATGTAGATCGATTCAACACAATAGATATTGGTAGACCAAGATGTCCAAATATTCAATATATGTAGAAACCCTCAAGGTAGGGCAACACCAGCAATACTCATTTAGGAAGGAATAACTCCACAATGTCTCTTTGAGGAGACAACCTCCAATATCCTCTTACAATAGAAGACTCAATATTTGATATATTTACAATGATAATCATCTCCTTTATTTAGACCTCTAATGGATGGGTAACCTCATAATCATAATGTAGGCCGACCATTACCCAATGCATTAATTTCATAAGTTACTCTATTATCCTAATATATTGAACCCATATAACTAAGGGGATGTGTGCCACATGTCTGCATCTCCATCAACCCCTATACATTAATATATCATATCCCTAGGTACATAGCAAAATTCTAATGAATTTTTAATTTAAGGTCTCATTTAATGACATATCCTCCAAGGAAGTTTTAATTCCTTGGGAAATTGAGAGCCTTTGATCTTCAAGGACCCAACTTTGAATTTGAGCCATCCATTTACCCTCCCTTACTCCTATATAAACCATGTAAAGCTCTTGGCCATAGTAATGAGAAATTCAACAAGCTTGTGAATCCTCCATGCTCTCTTAGCCATTATCATTGCACTTATAATCTTTTGCTTGTTATATTGCATTCATAATCCTTGCTTGCATCCATAACTATAGTCTTTTGTATCCAACAAAGACTTGAAGCCATTTTGCCTTGCAATCAAACATCTTTTAATCCAATTGTCTTGAAGAAGCATCTATGATCTTAGAAGGAAGACTCAAGGAAGCCACATGATGGTAAGATTGATCTAATTAATTTTGATTACTCCCTCATTCTCTCTTTTTTATGTTTTGTGATATTTGAGTAAGTATTGATTAAATTATGCATGCTTAATGAATTTACTCAAATTTTACATCATACAATAGCAATTGTCGATAGTAGCCAAATAAGAAATGGAATCCATTTCAAACATTTAGATTAGCAATAAGACAAGGGGTAACAAATACTACAAATACTTAGTCAAATGGAAGGATGAATAGCCAAATATGTGACTTGGATGAATGCATCTGATGTTGAAAAACATGGTAATAATATAGAGAAGCTCACATCGGGTTCATGAGTAGGAGCTTATGGACATTTTCATTACCCTGGGTGTCTGATGCAGGGGTATTGAAGGTGAAGGGCAATTATATATCAACCAAAAAAATGTGTCAGTTTAGGTTTTTATTTATGTTGTATGTTGCCTTGTTTGTGTAAGCTTTTGAACATCTAATAATGATGTTGTAAAATTATTCATTTACCGTGTAACAATGCAAAGATATTTTGTATGTTTTTGTTAGTCTATGTTGTCTCTTAAGTCGTTGACATTTAGCAAAAATGATTCTTCAATGCAAAGATAAACTAGTAGGAGAGAATTCTTGAGATCATAGTACATGAATAATATGAGTTGTGTGTTAAGTTTCAGGGCATTTGGAGTAACAACATTAATGTACATAGAGTTATGACATCTATCATTTGACCTGGAATACCACCTAAGCATTAGGGGATTTAATAGATTAAATCACTAACATTTGGAAAAGATGATTTTTAACGTAGAGACAAACTAGTAAAAAAGACTTCTTGAGATAATAGTACTGAATAGTATGATTTGTGGATTAAGTTTCAAGGCATTTGAAGTAACAGAGTTAATGTACAGAGAGTTGTGACATTTTCCATTTGAATTGGAATATTACTTGAGCATTAGGGGATTCAACATATTGATTCTTTATCGCAAAAGCAAGTGAGTCATAGAGATTTATGAAGGTACTTAGAGCTTCATTTTGTAACCAAAGCATTGAATTTTTGATTTCTTAAAAGTCCTACATTATCATCTGACAATTTTTTATGATTGTGCTATTAAATGTGATGTGTTGAAAAGATCTAACATTGATGGTTAGTCCTAAAAATTATGGAAACTGAAAACTACCAAGATCTTATGTGTTTTAATGAGACTTGAAATTTGAAGAGATCCCCCCACAAAGCTAGGGGTGTTAGAAGAATAATCAGATTAGTTATAAAAGTAAGTTTAAAGAAGTTATCAAGTTGATGTAGAGGGTAATAGAGGAGTGTTGGGAGTTTTTTGCATCATATTTTTCGTTTTTCAAATAAGCCTATAAGGCATATGCAGAGCACTGTACATTATCCAACCATTGTAATGTCTCGAATTAATGAAAATCCAAATGTTTGAAGTGTTCATGTATGTGTGTTTGATCTAAGTTGTATGTATTAGTCTGAGTGAATATTTAAGCATTTCATAGCTAGAGAGTGTCCTTAAGTGGATACCATGTCTGAGCTTGCACCATATGGCATCCTCAAACTTCCATTCATTCAAGGTTACTAGCCTTTGCCTACGATGCGAAGATCCCTTTCTCTTTGTCTAGCCTTAGATAAATTTTCCTTGTCCATCCATGGGAACACCCTAACAAAGTCTCCTCCTTAGCTTTTGAGCATTATAAATGATGATCTAAGACCTCTATTTATAGTTTCCTAAGCTCTAATTACTTTGTTGAATTCCCATATAATTGGTTGATAACTGCATTAATGGGCTCTGCATGTTCTATGCAATTCTGCAAACCTATCCTAGAAGTAGCGTAGCATTTTACAAACCTCAAGCCATGTAAGTTTTATTGTTTTCAGAACATATTTTCACATAGTAGAGCTTGTCAGCTATCATTTCTATTGTTGCTTCACTTACAATACTGACCTAACCTAAGGAATGGATAAGTGTAGGTCCTCACAATTGACTGCTCATCCAATTGTCTTCTATTTCCCCGAATTCTACATTGAATGACTTACACCTATATGTTTACGTACTTTATGCCCAAGAATCTCCGTTTTTTCACGTGCCATCAACATTTCACATTGGGTAACTTATAGTTCCTTTGTTGGTTGATTATGCTCTATGCACTTTTATGCACCCCTCAACTATGCTTGTGCACTACTTTGATGTGCTCCCTCGTAAGCTCAACTCTTTATGCCTTAGTCACATAAGTTCAAACTTGGTTGTGGTTGAAACCTTCCTTAATCTCGTGCAATATACCCTCAATGAATAACTCATTTTGTGTCATGTCCCGTGGCACTATGAAAGCCTTAGTTACTTCATGCATTGTCACAAGAGTCTATACTTCTACACTTTGCTTCTTATCCCTAGTGCATCCTTATGTGCTTTGAAACTACATGTGCACGTTACTTGATTTAGCCAAAACTTTTAACCCCTTTTTATTTTCCAACTCTTTTCACACCTTAGCTACCTTCCTTCTACGCAAGTGGACTCTTTCATAATTCAAAATAGACTTTCAAAATGTTGTGTTGTGCAAATGCTTATGGCTAAAATTGATTTATTTCTAGACTAGCTGATTCTTTTTTTGGATGATGTAAGATTGCCAATTTGCCTGGGATGCTCCTACATTATAGGCTAACTCTACTAACAATATGAAAACATAGAGAAATGTGACAAGATAAAAGGTGATGTAGACCACAAGTTAGCCATGCATATCCCTATACATGTTATATGTTAAGGGCATAACATCCTTCATTCATGAGCTTTCAATGTACATGAGTACCTCACTAGGCATGATGCCACGACCCATTTATGAGGACTTGAGCCCTATTTTTTTTTGTACATGCCTCCCTAAGTTTCACTAAGGGGGTTGTTAGAGCATATAGTTAACTGTAAAATGTTATAATTTTACATATGATTATAAATTTTATCCTAAGTTTCTATTTTTTATCTATTATAAAATTAGAATAATATACCTTTTAGTTGACCAATATAAATACCCCATTTATTTGGCCAATAAGATTTTTCCCCCTCATCATGCAATCATAAAAAGGGACAGACATTAGAAATCCTATTATTAATTTCTTATGTAGACAAATTTTTCATCAAAGAAGAAGAGAGAAACTTATAGAGACTCTGAGAGACCCGTTCTCCAGCTTGTGATAGGAAGGTATAATGCTGTTGGAGTATGAGAGCTCACAACATGTTTTGTCTCCCTTAGAGGATCTTGTTGTAATATCTTAATATAGGTTTGTTTCATGCATATTTTATTTCATATTTATTGTACATGTCTTCATATTTTAGAAGCTTGTTCTAAGGTTTGTTTATGAAGAGGGAATGGCCACATCCCCAAGCAGTTTAGAAACCTCCAATAATGTCAAAGTTCCAAATTATTAGTTATAAATTATGTATCATCCTCAAATAAGAATCTCCAATACTTGTCAACATCTAGCCTTAGGCCTCAAATTCTATCTTACTAATTGTAACATTCATATGTCGTTGCATGAGAGAAATGTCTACAATAGTCAATAACATATTAGGCCATAATCATAAAAGACCATAATTCTAAGATCCCAACACAATTTTTACATCAAGATATCTTAATGCAATGACTGAGTTGACCTAATACAATCTAAGTTTCAAAATGTCGCACTAGCATAGACAAGGTAAGTGACTTGTTTAAAAAACTAATAGAATGATTAAAGGATATCATAATGCATCAACTAGAAAATTCCCTTAATATCATAACCAATGTGAAGGCATGGGAACAACATCTACTAAAGTCAATAACATATCATAGCATATCGTTAAGATCCTTACCTCTTCACAAAATACAACTATATGTTCGAAGTCCTTCATTGCAATCCATGTCACCACATTTTGTTGAGTTATTTTATCAAATCGTTCACGTGCCTTGTGTATGTTGCACTGAATGCATTGATTATAAGGTATACAAAGCATTTTTATAATAAGGATGACAACTACTAAAACATAACCTTGATAGCTATGTTACTATTTTTTTTAATATGACTAACATCAAATTTTCAACATGTATTAAACATGATGATGAAATTTTGATGTACATGTGCATATCAAAATGATTGAAACCATGTAAAAATTGACCCTAAGAGAGTATTCAATACAATCAAAATATCAATATAATTACATTAAAATTTCAACATCCATATGTACATCAAAATTTCAAACTTGAAATTCAACATGAAAGAATTGACCCAAGAGTTTTGACATATTTTTTTACGTTTTTTAGCATAAAAGCAACATATAACCATTGAAATCAACATTGAAACTTTGATCAAATATTGTAATGTTAAATACAAAACTACCTTGAAGCGCAAAAGTAAATGCAAACAATTAATATTAAATTAAGCTAAAAAAAATTCACATAAATAATATAATGACTGATCAAATAAAGGAAAAGCCAATACAATTTATACTTATTTACAAAACCTTAATAAAGCTCAATTTAAAAAGAAGAAAAGAGGCCCACTTATCAAAAATATTATATTATTTCTATAAAAAACAAATTATTTTATCATTATTATCAATCTAGTCACAATATGATTTCATCCTACCCACTTTTTTTTTTTTATCAAATATATATTATATATTCTTTTTAAATTGAAAAATATAAAACATGTTTCAGTTTTCAATTTTTTTTTTAAAAAAAAATTACCTCTACCTTCACAATACTTTTAAAAGTTCGAAACAAAGTGATTATATGCTATTCTTTGTTTTAGAATCCCTTACCATCTCCTATTATTCCCTTATACCAAGAGCCACACAATCCTTGTGGAAAGTGTGCATTCGTGCAAAGTTTTCTTTGAGCATCCTTTGGACACCATGCTTATTAATACTTTTCTCTTATCTACTAGAATCCATTGGTCTAAGAATCCATTATTGATTCCCTTTATTCTACTCTTTTAAGCATATATTTGCTATTGAAGACTTTCATCCTCTCTTTTTCGCTTGGGAGGGGGGCAGGGGACCACTCTTGATTATTTTAGGGATCTACAATCTGGTTGATGGAGAGGAAGAATATTATTGCCGAAAGTATATAATCGGAGGGTTCATGGTATAATGGGCACATAGGTGATGAATCAGTTTGTAAGAGAGAGTCACCAACAATTAGCAAGAGTGGAATTTCGCAGCGGCACCTTCCCTCTTCCTATATGGGATATGGGCCCACCTCTACTTGTCTATAAAGTAGTGTTTGGCCTCATCATCATATCATCCTTTCAATCTTTTCTTTTATTAAATGAAGCCCTCAATTTATCAAAACATTGAAAAAAAGTAGATTGAAAACTCATAATATCTTGAGGATATGGTGAAGTTTGTTGTCTATATTTTTTCAACCGTGATATAATGGCGTAGATTAGATTGAGGTTTTTTGTCTTTAGTTAACAGAAAATTTGTGGAGAAAGTAATAGAGTCATTTAACCAATAGCATGTGACAAATTCAAGATAGGTGCCTCAAAATTAATCTACCAACATTTTTCAGAGATACTCAAGTTTAAAATAATGTATAATCGAAAGGATTTCGTCTAACTGGTGAGGATGATAGTTGTTTATATCTACTCACCAAAGAACAAATCCCTCTAGATACCCAACACGAAGAGTCAAACGGTTAAGACCAGGGTCATGTCTTAGATGATTTCGATAAGGTAAATGCCACTTACTCGTGGCTGCTTAACCAAAAAAAATCATTGATTTAAATGTATGCTTACTTAGCATTGTAAATATATCATATATTTATTTCTAAAATATAAATAAAAATGCCAACATTCTACGAAACTCGATAATTCTATGTGATGCCTTCAAACATATCAATATATGTTTATGTGTACTAAGTAATACACAAATGGTAAACATAACACAATCCAAGTTAAATGGCTTGTCCTATCATTCCCTCGGCCTATTCGAAGTAGCTTGTCCTACAATTAAACGAATATATTTATAGGAATAATATTTGTTTAAATTCGACTTATAATCAGGGGACTATAACAGAAGACCCCTGAAATCTACGTAACGCAGTGTGGTGACAACAAATTTATCAATAAACAAGATGAATTAGAACTAAAACTGAATCCCTCCGATTGAGTCACAAATGATTGCCAATAACACCGAAGAAAACAGATAAAACATAACACAGATGCATCATTAAGTCGGTAACAATCTTATATTTTTAAAGTATGGTAACCATCTTCCCCCAAAAAAACAGACATAACACGACAGAGATAGAGCATTAAGCCAGTAATAAGTTTATGTTGCTAAGGTATGGTATTCATGTCCATGAAAAAACAATAAAATATGGAACAAGAACGAAATATAAATCTCTTCTACACAATTATCAGAAAGTATGGAGATCTTCAAACATAATATTCAATTTAAAAGTTTACTGAAGTTTAGAAAGTGAGTCAACCAAACAACATTTAATGTGTGAGATATTGTAATAAAACTAACTTAGATGTCTGTTCCAATTTGGAGGTGTTTTGATACTAAAGCATAGACATCCCCAACAAAATCAAAGGAGAATTATAGTCTAAAATTTTATATTTGGCAATTATTAGGTAGCTCAAAATTTTGATCCTCGACAATTTTATCATTATTTTTAAAAATACATAAAACATTTTTTAATCATATTTAATTAATAGAAAACTTTTTTTAATCATTTAAAAAAAAAACTTATAAAATGAGAAGCAAGTCATAGTTGTCTTGCATGCTTCATCTCCTATTCTCTTACATAGCTTGTGAGAGGCCTCCCACAAATTAGTGTGTGGTGAGCTCTATAAAGAAGATATCATGAGTTCTTTGGCATCCATATTGAACTCCATAGAAGCTCAAGAAAACGAGGCTCCTAATGAGCAGGGCTTAGATGAAGTCCACAACGCTGCCAAGCTCTTCTATGCCTCACTACTGAATCCCACTTCTCAGAGAGAGGCCCATAATCTCTTCAAACGGCTTGACAAGGACAAGAATGGTAGAGTCACCAAGGAGGAACTCGGGCAGTTGCTCAAGGGCTCTCGTGCTTCCTCACACTTGGACTACTTGTTTGGGCTGCTTGACACAGACAAAAATCAGGAGCTCAGCTTTGAAGAGTGCATTACACTATACTATCTCATGCAAGCAAGGCCTGAATGTGATCACTGTGGACTGCCTCTTGTTGGGCTGTTTTATGCCTGTGTTTCCTGTTGGGATTGCAAGAATGGAGCATACAATCTCTGTTACAAGTGCTACAAATCAAAGAATTACAGCCATGCTCATCAGGAATTCCTGGACAATTACTTGGCCTTCAAGAGGTTACTAAGTTTTACGGACAAATCCAACAAGGTAAGAGAAACTAGCTACAACCTCTGATACCAGAAACCTGACATTTTCCTTCTGTTTTGCCTTTCAATACTCAGAAACCCAAAATCTATTGGAAACCATCATTTCTTGGCCATTTCAATCTCTGTTTTTTATTTAATTTAGTTTTTTATTCATTATTTATATATAGAGTACAAAATTAAAATATTTTGATTTTTATGCATGTAATAATCTAATTTTATGAATTTTCATGATAATAATACTATATAGCTGTTTTATAGACGATCTGAAAAAAAACACACACATATATATCTGTGTGCAAACTTCTTATATGCAACTTTTTCAATCCCCTTTTTCAAGGTATTGCTGTTATGGTTACATTTTTACCATTTCTCATTTCTGGTAACATAGGCTACAACAATCATCTGTTATGCACCTTTATTAATCCTTGTTTGTTATGAACAATCACCAAACAGCAACACTTCTTAGTGTAGATTCGTATTTATAAACTGCCAATTTCTTTAATCATAGCTTTCCATTTAATTTATGGTGATGAGAGAAAAACTATACCATCTGTACATATCTGATTAACCATCATTAGTTACAGAAAATCGACTCACAGGGACACAATCAACCTTACGTGCCATTTGACTGGTATAAATCAACATTTTTACTTTGTTTACAACTTTCTATTTTGATTCTATATATTGCTGAATATCTAAATTCCTGCATATTTTCTGTGTATATATGTTCCATATATAACATCTAAATTTTCAATTTGAATCTTCCATGGCTTGATCTTCAAATTTCTGTTCACTTTTTATGACAGATTCAATGTAGTGTTTGTGGAGATATACATGATGGGAATATACCGTCCTTCTTCCCCGGTGGGCAACATATTGTCAAAAGAAATGATGACTGTGGTTATATCTGTGAGTGGTGCCTGAGACGGACCTGCTCTTCCTGTGGCTGGGTTTTCAGCAGCCTGCAAAATGATGCGAGGCCTCGCCAGTGGCTTATGAATAACTTCTACTGCAACAGCTGTGGGAAACCTGGGAATATTACTGATAAAAGTGCGTTCATCGAGGTCAGTTCAGAAGCATTTTGTTGCTCTAACATATTTTACATTCTAAATTATGGTTATGTAAAAAAATGTAAAGGTTGTTTTGACCTCGATACCAAGTTCAGGATTAAACTGAACCTTGCCAACCCACCTACACCAAAAACTGTGGGAAACCTGGGAATATTACTGATAAAAGTACATTCATCGAGGTCAGTTAAAAAGCATTTTGTTGCTCTCACATATTTCACATTCTAAATTATGGTTATGTTAAAAAATGTAAAAGTTGTTTTTGACCTCAATACCAAGATCAGGAATAAACTGAACCTTGCCAACCCACCTACACCCAGAGTACAATTCTACAAAGTATTGAAAGTGAACCTTGCACTCGTATGCACAGGTATAGTTCCCACTGAACAGGTATAGAGATACAAGCACAAAACTCTTAAATAGTGCGTAGCATATATATATGTAATAATGCTCATTCTTTTTGCTAAGCCACTAGGTCTTGAGAGGGCTTTATTCCACCAATGTCTGCCTGGGATTTGTATCTGACCTCATTCTCTCAGCCACGTGTCAATATAAGACGCTGCTGAGGGATATAGGATGATTCCCATCTCTCTATGGGCCCGTCATCACAGACATCCATGAGGAGGGCCTTGGTGTTGTTACTTTGATCATAAAAATGTTTAGCTCTGTGGCTTTTAGGTACTCTTTCGACTGTCATTTTTTTTAGTGGAGAAAGTAGGGCAACCATTACTGAGTCTAGGCAACAGGAAACTATTTTGTGCCATGTTTTAGCTGCACTACACACTTATCTCTTTGGCCACAGGCTTTGAACCCTGGTGGAGACCTCGAAGCTCCCAGAGTGCACCAGTATGATGCATGTCATCAAACCAGTTATTCCATATTGTGTTTAGGGAGAAACAATTACTCTACTAATATTTCTAACAGGAGGCCTAATATCCTTTATTTGATTAGCCACTTGATGTTCTCTTCATTTAGTCACAGTTTTAGTCAAGTTTACTCGTTGTCCTCTTATGTAAATATTGAGGATTGTAGTGCCTTTCATTCCAACCATGTTTGTTAACTCGTACCATATAAACATTTTTTTTTCAATATCCATTAACTACTACTGTACGTAAGGATAGTTCTATAGCATGGTGTTTTACCCTCAATTTTGGTTTTTGAGATGACGACACTTAGAGCTTAAAGCTTGTATCATGTTCCTTACATTTGTCTGGGTTGCTACCCCAGCCACTATGGAATTTCCCTGGGATCACACTACAATTTGCCACCTCTGACATGTGCATCTCCCATACTGCCTGCACACGATCCCACTGACCTGGGGAATTTCCAATGATGACCGAGAAATGGGAGTCCACCACTAGAAATACCGTTCTTGTATGCGACTTTGTGTACCCTGCAAAAGGGTTTTACCAACCCGAATGGGCATTGGCTCAATATGTGTAGCTCAATCACTTTTTGCATAATACCATCTTCCTCGATCTGTATCTTTTCTGCATGCATAATTAGACCGATATACATGCTCAGTAATCCAATTTAACAAATACATAAACCTTTTAGCATATATTTATATTGATATAGTGTTATGAATATGTATACATTATAATATTATTATGTATTGATTTGCAGAAGTTTAAGAGGAGATGCTTTGATGGTTCAATTCCTCAATGTGAGAATTGTCACTTCAAGATAAGAAATGATGAATTGTTTTTCCCGCCAAGAACTCAGCAATTATCAACATCCATGAGCACCAAGGTCGCTGTGGCACCTGACAAAAAAATCAATAATGGCAACAATACTGTTGCAATTCCATCTAATCAAGGTCTAGGGGGGTTTGGAGATCTTATTAATATTGCTCAAATGGCCTTCACTGTAGTACAGGCATCTAAATCTCAACCATCTCAAGAAGGTTTACAAGCTTCACAATGCAAAATGATGTAATATTGACTGGTTATTTTTCATATATATTATACAAACCTAATGCATATCAAGTTCATTTAGATTTTTAAATTAATAGCACCGATAATCTTATTGAAAACATCTGGGACTTGGCATCTACGGTATGGAAACATGAAAGCCAAAGTTACAAAGTAATTCATGTGTACAAGGTACTACAGAGGCTCTTATTTTCTACTGTTATTAATTAAATTAACAGCCTATTCTATTTCCTCATAGTGACTACTCAAAACTTCATTTGCAAAATGTACCGTGGTACATATATCCAAATTATTCTAAAATTCCATCCCAATCCTTTCAAATTTGTGTGGATATAACAAAGCAATGATAATTAAACGAAATAAGGCATGAAAGAGGAGTAACTGCACAATGAGCAATATCACAGCATTCTCCATCAGTCACTTCACCATCTTTACAAATCCTATGTTTAATTTTTTAATATACTGATTTATTGGGGGTTGATTGTACAAGATTAACAACCAATCGCAAGCTATACATTGCCCTATAAACAATAATAATTTCACTATTTACTCGAATGATATTTTATAGTCATTTCGTAGTGTCAAACATGAACATAGATATCTGCTCCTTTTGTGTTAGCACTTAAGCTTTACTGTTAGACAGATTCATATATCTTGGACATGTCTAACATGTCTATTCATACAATATTCACAATCATTTTACTTATTTAAACATCGGACATTGAACTCAACTTTCACTGTCATCCATGCTTCCATAACTGCAATACTGACGAGTCTTAATGCCTAATAAAAATCATTGCAGTTTGCATTAATGATTTTCTAAAGGAAGCTAAATATCTTTCTTCTTAACCCAATGGTAAAAGGGGAGAGTGTTTTGAGGACAATTGAGAAACCAGCTACTTTCAATGTGGGGATGGAGAAGTCAAAAGAGGAGGCCCTCTTGAGTCCTGAATTCGGGATGATGGTGATGCTGGTGCCGGAGAAGGGGCCTGTGCATCATTCTGTATAGGTGCTCCATGAACATGGGAATTAATGGGTGAAGGATCTGGATCAGCGTAGTCATAGTCACTTATTATTGCTATACCTTGCTTTCTTGAATCGGCAGCCAATTCAGCGCTGTAACTTGAGCCAAAACAGCAATCAATCTGTGGAGCAAAACAATCATATCATAGAACATATTACTAATTTTTTTGAAGGAAAAATTGTTGCCTCTCTTTCTAATAGTGTCAAATTAAAAACAGTTTTCCATTTGAAAATTTTGAAAAATCTCACTCTGATTCTGAATTAATGACGCAAACTGTGTTCCAAAACTATAATCTCAACCAGTTGCCCAGGATTCATATTCCAGAAGAACTCTTGAAAAGTGTTTGGGGTTGGATACTAGTTTAATCTTCACGTATGTAGATATGTTTATATATACATACTAAAAATAATGTCTTTAACTCACATTATAGACTTCAGGGCATAGAAATGGCATGTCAAATTTCAATGCCCTCTCATGTGTCTCTTGAGAACGTGTCATGTCAGGTTCCAGTTTGTTTAGAAAGGACAGGAAAACTTAAAATAAACAGACACAGAAGGATTGAGAACAATACTTCTAATGCCTTTAGGAGCCAAATTTAAGTGCATGGTTGCCATCAGATCTGGAACAAGTGGAAACAATGGCATGTCAATATGTACTTGTAAAAGAGAGATTGTTTTGACAGGATTATTTTGGGAATCCTCAGAACATTAGTAATCCGTTTTGCTGAGATTAGGGTTACTTCTGCTCTAATTCTGACAAGACAACATTCTATTAGATGGGCAATTACTTCCGATAACACATTCCACAGGGTGCATTTAGATACCCAGTTCATCTACTAGGCAAATATAAAACACGGCCAAAAAATCATAATTTCCACTAAAAAGCAAAACAAGAACTATCAGAAAAAAAGAAAACATTACATACTATTGGCTTTCTATTTAGTTTACAAGTTTAAAGCAAAACACCATATCCCAGGGGCAAAAATATGTGCATACCAAGAGGCTGGATTCAAAAAAACGCACAATCACATATGACAACCATTCACAACACATAAATGCAAAATATTATAATCGATTGTTCATTTACATCTATATTACTAAAAGACCTGAAATGCATATCATGGTATTCTCAATGTATTCTTTCTGTGTATTGATATGCAATGAAGCATAACTATACGGTTTATGGCATAATCTTAACTATTGAATAATGGTGCATTGAAACCGAATATCCCAGTTAGGTCATCAAGCTGTCAAAAGTACCATAAATCTAAAAAAGCGATGGACATCAGCATCTTGTGCATTCCCTTCAAGTGGAAGTATGTTTTTAGTGTGAGCACAGGAGGTCCAGAGCAAAGTTTGGTGGAATGGTGGGTGATCTAGGGTGGATGAGGCATTCCCCTCTACATTAAAACACATGGGGTTTGAGTTACTTGACCGAAAAAACTTAATGGGCTCCATTTTAGTGGTTCCAGTATGCATATGGATTGTGTACTAACTAGAGAAATCACTATATTTTCGGAGTGTGATCCGTAACGTCGATCCAAAAATGTTATACACGGTTTAATCCAGAAAACATTGTTCTTTACTTAAAGGACCGTAGAAATAACATCTCTCTTACACTATATTTTCATCTGTCCTTGTACCAATCAAACCAAATCATGGCTGATTCTTGACGGTATTGATTCCAAAATCCCATTAGGTAAATTTGCAAAAAATATAAGAGAACCCAACCAACTTGACCTTCCCTAAGATGACCTAATGGCAAAGTCTCCACACCAAATTCAGTCAATCAGACTAATTGTGTTCACAGACAAGTCAGATCAAGAGATTCTCAGGGAAACCCAAGTAACTGAAGCAAACCATCACAACAGTGCTAGTCATACACCCCCATAATGTTGGAAGAACAATTCACTTTTCCGGAGCTTAAAGGGACGAGTAGCTCAGTGTAAGAGCACCCTAGCATGGAATGGGAAGTCTTACATTAGAGTCCTAGCTGGTCCATGGAAAATAAAATGGGAGGCACTCAATACCCAAAAATCAAAATGACTGCAACATTTGACATCCTTCAATCATTCTGGTTTTGCCTGATGCTAAATGTTGAAAAATACAAAATCATGACAATCAGCTAGAAAATAAACTTATTCTTCTTGTTGCATTTGCTTACACCCATATAAACTCTTTTTTTTTCAAAACACGTCTATAATACAATGTAGAAGCTCAAATCAGACAGAAAACGTAATGCTACATATGTAAGGTCATCTACCTTTGGAAGGACTCCATGATTGAGTTGAGAACTGACCAATGGGACCCCTGTAATGATAAGAATGCAGGCCAATGCAATCAGATGGAACCTCATGGCACAACAGAACAAAAACCCAAAAGAATAATCAGAGGTATGATCAGAATAGAATGGCTTCCTTGCTGTAACAGTCCAAATATAGTATGATTTATGGCAATAGAACACTTTGGTTGTAAACAAAAAGATGTGATCCAGCCGAATGTAGAAGAAGAAACGAAACCGAGGTAGTGTGATATCATACGAAAGCCGAGCATGTATTGGCATTACAATGACTGCTGCATACCGACTACTGTGATGTGCTCGTCTTACAATGAATGCTGTCACATTCTGCATTCAATGTGAAGGGTGTATTAAGATTTTGTTTAGGATTAGGTCGTTGGAAGCTAGGTGAAACTGAAAAAGGTGGTGACAGATGTACTTTGTTTTATTTTCTCTCTTTCTTTTTAGAAGTGGAATCACCGCATTTGTGCTTGTGCATTTAGATTATATTCAACGGATTACAATATGGCGTTGAGATGTCATCCTTCGCTTTTTGCGTTGTATATTTTTTCTTTTCAGTATCTATTGTGTATTAATCAGTACAAAGTATTAATTTCTATTCGAAAATGTGTAATTAATGTGAGTAAAGTTTTTTTAAAAGGGATTTGGGTTAAAAGTGTTAATATTAGTTTTTGTTATATATACGAATGAATGATATAATTTATATAAAATAAATTAATTTGTTTATTTTTTATTAGTCGAATTAAATGAAAGTTGTTTATTTTTGAATTTTTTTAAAGATAGATATGACGGTTTATGGGTCCTTTTCTTATTAATATATGATTTCAAAAAAATTATTTGCTCTGATTTAATAGGTAAACTATTAAGGCATTAACTATTACTGTTTTAAACAAAACATACTACCATTAAGTATTTTTAAATACTTCAACTTAATAATAAAGAACATACTATACAAGCACGAAGACTATCCTAACCTATATGTTGTCTTATACCAAATGATAAAGCATTACAAAAAAGACCACCATCTAATCTATCAGGATGCCCTGGTCGCCCCCCCAGTTGTCATCATGAACTTGAACTACACTCTGAACCTAATTTTTCTCTAGCACCTCTGGGCCTTGGCATTCCAACAATTGGGAACGAGAATGAACCTTCAAAATGGAACCTACCTGCAGAACAACTCCATTCGACACCCCAAATAGAGAAGAATCCCGCATTTTTTGTCACTTCTTGTGTTCCCCCAGTGCCTTCACCTCACCCTTTTTCTCCTCCCACCATGGAGGTGCCTAAAAGATGCCATGAGCAAAACCATGAATCAATCATTTGACCACCTACAGCGTCACCGACATCCTACATACAGCGCTCCATTTTACCAACAGAGGGAAAGGGGTTAACATTTCTTGCATATTTGGAAGAACCACTCCCTTTGCTTCTCCCTCTCTCTCTTCCTGAGAACACAATGAATCCACTTCTTCAACAAAATTTAAAAGAGATACAAACCTTTCCTCTAGAGCCCTGAAAATCGACATTAGAAAAAGCCAAGACCATCCTTCCTTGAGAAGGGGAGCTTGGTAAAAGGGCTCTCCTACATTTTTTCTATCTTTGACAGCAAATTAACCCTATACTCTAGCCAAACAAAGAAAACAACCAATTTTTTTACCTGATCTTTATCCGCAATTACCATAAGTAGATTACCAGTAAATAGGGAAGCCAAGTCATAATTCACCTTCACTCTTCTACTTTTTTCCAACAAATCAGTGACCAAAATCTTTTCAATTACTTGTGCAACTTCCAACGACGGAGTCCAAAACACATTCTGTAGATGTGTCCTCAACACACCACCTACAAAGCCCATCTCCCTCGACTTAGCACCTCCAAAACAAATCGATCACACCAGGGTTTCCAAAACCTCTGACTCCATTATCCACAGCTTAGAAGCTCTATCGCCTAAAAACATAATGCCTTCACTAAAGGGAAGCACAACCGATATAGCCATCCTCCCAAGGATCTCACATGCCTCAACTTAATTACACATCAAATACCACGTCATATCAATAAAACCACCATCATTGAAAGATCCACCAACCTTTCTCACAAGCCTCAAAAAGACTAATAATCATAACTTTATCGCTTCTATCCCATTGTACTCCAACCAACGTTCTTTGTACTTATCAACCCTTTCATCCTCCCTTTGATCAATTTTTGACATTCGCTAGATAATCTACTACCTTATTTCTTTCACAAAAGCAATGGGCACAAGACTAGATTCAAAAGAGCCCTAGCTTCACCCAAGCCTGCAACAAAATATTTTGCAATTCCCAAGCTTTAACCTTTTGAAGAGAGAGGGCCTGAATAATAACTTGAGTGTCACCTTCTATTTCTAAACACTCCACTCCACATTCAAGGGCTACCTCAATCCCAACCACCACAACTTGTGCTTATGCCTCATTATTAGTCCCATCAAGGAGCTTGAAAGAATCTACTTGAATTAAAGAGCCACTATAGTGTTTTATCACACAACCTACTCCTGAAGTCTTTGGATTGCCACGACAGGGTCTGTCAAAATTTAACTTTAACCAACCCAACTTTGGGGGATTCCATACCATTGAAGCTCCATTGTTCTTTATAGACTTCTATGTTATTGACCCTAAAATGGGAGTAAAATGTTGGGTAACAAGATTTTTGTAAACAGACCCGAAACCACAAATATTTTTATATCTAGAATGACCAAACCAGCGGTGAATAGTATTCCTAGCCATGAGCTATGGACTTGCCTCATCGTATTGAACACATGTTTTAAGCCACATGCTGACCACCATCGCATTGAACATCAAGTCAGTGGTATATTACATTAGATACTTTTCATGAATAACCCACCATTGTAACTTAGTGTGAGAATGACACTAGAGAATGGTCATCTTAGGAATGGACCTTGAAACCTCCCACTTCTAATACTCAACTGACTCACTGCTATGTTTTGTTAGAGAATTTTTGGATATGAATGCATTGATCTCTCCCATTACTCGGATAGGTCCTCTTAATTTCAAACTTCTTGCTCAATTTTCCCCTTTCCCTCTTTTACCCTTTCCCTCTCCTCATTATCCCCCCTTTTTTTGTTTGATTGTGGCCAAAAAACTCCCTTCTCTTTAAACCCGACTTTTGTCCCCTGACACACCCAACCCCTAATCCCCTTGGTTCATTTAATTATTTTAATTCTAATTTTAATTAATTATTTCATACCCACATATTTATTTATTTATTTTAATTAATTTTATTTCTTTTTTACTTTATACATATTCTTTATTTTATTTTTACTATTATCGATATATTGATGGTTTTTCATATTCTACATTGTTTTCTCTTCCTTTGTCAAATTTTTATGGCCCTTTCTGTTTATTTTATTATTTATAATTGTATATTTATTTTATTTTATTTTATAACTTTAAATTGGTATTTTTAATACAATTTGTAAAATTAAAATTGACTACTTTTAATAATGTGTTTTTATAATGATTTTTTATGTTTCTTAATTTATATTGAGAAATGATAATTTTTATTGTTTTTCTTTTATTTATTTGTTGGTTATTAGTTACAATTTTATTGTTTTTAATTTTTAATTTTTTAGTCTAAATTTGGTGACTTTGTAATTTTTCTACTCTATTGTTTTTATCCTTGGTAATTTTATTGTCTTTTAATTCTTTATTTTATTTTATTTCTTTTGCTTGGTTTTATTTTTATTTTTTTACAAAATAATAATTTTATTTTTTTTGAATTTTTAATCAATTAAATTTATATTAATAATTATTAAATTGAGAATGTAAACCTTTTAATTAATAATATAAACAAAAATCATTTCTGATAATTTATTTATTTATTTAAAAATATTTTTTCTCAATTAACTCATTATGACATTATATGATATCATTGAACTTCGTTGCTAAATTTATAAAAGAAGAGCTTAAGTCTACAAAATCTATTAATACATTTTCATACCTTGATGATGGTTTACGGAGTTTGAACCGAAACATCTTAATTTTGGTCTAAAAAACTAATACACAGTCATATCCAAAAACTCTCTAACAAATCAATGGACTATAGAAATACTCTATTGTTCACCACTATATTATTAATACCAGGGTACCTCTCCAAACTTTTATTATGAATAAATGAATTTCTATTAAATTACAATACCAATATCCATTAACATTGATTTTAATTTTGGCATAATAGTCATGTGTGATAAGAAATTCAAATTGAAAATGCTCACCTACTCCTCTAACATACATCTACTTTGACCTTCTAGAAGGTCCCTGACTACAGCATCGGATCCTAGTCTAGATGGATTAGAGCATCTGTCTAAGGAGGATGATTTAGCATTTTACAAGGAGTTTTATTCAAGTGTCACCCCTCCATCTACACATTCTACTATACAATTATCAGATGCTCATGGTCTACAAAATGGCCTTCCTCTTATCATTCTTGCCCTCCCTACTCAGGCTAATGATGATATGTTTCCTCCTCTAACAATGGACTACATCCCTTCATAGTTCATTCCTTTGGGTATAGGTGGTGGGGCTAAATATTTTATGATGATAGTCAACCTTCCCAAGCTTACAACTATGGTGTTTAGGGCATCTTCTCTTATGGCCTCCATCTCACATGTTCCCATTTCACCTGCTCTTGCTTTGTTTGGGGGTCCTCCTCTTAGCCAGTTAAACCCTATCATTGCTCCAAAGGAGGGCCATTCTGGAGGACACACAAGGGAATTACTCATCTCTTCCTCTCCTCTCCCAGTTCTTCCTTCATCACTCTGGTTCCTCTCTCAGATGCGATGGAGGGTGGTCCCTAGAGTCACCGAGTGTATGCCAAGTGTAAGAATACTTGTAACCTATTCCACCACTACTCAAACTTCTACAAATTTTGGATCCCCTCAAGATCTAAGTCTGTAGACCCTTCTCTAGTGGACACATCTTGCTTGTCATCCTTGGCCTCTACTAAGAATCTTCTTGTGGGTGATGTTCAGATCTGAATCGCTTCATCGATTCCTATGTTATAAATTATTAACTTTCCTCTGCTTGTGATGGAAGTTGAAATTGATAGCAAATCCTTATTCAAGAAATGTGTGGGTTCATTTATATCTACGTTGGCTCTCTCATCTTGGGCTACTAAGGCTTGGAGCTCCATCGCTCCTCCTTCTTTCTCATTGTTGTGTGTTGGCTTCTTCCTATTGGAATTTCAGATCCCAACTGACAAGTATTTTGTTTAAAACTCTGGTCTTTGGTTCTACAGGGTCTTGGGTTTTTTCTTTTGCCCTCGGAACCCCCTTTTCTCATCAAATCAATGTTGTCCCAATGTGGATTCACCTTAACTTTGTCCCACCAGTGATGAGGAATGTAATATCCCCTTTTTTTAAATGTGACAATACAAAAGACCACTATCCAATTTAATTCATGTGGGCTAAGTTGGGTGTTGTAAGAGAATAATTATATGTCAAGTCACTATTCACAAGGTATTATTTACAAGTACTATTCATGGATCACTATTCATGTGTCACTATTCATGGTGATATGGAAGGTGATGTAATGATGACTAGATAAGTGAGGTGGCTCCTAAGTGATGTGACATGGCCCATAAAGAAGATCTTCTATGAGATCAAGTACATGTGATGGAGTGGGGTGTCCCACTCCACTATGAGACAAGTGATTTTATCTTTAGTGAGTCACATGTGTGAGATATGGGATGAATTTTTGGGTGGATCCAAGGTTTTCCTATCTACCACTTAGTCAAAAGGTGATTAGAGCCTTTCTTAGATCTTATGTGTATATGAGGAGTAAAGACAAAAGTATTATTGTTGATTAGTGCTCACATGTGTGAAGGTACGATGCCATTTTATTATTCACAAAGAGGTGGCTGATCTTGTCTCCCTTAATGCTCTTCTTTTTTACTCCTTTTTGCACATGGAGACAAAGACCGCAATGATGGATCACATACATGAAGGAGGGTGGCACGTTTCCTTGTTTGTTCTCCAAGATTCCTCCTTCTCTCCCTCTTCCTTCATTTTCTATATATGGAGAGCTCTCTCCATTTGTAAAATATTTTTTATGCCAAATTATCTCTCTTCATGTCTTGCGTGACATTGTTTGAACTATTGTTCATTCAAGCCTATTTAAAAAAAAAAAAACATTAGAGTGTGGACAATCTTAGAGGACAAAAACCCTCTCAAGATAACTAGTTTTGGTGGTGAAAGATTCCTTCCTAGCTAGTCATGGTGGTTTCATCCAGAAATCACAATTGGACTTCAAAGCCTATTTAGTGGTGTAGTGTGTGTATGTTATTTGCATTTTATGTAAAATTTATTATTATCCCAAACAATATTATTTGTAGTTCAATTGTTGTATTAGGAAATTAGAAATTTATAGTATCTTTGGGAAATATATCGTGTTGTTCATGGGAGATTCCAATATTTTATTTATGAGTTTGGATTTTCATATTTATGAGCATTTTTAGAAAATATCTTGAAAAGGGATATTATAGTGATATTAGAGCATTAGTTTTGGGTTCAGATTATTATAGTTTGGATTTTTATATATTTGAGTGTATTTAACAAATATCCTATTCAGGGATATTTTAGTGGCATCAAAGCATTAGTGTTGAGCTTGAATTTATTATAGTTTTGAGTGTTTTTAACAAATATCCCACTTAGGGATATTTTAGTGGTATCAAAACTATTTATCCTACCAATCTACAGGGTATATTGAGTTGTTCATCATGGAAAAATTCTCAAGACTCTTCAGTCCAAATGAAATGGCAGATTTGTAGAGAAGCCAAGATAGAATTCAAAAGCTTCTAGATATCATGCAAAATTCATTTTTAGCCAACACATGTAAGGAGTCTTGGGAGCCCATCCACAAATGTAGAAACAACAAAGAGGATGAGTTCAAGAGTTTTCAAGTGGAGAAAAAGAAAACTAACAACAAAAATGAGCATATAATGAGTAATATTTTCTTTCTATGCAAGGAATCTTTGGAGCTAGTCACACATATGGGCAAAACAAGGAAGAAGAGTCACATGAAGCATCTAAAAATGAAGAGGAAGAAATCACATGGCCACCAAAAGGGAATAAATTTGAGGAAAAATCATATTTTATTTCCCATAATGTGTTTTTCAATGTGTAGGTCCAACTTTGGGTGAGTGTCTTCAAGTTAAAATGGAGACAAGAGAGGGTGATGGAGCATGAGAACATGCTCATTCTGAAGAATATGTGCAAGTGAAATTTCATTTATAACAATGTGTGGAAGAAAATATATCCCAATAATAGTTGCATATTGTCCTAGAGAGTGGACACAATGAAGATGCAAGATTTGAGAAGCCAACTTTGGACATGGAGGTTGTGCATGCAAGTGCACACAAGGAGATCCAAACAACACTTATGGAAAGAAGTGTTCATGATAGCTTCATCGTTTTAGATTTGGAAAGTGATTATGAGGAAGTAGCTGACTTTAAAGATTAAATCATAGTAGTGTAGTGAAAGTGGAATGTAGAGATCATCCTCCATGAAGAAACACTTCTAGGAAAGTGAGAAGTTGCAGATGCATATTTAGGTATAACTGAGAAATTTTTACATAGAATTGAAGATAAACAAGCAAAGTAACTTTAGATGCTCCCATTTAGATGGGAACAAGAAGAATAATTTGGGATCTTGGTATTTAGAATCAGGAAGTGAACCAATATTGCTTGAGGACAAATAATCTTTAGGAAGGGAGGATTTGTAATGTCCCCTTTTTCCAAATGTGACATATGTAAGAAGACCACTGGCCTATTTAATTTTTATAGACTAATTTGGTGTTGTAAGGGATTAATTGAGGGTTAAAACACTATTCACAAGTTACTATTCATATGTACTATTCATTAGCACTATTCACATATCACTATTCATGGTGATGTGGCAAGTGATGCAAGTGATGATGTATTAAAGGAAGTGGCTTGTAGATGAGGTAGCTTCGCCCATAAGAGGATTTATTACACACACACACACACACACACACACACACACACACACACACACACACACACACACACACACACACACAAAATCTAGTGCATATGAAGTTATGTTTATCTTTTGTGACTCACATGCTTATTAAAGACAAGGGTGCATAGTTGGGATGCCACCCTTTGGAAGATGCTTAACTTTGAAGGTAAGAAGATTTCAAAAGGTGTTTTGGAGTATGTATGCACATGGGAAGAATATGCCAAAATTCCTATTGTTGATTACTCTCACATGTATGAGTGAGGTGCCTTTTTTGGAAGCATATAGAAGGTGGGAGATAAACACAAAGTAGGGTGGCTGATCATGTGATCCACTTTGACCATTTGCATGTGAGGACAAGAATCACACTATTTTTCACATGTGTGAAGGTGGGATGCCAAAGTTGGAGTCACATGGGGTGGTTAATCTTATCCCCCTTGATGCTCTCCTTTTTGAATCTAACACATGATGTCAAACATGCCAACCTTGATCCTTTAGGGCCCATATGGATATGAGGTACAATTCTTGGCTTCTCCTTCAAGTTTCCTCTCCTCCCTCTCTTCTTGAACCTTTTCATATATAAACATGTTTCTCCATTTATAAATCATGTTGAATATTACTAACCCCCTCATTTGTCAAGTTTGAACTTGGTTTAACTCATTCCTCTCCTAAGGACGAAAACCCTTGGAGTGTATAAATCTTGAGGATGGAAACCCTCTAAGTTTTATTGGTTTCAATGGTGAAATATTCCTCCCTAACTGGTTATGGTAATTACATCTAAGAATTATATTGTGCTACAATTATGATCACTATTTTATTGAATTTGGGAAACTATAGGGTTTAATTTCCTAAATAGTAAAGGGTTCTAGATTAAGGGGAAAATCAGTAAATAAATGTGCCTTAAATAAACTAATAATTTATTGAATCTAAAAGTGCTTAACTGATTTATAAAAATAGCAAACAAGGAGATAAAGATTAAAACTTAGCTGATTCTAGGTTGAGACAAAGGAGATAGAGGCTGCAAATTATTGATCTAGCTGGGCAGACTGTTAGAAACAGGATCTAGAAGTTTATTTTTTGCCTAGACAAGAGCACCAAAAATGGGACAGTTGGAGGTCTAGTGCTGTAGTCCACGTTTTGGTACTATAGTCCTTAGTGTCTAAGCTTTTTGAGCTTTTTGGGTTCTGTTCATCTACTCTGGGAGACCCTCTGCCTAAAATATTAAGTCTTGGTTATTCATGAAGCTCTATGTGCAATTAATTTTATCTTCAAGGATCCTAGTTGCTCTTCATGCTTGATAGGTGATCTTGAATCCAACTGGAAAAAGGGGTTGGTGTGTAATATGCACTGAATGTGTAATCATGCCTAGTGTGTGGGTATGCTACCTACATACCAATACTGTGAAGATAGATCAAGGCCAATGTAGTTCTCCCAATTTGAATGTGTATTATATAATCATGTGTATGAAATATAAGTGTATGTGAATTTAGGCAATCTTGAGATGACTCGTGACTAGTGTGGTATCTTGGATAGGCTAGAAATAATAGTGGTTGGTTGTATGCAGAGAATAGGAAGATTTTCTTGAGTTTGCTTTAGTATATTTATAGCTTGTGCCTTTGAATGGTTTCCAAATATTTTAAATAAACTTTGAATTGGATTTCATAGGAAAAATAGTGATCCTGGGTTAGATGAAATTGCATTAGGCCGACAAGGGAAAAGATAAAGATTCAAGAAAATTTGACTGTTTGAGGCTATTGTGGACTTGGACAATAACACTGGAAACTGGACACCCTAGGTCCCAACATTGTAGTCTAACTTATGGCACTACTATCCAAGGGGAAAGGGACCCTAGGGATAGATATGTGTTTATGAGAGGAGTTTAGGATAGTAGGGGCTAAATCTAGAAGGCTTTGGATGACTAGGAAATAGTGAAAACATGCTTAAGTGGGCTATGTAAGTGAGTAGGAGAGACCTATGGTTTGGATGTCACAAGTCATGCTCAAGTTGTACAAATTGCATTTTAGTATGACTACATTGCCCCCCCTTTATTCTAAGTACATAGCAAAGTGAAACACTAGGATAAAGGATAAAAAGAGAAGCGTACCTAAACTTACCTATGAGGCTAAGTCCAAGAAGATGTGTGATGTTGGATTATACTTAGTGAGAGAATGTTATACTATGTAAGTCTACAAATAGGAAAGCAAAAGTAGATTAGTTCTTACTAGATACACTATGTCTAAAATAAGAACATACGAAGCTAGGTAAAGAGAGAGGAAGGAAGAGAAAGGAATGAATACACCTCACTAGGTATGCAAACCAATACAAAACCTATTATGCTACTAGATTGTGCTGAGTGATGCTAGAAGTATGTTGAACCAAGAGTTATATTGATGAATGAGTTGAGTGTTCAATCCCCTAAAAGTTGGCTCAAGAATGCAAAGGCAATCCCTTTGACTCCATGATCACTAATTATATGAAGTTAACAAATCATGCGTGTGATAATTGATGGCTAGACCATGTGTTCAATCCCTCTAAATAGGTGGCTCAAGAATACAAAGGCTAGCTAGTCCTTTGGCTCCATCATTGCCCTATGATGTGAATCTGAATGATAAAAATACTAGTATAGATGAATGTCGTATGAGGTGGCTCATGGAGCCCTTGAATGTGTTGTGATCTAACAATGTTGGTGTGGATAGCCAAATGTAAACTAGAAACTAGGCCACTATTGGTGACTTTGAAAGATGGAGTTTGGACTTGTATAGAAGCCCCTCTTAAAATTGGAATCAAGGCTTAAGAAGCCACTTGAGAAATCAGGTACGTGGGAGGCAAACTTGTGTGAAAGATTACTTGAAAGTGATTCCAACCACATACAAATGGAGTAAGGTATACAACTACTAGGAATGTGTAAGAAAATGAAATAAAATCAGAAATAGAGAAGACCCATGTGTCACACACATTGCCCCCAATAACTAGTGTCTAGAACATAGTTTTTGAACTAAAATTTATATCAACTACTATGTCTGAATTAAAAATGGAAACCCTCATGCTATGCATGATACCCCCTATATATGGATTCTCTAAGTGAAATAAGTGCTAAAAATTGTTAATTTCTAGACTGAATTGTATTGGCAAAACTATGACTGAACTCAACTCTTTGCCTGATTTTAGAAAAATGAATATTCTACTATTTGGACAACAATGCCAAAAACTAGACACTTTGGGGTCCAATGTTGTAGTCCCATTTTTGGCACTATTTTCTAGAGCCAAAACTGATGATTGATCTAGATTTTCTATTGTCTGCCTAGTTTGGTTTGCCTTTGCTAAGTTTTAGATTCTAGACTATACTATTCTAAAACTAATTTTTCTACCTTTAAGAGCTTTGATCTCTATGACAAAACCTCTGTTTATTGCTCCCTCTTTCGAGGGCAGGAATGAAGACCCTACAATGACTACCCTCAGAAGAATAAGCCCTACAAGTGGTTAAGCTATGAAAATATTTGATATAGCATTAATATACATTATCTCAAGATATAAAAAAAGTTGTAGAGAGATATTTTTGGATTCACAGGGGTATGCCTAGATAGATATAAAAAAGTAATATCATGTACATAAGAGTAAAATGGAATTCAAAATATTAGTTTTTAGTTGTTAGTTATTAGTGGCATGGAGGGATGGAGCATGATGTCCATCATGGCATTCAAGATGAAAGGTAAATGCATGATTGGAATCATGACATTGCACACAAAGATAAGTAATAAATAAACAAGCATACAAAGCAAGAAACATGAGAGGGTGGCCAAGGGGCCAAATAAGCACACAAGGCATGTCTAAATACTGCATGCACACACAATGAGAATAGGCAAAGATTGGCATAAGGGCCATAAGAACATGAAAGGCACACACAAAGGACATTGGAAAGTGTCCAAACACACACATGTATAGATAGGAACAAAAGACATTGGAAAATGTCCTAAAACACAAGTAAGAAGCAAACATGAACTAGAAAATGCAAACACATCTAGCTAATCAAAGCGAAGAGTGGAAGCATGCAAAGTACTGGAAATATAAACATGCATCTAACTATAGAAAGCAAGAATCAAGAGTATATAAGATATGTAATACAAGACTAATATATATGCTATGAAATATAGAAGTGTGATATATGCTAATGGATGTCGATGTGATATTTGTGTAAGCAAGTAAATAACATACTATAACAAGATGTCTAGAGTGTGTAGTGTAAGACGGACACAACCTAGATGGTGTAGTCATGTAGAGTATTCCCCTAGTGGGTAGATGTATTGATATGTAGTTGGAATGTGGAAGCAAGATGCCCCCTTGATGGGTGGAGTGAAGCAATCAAGGATCTGGATGCACTACACACACTCAAATAAGATCAAGTGAAGCCTAGTAATATAGATAAATTGACAAACAATAACATAGAACAACATAATGTAAGTCTAGAATAATGGTTAGAAATGTAAAACATAGATGATGCATACAATTGACATGCTTTTATATTTTTGAAATATTATATTGTTTTTGTATTTTGAAATATTTGAGCTATGTACAATCAAGTAGAGGAAACTATGTATAATCAAGTAAGAGATAATATGTACAATTAATGCTGGAAAGAAATGATACTTACTGATGAGTCTCAAATGAGACTCCCTATATGGTGTCCTATATCGAAGAGTGGAATCATGCGTGATCATGAAATATGATGGAAATGTTGAGACTGTGGCTCTAAAAGCTATATATGCTATAAATGATCTGAAATCTTTGAAGTATAAACTAACTGTGGGGACCCTCTATAATTTTGAGAAGTGGAAGCAGCTATAGGGATCTTAGGGACCCATCTAGAAATATGAGAAACTCTATGAACATGTGCTCTATGTGTAGATGCATGAGATCTCAATGAAATTACTCTGGGTGTGAATACAATAGCTAGAAGCTATCTAGAATCTTAAAGCTATGGAGGTGTATGAACCCTCTATACTAGTGATGGATATCATATCTATGTTTGATGCTGAATTGGAGAAAAAATTGGTGGTGGAGCTAGAACTGGTAATGGAACTAAAATTGGCTCTGGAACTGAAACTGGCTCTAAAAATGGAAGTGGAAACTCATATAAAACTCTTGTAACTATGATAAACTAATTAGTGTGAATGAATTTCATGCATTAATGTACTATAGATGGAACTGCTCAGTGTTTTTGTATCCAAGGTCTGCCAAGTAACATGTCAAAAACTCCCATGCTAGGAACTATAGTAAATGAGGTGTTCATGTGTGTAGGACCAACCTATAGAGGAATGAGGATCTCACCCAATGTAGTTTGACTATGTCCACTGAAATGACTAATAACTATATTTTTTGGAGTAATATCCTACTCTATATACCCAAGTGTTATATTAGTATCATAGGACACATGTTAACACTGGATCCATTATCAATTAGAACACTGTGAATGGGATGACCATGAATAAAATCTCTAATGAAGAGCACATGATAATATGTCATCCTCAATAATCTCTTGCTCAAAAAAAGAGATGGAAGGCTAAACTAGAATGATAAAATGAAAAGTACCAATCATGTGGCTTAATGGATGTGAATCGACTATTGATGTCCTATATATAACTGGTGGAGGATGTGCCTTATATGCATGATGTACACCTGATGCGTCCTATGTCTCTAACTTTCCATGCTATGTAAATGGATCTAAAAATATTTTAAGTGACTTATCCTATGTTGTTTTGGCTAGAGGAGGCTCAACTAAAGTGCCTAGATCAATTTGATTTCCATCAATTAGATCTTGTATCTTATACCTGAGACTAATGCATCTATTTGTAGTATGGCCTGGTGCCTTATGATATTCAAAAAATGCATTCTAGTCATATCCCCATGGAAGAGGCTTTGTTAGATCAATTTATTTGATAGGAGGAAGAGATATGATGTTACATTCTAATAACTATTGTAGAACTCTAGCTGGAGGAATTAACAGATTTGTAAAAGGTCATAGAGGAGGCGTTGATAAAGTGACTCTCTATGAGGGCTCTGAAGTCACATTAACTATCTGTTGAGTTGATCCTTTATTATCATTGAATTTGACATTATATGGGGCTTTGTTGTTGCTCTTATTAGTTGTATCTAGTGCACTTGTGTACTTAAGTTTGCCAATTGAAATGAGTTTGATTTCTCTTTCTTTTAAAGTGTGACACAATTCAGTGAAAGAAGAGAAACGTTTGAACATGATTGTCTTGTGTAAAACTAGTAGAAGACTCTATTTGAAGAGGTCATGTAACTTCTGATCTACCATAGGGCTAGTCATCTTAGCCAATATGGTCTCGTATCTAAGAACATACTCGGTGAGAGGCTCATTTGATTTCTATTTTTGTTGTGCAAATTGGGCATATGAAACCTTATCACCGATATTGATACTAAAATATGCTAGGAACATGTTGGAAAGAGGATTGAATGCATTAACCAACTGATTTAGTAGACTGTAAAACCATTGTAATGCATAATCCTTAAGGCTCCTAAAAAATAATTTAGTTAATATCTAGTCATATGGTACATAATCCAAACATGTTGCATGAAAGGCTCTCAAATGTGTCTTTAGATCACCCCTGCCATCGTAAAGAGTGAGCTTAGGTTGTACAAATATAGGTGGCAAGGGTGTAGAATTTATATGTCATGCCAAAGGTGTATGCAATAGAGCAAAGGAGTCTAATGCCTATGTAGATCTAGTGGTACCTTGCTCAAGATGTTGCACCTTGGATTGAAGAGATCAAATCTCTTGCACAAGGGTTGACACATCAAGAGATAGGGATGTACTAGCTATAATTGGTGGCATAGAAGAAGGTTGGGATGCTATAGGGGGTTGTTGTGACATAGTTACCACTGTAGTGTCATGTGTAACTGGTGGCTCTATAGTTTGAGAAGACTCAACTTGTTTGGCCTTATTTAGTTCTATGATAGATTGCAAGATGTTAGCATGATCATAGGGTTGTTTTCTGAGTCTCTCTCTAAAAATTTGTAAAATAAAATATTTTTTGAGTATAAATTCATTATCAATAATGGGTGGAAGTGGATCGGTAGTCCAGTGTGATAGAACATGAGCATCAATATGTGTCTCATCATTATTATTCTCATATTGCTCATTATTAGAATCATGTTCATTGAAATTAGTGTAATCTCGATGTGTAAGATCTATAATAGGGACCTGAATTGATTACTTATCCATGTTATGAGAACGGGTTGCAGGAATTTGGTTGAATTCAAGAGGGTTGCCACTGAGTCTTGCACTCCATCTCAAAGGAAGAGATGCAAGGATTTTAGATGGCATAAGTAAAACAATTTGGAAAATAACAAAATAAATCACATAAAAATAATCTAAACAATGAACTGGAATATGCATAAAAAAGATATCGAACTCCAAGTATGTAAGGTAATAGCTCAAGATGCAAAGTAGGGACTAGTATATGCAACTAGGGTTTTTTCAAAAATATTATTTGCAAAACACTATGAAATTTTGAATTTGAAATTGATTTTTTGATCTAAATATGCAAGATAAAATTTAGGAAATTATGGGAAATTACTTGCTTTAATGGGACCTAGTAGATGCAACTAGGGTTTTGAGATAAATTAATTTTCTAGAATTACTATGAATTTTTAAAATTTGAAGTGATTTTATAATTTTAATATTCAATCAAAATTTGTAGAAAATAAGTGGAATATTAATTGAAAATTACTGGGATTTAGTTGATGCAACTAGGGCTTTGAAATGATTTTTTTCCCCAAAATTAATGTAATAATTTGAAAATTTTGCTATAAATTTGTATAATTGAACTTGAAAAATTTACGAAAAATATGAAAATATTTTAAAAATTAGCAATGTATTTTTCCTAGTAGTTTGAAAGTGTTTGTATACAAATAGGACCTAGTATGTGCAAACTAGGGTTTTAGTGAATTATTAAAAAAATATTTGAATTAATTTGTAGTTTTCTAATTTTTAAATTTAGGAAAAATAAAAAAAATATTGCAAAAAATAAAAAATAATTAGCCCTAGGGTTTCTAGGGTTTTTGTACAAAAATTCAAAGTAAGTCGGGTTCACTAAATGTTTTACTGAATTTGGAAAACTATAGGGTTTAATTTGATAAATAATAAAGGGGTCTAGATTAAGGGGGAAATAAGTAAATAAATGTCCCTTAATTAATGTACTAATTTATTGAATCTAGAAGTGCTTAATTGATTTCTAAAAATAACAAGCAAGGGGATAAAGAGTAAAACTTAGATGATTCTGGGTTGAGATGGAGGAAACAGAGGCTACAAATTATTGATCTGACTAGTCAGACTATCAAAAACAAGATCCAAAAGTTTATTTTTTACTTGGACAGGAGCACTAGAAATGGGACACCTAGAGGTCCAACATTGTAGTCTAATTTTTAGCACTATAGTCCTTAGTGTCTAAGCTTTTTGAGCTTTTTGGGTTTTGTTCATTTGCTCTGGGAGACCCTATGCCTAAAATATTGAGTCTTGGTTTTTCATGAAGTTCCATGTGTAATTAATTTTGTCTTCAAGGATCCTAGTTCCTCTTCATGCTTGATAGGTGATCTCAAATCCAACTGAAAAAAGGGTTAGTGTCTAATATGCACTGGACTTGTGATCACACCCCATGTGTGGGAATGATACCTATATACTAATACTCTGAAGAGGGATCAAGGGAAATATAGTTCTCCTAATTTGAATGTGTATTATTCAATCTTGTGTATGTAATATAAGTGTATGCAAATTTGGGCAAGCTTGAGATGACTTGTGATTGGTACAGGAGCTTGGATAAGCCTAAAATAATAGTGGTTGGTTGTATACAGAGAATACAAAGATTTTTTTTAGTGTGCTTCAGTATATTTATAGATTGTGCCTTTGAATGATTGCCAACCCTTCTAAATTGCCTTTAAATGGGATTTTATTGGAAAAATAGTGATCTTAGGTTAGATGAACTCATATTAGGCTGATAAGGGAAAAGATAAGGATTCAAGAAAATATGACTGTTTGAGGCTATTGTGGACTTGGAAAGCAATGCTGGAAAGTGGACACCTTGGGTCTCAGTGCTGCACTCCAACTTATGGCATTCTTGTCTAGGGGGAAAGGGACCCTGGGAGATAGATCTATGCTTGGAAGAGGAGTTCAGGATAGTAGGGGCTAAATCTAGAAGGCTTCAAATGACTAGGAAATAATGAAAACATGCCTAAGTGGGATGTGTAAGAGAGTAGGAGAGACCTATGGTTTGGATGTCATAAGTTATGCTCAAGTTGTATAAATTGCATTTTAGTATGGCTACAATCACATTGTGATCAATGTATGTAAGTTGTGTTGAAGATTTAATATATAAGAGTTGTTAATTAATATTATCTTCAACATTATATTTGAATTGTGATTTTATACATTTGAGTGTATTTAGAAAATATCCTGAAAAGAGATATTTTAATGGTATTAGATCTATATATCATGCCAGCCTATGCAGGTCTGTGTTGTAGATTTATCTATTGATAGAGCTATAGGGATCATGGAGTGGTGATAGCTACCCAAATTCTTACCAAAGGTAGAAGAATTAAATCCTAAATAAGAGGTGTTGATGCAAATTCATAATTACAAACAAGATGCCATCAAATTTCTTGACCAGTGACAAATACTTCCTAATGAGTTCAAAAATAGAGTCTCCTTTGATGAGTACTTAGACATCAAAGCAATATTGGATCCTATAAAAAAGGGTCTTATAAAATACATAAGAAGTTTAAGGAAAAAAGAATAGAAGATAAAGGTCTCTAAGAATTTGGAGGAGAAGAAAAATATTGTGAAGGAAAAAGAATCGAAAGAAGTTTCTGCAAGAAAAGAAGATAGTAACAAAAATGAACTGAGAAGAAATAATCTTTAATTCACATGCAAGGAGTCTTGGGAGCCCAACGACCGATGAAAAAAAATTAAGAAATGGTAGATCATGAGCCAAAGCAAGAGGGATCCACCATTACAAAAGAGGAAGTTGAGGAATAAAAGCTTGAACCAGAGCCTTAAGAGATTGCTAAGGAGAAAATCTTCTTGCAGGAGGAAGAAAGAGTTGAACCAGAGCTTGAAAGGAAGTAACCCATGGAGGAACCTAATTTCTAAGAGGAATAACATTATAAATTTTTTATAAAATATAAAATGTCTTACTTCAAGAAGCATGCATGGAAGAGTCCCATAATGAAGATGCAAGATTTGAGTTACCAACTTTGGACATGGAGGTTATGCATGCAAGTGCACACAAGGAGATGACTATAGAGGTTCAACCATATGAAGATGCTAAATCAAAGACATGGTGGATTAGTCACCTTATCTGATTACTTCTTCAACTGTACATGAGTTGGTTCACAATGTTGTCAAAAAATATGATCAGAAGTTGATGCCATACTTATCATCACGTGTTGCATACACAAGAGATGAGTACATGAGTATTAATGGTAGTGCTAAGTTTGACGGGCATACTAATTTGAAGTTTTCTAAATCAACAAATAATGATAATTCATATGGACTTAGTCTTATCAACATGTTGTATTGGATGCATGGTGAAGAGCTTCAAAGGTTTATTCAGGATCTTGGTGTTTAGATTCCTAAAGTGAACTAGTATTGCTTGAAGATAAGCAATCTTTGGGAAGGGAGGATTTGTAATGTCCCAATTTTTTAAATATGACATATGCAAAAGACTACTAGCCTATCTAATTTCCATGGGCTAAGTTGGGTGTTATAAGGGAATAATTGTACGTCAAGTCACTATGCATAAGTACTATTCATAGATCACTATTCTTGTGTCACTATTCATAATGATGTGGTAGGTGATGTAGTGGTGACTAGATAGGTGAGGTGGCTCCTAGTAGCCCACAAAGAGGATCTTCCATGAGATCAAGTTCATGTGATAGAGTGGGGTGTCCCACTCCACTATGAGACAAGTGCTTTTGTCTTTAGTGAGTCATATGTGATGTGAGTCACGTGTGTGAGATATGGGATGAATTTGTGAGTGGATTCATGGTTTTCTTGTCTACCACTTGGTCAAAAGGTGATTAGAGCCTTTCTTGGTTCTTATGTGCACATGGGGAGTGAATAAAAAATTACTATTATTGATTTATCCTCACATTTGTGAAGGTGGGTTGCCATTTTCTTAGTCACATGGAGGTGGTTGATCTTGTCTCCCTTAATGCTCTTCCTTTTTACTATTTTTGCACATGGAGACAAAGACCACAATGATGGATCACATGCATGAAGGAAGGTGGAGAATTTACTTGCTTGTTCTCCAAGTTTTATCCTTCTCCCCCTCTTCTTTCATTTTATATATATGGAGAGCTCTCTCCCTTTGTAAAATATATCTTATGCCAAATTATCTCTCTTCATGTCTTACATGACATTGTTTGAACTGTTGTTCATTCAAACCTCTCCTAAGGATGAAAACACTTAGAGTGTGGATAATCTTAGAGGATGGAAACCCTCTCAATATAATTGGTTTTTATGGTAAAAGATTACTCCCTAGATGGTCATGGTGGTTTCATCCAAAAATCACAATTAAACTTCAAATCAAATCTAGTGGTGTAGTGTGGGTATGTTATTTTCATTCTATGTAAGAGTTGTTATTGTCCCAAACAATATTATTTGTAATTCAGTTATTATATTATGAAATCAAAAATTTGTAGTGTCTTTGGGAAATATATTATGTTATTTATGGGAGATTCCTATATTTTATTTATATGAGTTTGGATTTTCATATTTATGAGTGTTTCTAGAAAATATCCTGAAAAGGGATATTTCAAGGAATGAGAGTTTCATCAAAATCTTGGTGGATAAAGTTGGGTCATTCATAAAGATTGATGAAGCATCTTGGGGCCTCAATTTCATCCATGTTTGTGTTGGAGGTTTGAAAATGATGTCTCCAAGGTGACCAAGGATGTTAATGAGGTGTCATGTGTGCTAGAATGACAATGGCAAAGTGTGCTTCAATGTTCTTGCATAGTTATTCAGTGTTTGAATTGGATAGGTAGATGGTGAATGATATTGATGGTATGGACATGTTATAGATACCATATGGGATTTTATGAGTGCTTAAAGTGCTTATGAAAGTGAATAAAATTCATCAAAGCAGTCACATGAAGGTCTAAGCTCAAGTAGTCATTTTGACAAATTAGGCTGAGTAAGTAGTTTGATGACATCATATTTCAAACATGTGAAGGTTTCAAAAGTATTTTGATATATGGATATATTCCTATATGTGAGGATATCATATGGTTCAATTTTTAGGTTTGGACATAGAGCATATCAAAAGTTATTAAGGTGCAAAGTTGACCTCTCAGATAGAGTTCACTAGGTTCCCATACTTAGCCAAATTTGCATTATCGAAGATCTATGGTGAGCATTTAATCAGATAAAATATATATGGTAAGAATTAAATATAAATATATAAATATATAATGAGTGTATGATCTTTTCAGATAGTGATCCAATGGTACGTATCAAGTCAACAAGTTAGCAAGGTGCTCAAAATACACACAGGATTGCCAAGTGGCACAAGAACGGGGATTGGCAGACAAAGATCCAATGATGAACATATGGTCATGAAGATAGATATAAATAGTGCACATGAAGTCAATAAGTCAACATAATGCTCAGAAGGCATGCAGGGATACCAAGTGGCATAAGTTCATTAGAGTCAAAAAATCAATGTGCTCAGAAGGCATGCAAGGGTGCCAAGTATCTTAATCATGAAAGCACAGAGCAATGATCAATGGTGAGTATTAAAGAGTTAAATATAGGAATATAAATAGAATATTAATGATAATAATTTTATCAAGATGTTTAAGGACATGATATGAAGACACATGTCTATAATATTTGCATTACATAGTGATCATTGGCATTTGAATTAGCAAAGGGAAAAACCAATTTTTAGTGTTTAAGATATATGTTTTGATCCAATATGAATTTAATGGTGGTGTAAAAGGAAAAAATTTAAATGAATCTAAGTAACATATATAAACACTATTCATAAGGTTTTATTTTTTGTACAGTCAAAGATATTGAGCTCTAAAGTTGACTATGTTTGACCATGTTCTACAAGTAACCTAAGAAGGATCATTGAAGAGTTCTTGATGGTATTTTGATGTTTCAAGATGAAATATATTTCAGAGAGTATTATATATCTAATTATTACCATATATATAGATTTTAGATGTTTTACCAATCCATATTTAGTATAAATAATTGCTTAGAAGTTGATTGTGTTTGTTGAATGCACTGGTAGATTGAGCGATCATGTTGCAAGAGTGAGTTGGAAGAGTTATGAGTAGAATTGAAGAATAAAATGAGTATGGATATGTTATATAAGTATATAAAGATTATTATAAATTATTATATGTCATGATATTCCCTTGATCAGATATGGAAAGGAAAAATAGTATAACTATGTTTTGATTATGTGTGACCAGCCTGGGTGGTCATTTTGAGAGAGTTGATTTGAGTGATTAGATATTTTGTTGAAGTGTCTAAATAACATAGAGGTGTTTCATAGGTCTTGAAGGGTTTAATAATGTGATATAATCATATGGATATGTGAAATATTTGGGTAGTTACTTCAAAATTTTGAGACTGTATTTTCTATGTATGAAGACCTAAAGAACAAGGAGACCTATTTGGTAGGTTTGAGTGTTGAATTGGTGTTACAAGTGGAATAGACCCATGAGAGAGTTATCAAGGGTATATTAGAGATAGGTTTAATATTATTAAATAATTGTTAAAGGATGAAGGTGGTCCAAGTAGTCTCACATGTAACATGTGAGTACAAAGGCCTAATTATTTTAGGTCTCACCAATACCTAATGGTGGTTTGGGGTTAATGAAGTAATGACCGAACTATGAAGAGTGTGGTTCTCACATGTAACATGTGTATGGATATATGTTAAGTTTGGTTCAAATATGTAAAGCATCTTGGCTGACCAAGATGAGTTAACAAAAGAGTGTGGTGTAAGTACAAGGTCTAATTGGACTAACTATGTTAGTTGTGTAAGTGAGGATAGGAGAAAAATATTTGTGAAAGATGTGAGAGCCTTTTGGATGTCTTGAGAGGTAGATAAGAGTGTGGATTAAATGTATGAACTTTTATTCATAATTACAATGTTGAATTTATAGGTTTGTTGCATGAGAACAAGTGAAGGTGTGTAGATTGATCCAAAAGGTGGTTTTGGATGCCTTACTTATGTGTGAAGGTTTGAATGAGTGAAGAGGATCGAAGGAGGTTTGTTTGCAAGGTTTCTCCATTAGATTGAGAAGCAATCATATTTATAGAATTTTTCATTTCATAGATGTTGTTTTGGTGCTTAACATCTTAGGCAAGTTGGTGCTTGTCATTTTTAAGGGTTGGTGCTCCTTATGAAGTGGGTGCTTCACTAAAGTCTCATGTTTGTAATCATATTGTAGACAAGTAGTACATTTATTTTCAAGCTATAGAGTGGGTTTTTTTTCCCAAGAGGGTTTCCCACATAGATCTTATGTTATATTGCTTATCTTTCATGTTTATTTCTATGAGTGGGTTATTTGCTTCTTGATTGCTTATGGTGTATAACTAAGGGTTTGAACGATTTAGATTAAAGTTTTTAAATATCTTGATTCATTGATTCACCCCCTCCCTCTCAGTGATTTTAACTCTAAAAATTAGTATTAGAGTAGGATCTTCTATACAAGTTTAACCACTTAAAGCTAATCTTAGGTACAATGACAAGTTCTTAAGGTTTCTCTATTAAGAAAGCTCCATTATTTAATGGATCTAATTATGATTTCTCGAGATCAATAATGAAGACCTACATCATGTCCTTGGGGTTTGAAACTTGGTAATCAATTTTGGATGGTTATTTCATGCCACCTACTCCTCTAACTAATGATGTGAATAAGAAGTTGAGTGAGAACAATTATAAAGCTATAAATGCTATCATTTGTGGTCTTTTTGAGGTTGAGTTCACCAAGGTAATCCATTTCAAGTCTGACAAGGATATCTGGGAAAAATTACATCTCATCTATGAATGAGATTCAAAATTCAAGTTGGCTAAACTACAAACCTATCGAAGGAAATTTGAGAGTCTCAAAATAAAGGAAGAGGATATTGTGGCTTCCTATCTTCTAAGAGTTGATGAGGTAGTGAATATGATCAAAGGCATGGGAGAGGTTATTGAAGAAGGCACTATAGTGCAAAAGGTATTAAGGTCTCTCACTTTCAAATTTTATTCAAAATTTGATGCTATAGATGAAATTCATGATCTCACCAAAATGAAGATGGATGAATTGCATGGCATTCTTTTTGCCTATGAGATGAGAGTTAATGAGGACAAACCACCAAAGAAATAAATAGATTTCAATGCAAAAAATAATATAAATAATAAGTTCCAAGGTAAGAAGTTAAGGATGATGATATTTCTAATATTAATGATGATGAAATAATAGCTCTGTTAACAAGAAAATTGAAAACAAGCTCAGGAAAGTTTAAGGGTAAACTTCTCTTTAAATGTTTCAATTGTGGAGAGATAGGTCACTTTGCCAACAAGTGTCCTCATAAGCATAAGGTAAATGATAATTAAAAACATGAATAATATTAGGATAATGACAAGAATATATTCAAGTCTAATAAGAGCAATTACTATTTCAAAAGGTATAATGGCCAAAACAAGTTTTACAAGGGCAAGAGGAGTCTCTACACCAAGGGATATTACAGCTCATCTGATGAGAATGATGGTAGTGGTTCCAAGAATGATCATGAGATGATGGTCCTACTAAAGATGAATCTCTCTTCATGGCTGAAGAAGGTAGCTACTCATATCAAGAAAAATATACATGGTTTGGAGGTGGTTTAGGTGATGTAGATGATGAATAAGACAAGTTAATTTGTGAGACTAAGTTGATGAAAGCCCTTGAATATTGAGAAGAAGAAAACCAAGAAGTTGAAGTCTCAAATAAAGGACTCTAAAGATTAATTTAATGTGTTTTAGGCAAGAATAAATGAAGACACTAAGGAGTATGAAGATATGGTCAAGCATCTCAGTTGTCAATTAAAAATCATATTTACAAGCCTAAAAGTTAAAGAAGATGAGTGTTCAAGGTATGTGATTGAAAATGAGTCATTGAAAGCTGAGTTAGAAAAGACATCTAGTAAGATAAAGTCACATGTGATGTTTGAAAAGAGCTTAAGTGATCTAGACAACATTATAGATAGTCAAAAGCATGTTAGTGATAGAACTGGACTTGGTTACAAAGAAGAACAAAAGAAGGTAACTCAAAACAAGATAAAGACCAATATGAACAAAGACAATCAGACCTTGAAGATAAATCATTAGTCAAGGAATGAAGGTGTTGGCAGAATGAGGAAAAATCAGATTAGAAAACCAAATGTCATGAGGTATAAAAATTTCAATGGTTAATGATATACTTGTAATCAATTTGGTCATAGGGCTAGAGAGTGTAGAAGACCTACTGAGAATGAATGGACACATTGACAGATTTTGTCCAAATTAGGTAAGGCAAGATGTGTTCACTTCAAGAAGAATGGTTTTCTATAGATGTCATAGAGTTGGTCACATTATTAGGTATTGCAAGAATAGGTTAAATGAGTTCTTAAAGAAAAATAAGGTATATGAAGCTCCTAGTGTGCAAGGAAGAGGTCACACATGGTTATGGAAACCAAAAGTCGAAAGTATGTACCATGATCAGTTTATAGGTCCAAGTGGACTATTTTCCATGATATAGAATGCTACAAAGGTTGAAGAGAATTAGAAGATATAATTATCTGCTCATTTTGGGAATGAAGAGGATACAAGTGAACAACCTGATGTTTTTGAGCAAGTTTCCTATAAATAATATCAGTTGACAATGTCAAGTGTTGATGCTTTGAAATGTGAGACCGATACCTCAAGTGAAAAGGTATGCCAAGAATCTTTATTTTCTCCATGTATTATTAATAACATCCTAGAAGAAAAGGAAAGTGATAAAGAAGATAAACAAGTTGATTCAGTCAAACAAAATAATAAGAAGAAGAAACATCAATTCAAGTTGTCCAAGAAGGAGAGAGAATATGAGGAGTTGTGGGTAACTCCTAGTATCACATTATTCTAGGACATTGTGGGTTAGGGGTGTCTCTATCTAGGCTTCAAGGAGACACTTTTTAGCAAGAGGAAGCATGGTGGTGTTAATCATGGATTTTATTGTTATTGTAGGGTAGGAAAGGTCATGAGAAGATGTGTTGGCTTACTATGAAAGGACTTAAAAAATGTTTAGTGATCTGAAGGATGATCTAGTTAGTAAAATAGTGAAGAATGAAGATGTGTGTGCAAGGTATGTAAGCAAGGAATGGAGGTATCCATGTGTATAATAAAAGATGGGAAGTTGGTAAAATGTTCTATTTGCATAGAAAAGTATGTTGATCTTGTTTTATTGTGCTCAAGGTGTGTTTAGGGTTTTTGGTCCTAAGATAAGAACTTGTCATTTTTTGTTGCTTAAATTGATTGATCAAATGTTGAAAGACTGAAGACAAGGTTGATATGGAGGATGAGGAAAATGTGTTGTCATATCTTTGATATCATGAAGAAGGTATTATAGTTCTATATATGAAAAGTTGTGTCTGTCATGGAGCTCACAATATTCTAAAGATGAGATAGTTCCATGAGAAAGATTTGAAAAGGTTCTAAACCACGATGGCTTGTAGAGGACAAAGGATAATTGTTTTTATATCCTTATAAGAGTTATTCATGTCTACTTCAATTGTTTTAAGTTGATTTAATGAAGATATGAAATCTATTGGTGGTTTTATAAGGATATTGACTGAGTGTGGATCGTATTGAAGAGTTGCTAGTAGATCTAGTTGTTTGAGAAGTTTTTTTGAAGATATCATGATCCAGGTGGAGAGTGGATTTAGGGGGTCTAACTCAGATAGTTTGAAAGGATTAAATTGTTATTCATGATGTGAAGGGTTTTGATTTCAAGCATATTTATCTGAGGATCAGAAGATTATGTAGTAACATTTGAGAGAGAAGGTATGAAGGTAATTATGTTAATTTATCATTCTTAATGGTTTGAAGATTCTCAAAAGGGTGCCCAAGTTCAAGTATCTTAGGGGGAGTCCCTATTAATGTGTTCAAGGTAAGTTAATGTAGTTTTTTGATGTTCATGTATGTTTTATCTTCATAGAAGCTATGTATGATTAAATAAGAGTGTAGTCATGGAGCATGTTTGAGAATCTCAAGGTAAGAAGAGGTATACACAATGTTAGGGGGAGTTTGTTTCATCTTTTAGATATGGTCCCTTATTATTGTTGGTTCTTGAAGTATTTTTAGGTCTTCAAGATCAGAAGATGAGCCACTTTATCATTATGTCAAAGGGGGAGAAAGTAATTAAAGAGAGAGAGAGAGTCTGAGTGTAAGCTTTGTATTAGTGTTTGAAATCAATGACAAAGGGGGATATTGCTGGAGGTTTGTCAATAATTTTTCTAAGGTCACCAAGGATTTTGATGAGGTGTCATGTGTGCTAGAATGATAATGACAAAGCGTGCTTCAATGTTCTTTAGTGTTCTTGCATAGTTCTTTAATGTTTGACTTGGATAGGTAGATGATGGATGATATTGATGGTATGAAAATGTTTTATATACCCTATGGGATGTTATTATTGCTTTGAGTGCTTATTTAAGTGAATAAAATTCATTAGAGTAGTCATATGAAAGTCTAAGCTCAAGTAGTCATCTTGATAGATAAGTTTGAGTAAGCAGTTTGATGACATAATATTTCACACATGTGAAGGTTCTAAGAGAAGATTGATATATGGATAGAATACCCTATGTGAGGAGATCATATGGTTCAAGTTTAGGTTTAGACATGAAGCGTAGCAAAAGTTATTAAGGTGCAAAGTTGGCCTCTCAAATAGAGTTCACTAAGTTCCCATGCTTAGCCAAATTCGCATTATCAAAGATCTATAGTGAGCATTTAATCAAATTAAATATATATGGAGAGAATTAATTATGATTAAACAAGGATATAATGGAGTGTGTGATCTTGTTAGATGGTGATCCAATGATGCGTATCAAGTCAACAAGTCAGCATGATACTCAGAATGCATGTGGGATTTCCAAGTGGTGCAAGAGCAGGGACCGATAGACAAAGATCCAATGGTGAGCATATGTTAATATAGATAGAGATAAATGGAATGCATGAATTTAATAAGTAGATAAGATGCTAAAAAATAACATGAGGCTGCCAAGTGGTGGAATTTTATTGGAGTCAAAAAGTTAATGTGCTTAGAAGGCATTCAAGGGTGCCAAGTGTCTTAATCACGGAAGCATAGATTAATGATCAATGATGAGTGTTGAAGAGTTAAAGATAAGAATCTCATCAAGATATAAATGAATATAATTTGATTAAGATATGTGAGGACACAAGATGAATACATGTGTTTGCAATATTTGCATTACATAGTGACCGTTGGCATTTGAATTAGCAAAGGAAAAAACTAGTCTGCATTGTTTGAGCTATATCTTTTGATCGAGGATGAATTTCATGGTGGTGTAAGGGAAAATTTTAAAATAATCTGAGGATCATATAGATACACTATTTATAAGGTTTGATTTTTTGTAAAGTCAAATATATCAAGCTCCAAAGTTGACTGTGTGTTTGACCATGTTTTGCAAGTAACCTGAGAGGGATAATTAAAGAGTTCTTAATGGTATTTCAATGTTTCAAGATGAAATATATATTTTAGATTATTATAGATTACATGAGGAAAATTTTTATGGATTTTATATGTTTGAACAATCCATCTTCAATATGAATAATTGCTTAGAAGTTGACTGTGTTTATTGAATGCACTAGTAGATTAAGTGACCATGTTGCAAGAGTGAGTTAGAAGAGTTTTGAGCACAATTGAAGAAGAAAATGAGTATGAATATGTTATATAAGTATCCAAGGCTTATGATAAATTATTTTATGTCATATATTCCCTTGATCAGATATGGAGATTCAAAATAGTATAACTATATTTTGACTGTGTGTGACCAGCTTGAGTGGTCATTTTGAGAGAGTTGATTTAAGTACTTAAAGATTGTGTTAAAGTCTTTAAATAATATAGAGGTGTTTTAGAGGTATTGATGGGTTCAGCCTTGTTATATAATCATATGGATATGTGAAATATTTGAGTGGTTACTTTAGAAGTTTGAGACTATATTTTTTGTGTATGAAGACCTGAAGAGCAAGGAGACCTATTTGGTAGGTTTGAGTGTTGAGTTGGTATTCCAGGTGGCATGGAACCATGAGGGAGTTATAAAGGGTATATTAGAGATAATTTTTATGTATTCAAAGCATTGGTAAAGGATGAAGGTGATCCAATTAGTCTCACATGTAATATGTGAGTATGAAGGTCTAACTATTTTAGGTCTCACCAAGACCTGATAGTGGTTTGGGGCTAATGAGGTAATGACTGAACTAAGAAGAGTATGGTTCTTAGATGTAACATGTGTATGGATATATGTTAATTGTGTTTCAAATATGTAAAGCATCTTGGTTGACCAAAATGAGTTAAAGGAAGAGTATGGTATAAGTACAAGGTCTAATTGGACTAATTATGCTAGTTGTGCAAGTGAGGATAGGAAAAAAATATTTGTGAAAGCTGTGAGAGCCTTATGGATGTTTTGAGAGGTAGATCAGAGTGAATATTTCATGTATGACCTTGTGGTCATAATTCTAATATTGAATTTATAGGTTTGATGCATGAGAACAAGTGAAGGTGTGTAGATTGATCCAAAAGGTGGTTTTGTATGCCTTGCTTATGTGTGAAGGTTTGAATGAGTGATGAGGATTATAGGAGGTTATTTTATAGGGTTTACATATCATATTGAAAAAAAATTAAAGTTTTGGAATTTTTCATTTCCTAGATGTTGTTTTGGTGCTAAACATCTTAGGCAAGTTGGTGCTTGTCATCTTTAGGGGTTGGTTGTTCTTGTGAAGTGGGTGCTTCACTAAAGTCTCATGTTTGTAATCATCTTATAATACAAGTAGTCCATGTGTTTTTAGGATTGAGAGTGGGTTTTATCCTCCAATAGGGTTTCCCACATAGATCTTATATTATCTTGCTTATCTTTCATGTTCATTTCTATGAGTGGGTTATTTACTTCTTGATTGTTTGTGGTGTATGATTAAGGGTTTGAAGGATTTAAATTAATGTTTTGAAATATCTTGTATCACTAATTCACCACCCCTCTCAATGATTATACCTCTAATTATTTGTGCATATATTGATCTCTCCAAGATGCTCTACTTTCAGTCAATTTACTTTCCTTGTGTGGTTTGTGGACACAATATATAAAATATGAAGGCCTTCTTTTTTGCTGCTTCCATTTCCACCTTCTTGGGCATCACATCACTAGGTGTCCCTGTAAGGTTAGAAAACATCCTTATCAAGTTTGGAAGAGGAAAGAAGGGGTTCCCAACTAGAATTTCAAGTGGCATAATCATGAAAAATTATACCACTCCCCTTTCTATCACCTTGGTTCTCTTATAGAGAAGGATGTTGTTGAGGTATTTCCTATGATCATTCCCCCTACCTCCCCTTTTCTCTCCCCCAAGATTGATAAAGTATACTCCTCCCTACCTAGGTCCCCCTCCTTTATGTAAGCTACCTTGAAGGATGCTCTGATCTCTTGATCAGCCCCTCCTTAAGGGGTTTCTTCGTGGGCCTCCCCTCCTAGGCATTCTAAACTTCATGTGGATGGTGGTTTCTCTTTAAAGAAGAAAGGGCATAGATAAAAGTCAGAGTTGTTGAGGGTGAAAGTATATTCTTTGATTTGTAATAGATCTCAATGGACCTTAGAAGATATCCTTTCTAGGCATGGTAAACGTGTCACTTCGGCATACAATTAAGCCCTCCAGGTGTGACTGGTAGGTCTTGTTTTTGGGATTGAGTTTTGTTTAGCCCCCATTTTTAGGATTTTTGATTGGTTCCAATTGGTTTGTTGTCCTTAGAATTTACACTAAAGTCTCATGGCTTCAACTTATTTTCTCTTTGCTACTCTTCCATTTTTTTAAATTTTTCTTCACTAGTGGTTTCTCCTCTATTTTGGTGTGTTCCCTTTTAGAAGGTGGTGGATTTTGTGATGTCTTTTATCTTTAGTTTTTATTCTTCCCTTGTTGTGGGAAATGGGCCCTTGGTTGTGTCCCATTCTAGTTCATAACTATGGTCAAAAGCGTTTACCTTATCAAATAAAAAATTAGTCAAATTCAACTTTTTGAACCTAAAAATATATATTTTTCATCAATAAATTATTTATAATGTTAAATATGTTGAAATGATATTTATGATATGATACATCCATCACATTTGTCCTTTATAATTAAATTCACAATTGACTAATGTAAATCCATCTTATCACCTTAATTTAATTAAAACTAATAGGAAAAATTGATGTGAAACTACTTCAATATTTAAAGGGGTGGCATGGAAACAAAAAAGAATGAACTCATATAATTACCCTTAAATTAAAAATGACTATCATTTAAAACCACATAATTGACTGATGAAACTCGCAACTTGTAAACTCAATACTATTTTTAATCCAAAAAAGGGTGCAGTCTAACATTATTCTTAAACTTGATACTATATTTTATTAAGTGGATTTGTGTTGGCATGATTTTATAGCCATAGATAACTACAACAAGGGAGCTCATGACCTAAAACACCAAAATAGACATGTTTAAGTAAATCAATGCAAAACAAATAAAATAAGTAAATGATATTTACCTTGCATTGGCCTTGTTTGGCTTCATAAGGATAATCAACTTCTATATCAATCCCTCTTTTTTGTACTATGAAGTGAAATGCATCTTACACAAGCCCTCCATTTCATAATTTGTTTTTGTTATCATAATCTATCAATAGTTGCTTTGACAAAGAAACCAGATTTCCCATTTTGATTTGGTTTATGCCCCCCATTGCAATGACTATGGAAAATTACCAACAACTCCTTGATAAAAATGAGAATTGGATGCGAGAAAATGGACCTATGAACTTAAAGGGTATTTTCATTATAGACAAATGAGTCATGTTTGAATCTTTTTCAATCATATAAAGTGACTAATTAAAGTTACTCTAACAAAAAATGAAAGAGAAGGGAGGTGAATGTGGAAGAGGTGGTATTTATTTGTTTTTGATAATAACTTTGAAGATAGCCAACATTCAACCTAAATAAACACTGGTAAACAATATTGAGAGGTACATGTTGATATGAGGATATAGATGAAAGTGTGAGAACATCCAATTGATAGAATGTGACCCATATATATAGTATTAATTATATATATATACTAAAACTATTTTATAATATTATATACTATAGTACATTATATATATATATATATATATATATATATATATATATATATATATATATAAAATAATATCTATATTATTATTACATTATTTTATATATATGTATGTATGTATGTATGTATATGTACACACACACACATGCATATATACATATATAATGTATACATACATACATATATATGTAATCATATTAAAATGTGAAATTAGATGACTTAGGCATGGATAATATCACCCAACCTATAGGTCCTCTTTCTTACTCACTCAAACCTTCTCAGCTAGACTTTCATTGATTCCCAGTCACCCATAGCTTCTCAAACTTAGCTTTTTGAGACCCAAGCAACTCTCTCAAACCCAGATCCATCCCCCCAGGTCTCATCCTCCTAAGACAATAGTGATTAAATTGGATAAGATCATTGGAATTTAGGGGTGTCCTATTTATGGCACTGTTGTCCAAGTTCACTTTAGCCTCAAATAGGCAGATTTTCCCAAATCTTTATCTTTTCCCCTGTCAGCCTAATACAAGCTCATCTAACCCATGATCATTAGTTTCCCTATAAAAGACCATTAAATATCCATTTATAAGGGTTGACACTCATTCACAAGAAAGAAGCAAGAATACAAGCAAGTACACTCAAGAACTCTTCCCTATTCTCTACATACGGCCTTCCAAGACCAATTCAAGCCTATTGAAGCACTCATACTGATCCTTAGTCATCCAAAGTACATTAAAATTTCACATCTAGTTAGATACATCACATAATTGCACCAAGTACTTCAAAGGGGAGAACTACATTATATTGATCCCTCTTCAAAGTAGTGGTATGTAGGCAACGTGCCTACACATGAGGTGTGAAGTGCATCCAATGTATCCTTTACACACTAACCCCTTCTCTCTTTCCTAATTTTTCTACTCAATTTCAAATACTATGAGCTCTTAAGGGTTTTTAATATTGAATCAGACACACAATGAGCTCCACATAGATCCAAGCTTTGATATTTCACTACCAGGATGTCACAGGCTTGCCAAATAGAACCTAGAAAAGCTAGACCACTAGGAAAATAACTCTGAAAGTGGACACAAACACCAAGTAGTAGGGTGTCTTAAGTTTGACACTCCTATCTAATCTAGAAATAGAGTCCTGGGTCCTATTTATGATAATTTGCCATCCTTACACATTAATTCCTAGACCTTGAATCATCTGTTTTAGCCCAGAATAAGCTAAGTTTAATTTCTTTACACTTCTTACTATTTTTAGAAAAGGTAAAATACATATCTATTTACACAAATTAGTAGGCTAATTGAGACACATTAATTACTAATCTAGATTTACTTAGACATTTATTTACTTAGGAATTAAACATCTAATTCCTAAAAAGAATAAAACATTTGGTGAACCCGACTTACTTCAAATTTTTGTTAAAAAACCCTAGGCCTAATTATTTATCATCATTTTCAATATTTTTCTAAATTTAAAAATTAAAAAACTACAAATTAATTGAAATATTTCAGTAAATTTACCCAAACACTAGTTTGCACATACTAGGTCCTATTTGCATACAAACACTTTCAAACCACTAGGGAAAATATGTTGCTAATTTTAGAAATATTTTCAAAAAATTTCTCAATTTTTAAAAATTAAAACTAAAAATTTTCTATAAAATTTTCAAATTACTGCACTAATTTTGGAAAATTTCTGTTCGAACCCTAGTTACATCAAATACATTCTTACTTATTTTTAGTACTTTTCACATCATTTTCTAAAAATTTAGTTGCATATCTAACTCAAAAAATCAATTTCAAATTCAAAAGTTCCTAGTATTTTATAAATAATATTTCTAAAAAATCCCTAGTGGTATATAATTACTCATTTTTTCTTATTGAGCTATCACCTTATATGTCTTAGAGTCCTGTATCCTTTTTATGCATATTCCAGTTCCTTGTTTAGATTATATAAGATCAATATTTTCTATTATTATCCAAGTTGTTTTCCTTATACCACCTAAATTCCTTGCATCTTTTCCTTCATGATGAAGTGCAAGACTTAGTGTCAATCCTCCTAAGTTCACCTAGATTCTTACAACTTGACCATATACCATGGATAAACAACCAATTTAGGTTCCAGTCATAGATTCTACACATCTAGATTACACCAATTTCAATGAGGATAATTTAGACAAAGAGCAGTATGAAAATAACAATGATGATGTACACATCGATGCTCATGCTCCACTACATTAGACTACTGATCCAATTCCACCCATTATTGATAATGAAGTCATACTTAACAAATATTTGATTTAAAATTTTTTTAGAGAAAGACATAAAAAACAACCTAAAGATCATAAACTAATTCTACAATCTATCATGGAAATAAAAAAGGCTAAGCAAGTTGAGTCTTCTAGTCATTTAGAGAATCTAGTTTAAAATGACATTATGGGGGCAACTATGTCTCAACCGCCCCTATAGCAACCCAATTTTCTTCTATGCCACCAGCTATAGCTAGTACATCCATATCTCCTAATGTTGTATCCCTTGTGCAAGAGATCTAATCTCTTTAATCCAAGGTGCAACATATTGAGCATGGTACCACTAGACCTACACAGGCTTTGGATTCTTTTTCTCTCCTACATACACCATTGCCACATCACATCACTTCTACACCCTTGCCACAAGGAGTTTTTCAACTCAAGCTTACTCTTTTTGATGGTAAAGGTGATTCAAAGACACATTTGAAATTTTTTCATGTAACATGTTTGGATTATGTACCCAATGACTAGATACTTACCAAACTCTTTCCACAGAGCCTAAAGGATTATTCTCTATAATGGTTGTAGAGTCTATTGAATCAGTCAGTCACATCATTCAATCCTTTAGCAGACATGTTTCTAGCACATTTTAGTATTAAAATTGATGATGAAGTCTCATATGCATAGATTGCATAATAGAAACAAAGGTTAAATGAGCCTCTCACAGATTATGTTCTCAGATACAAGACTATTATGTCTAAGTTAACTATACCCATGTGTGATTAAGAGCTATAAGACATCTTCAAAAAGAGCCTTCTACCAGTACTGCATGAATCTATTATGTCTAAAAGATTCTCTTTCCTTCACTGAATTATGTCATACACTTAAGGGAAGATAAGTTAAGTTAATCTCAATGGGCAAACTCAAGTATTCAAGTACTCCAAACATAACAAACAAGAGTAAAAGAAAAGTCCCATATTATTGGCCCCTCAATTTCGACCAAGTATTTATTTTGATTTTGACAAGTAGCATAGAGGAACCATTGTCCATTTTCATGTAAATACCAACATGATGTAGGAAAACCATGGTGTAGGAGGACCAGGGTATAGGAATATCATAACAAGAGTTAAAGGATGTTGAAGGACAATGGTGCAAAAGACCCAGCGTGAGAAAACCTAGTCAAGAGAACATGACATGAGGAACTTGAGAACAGAGGATCTAGAACAAGATGTGGAAGACTATGGAAGCATGAGGGAAGTGGAGTGTAAGTAATGTGGGAATAGTTTGAAGAATAAATCAAATAGGACACTTTAACCCCACCGATCAGAGGCCTTATATAACCCATGAGGAATAGAACACTTGGAAATAATTGTATAACATAGAGTAGGCATCTAGGGGAACATAAGCTTGATTCTATAGGAATAATCAATTGTAAGGTCCATCACACTCATTCTGTTGAGAATATGTTGCCATGTGTCCATTTTGGATTAGGAAATTTACACTTAGATAGGGCAAAACAAGTATAAAAACCCTTGTTATAAAAATTCATAAGGGGGGATTTTTGTGTGAACCATTGACGGGATATAGAGCATTTTTGTCTTATACTCCATAAGTGCTTAATGATAATTCAATGTTTATCATATGATATTTTGAGAAATGGGCTATGTTGAATATTATAATGTGATTAAGTGAATGAAGTCATGAGTTCCTTTGTTTTATATTTTTCTAGTAATGGTAGTATAATTTTTTAAGGAATAATAGTAGGATATTTGTTTGATAAGAAATGAGTAAATGTATGCCATGTTTCAAAGTCTTTAGGAACTAATCTTTCACTACACACTTCAAGTGAGCATGTGAGACTCATCCCTCATGTGATAAGGCTAACATGCTAGCCTATTGGGAAGAGGATTTAACACTAACTTAAATAGAAAACCTAACATCTTGGTTTCATTTTTGGGACCTGAAGCAATTGGAGCATGATTATGAGAAATGTTTGAGTGTATTACATTAGAGAATATTGAAGAGTGGATTACTAGTGTTGAAGACAATTTTTTGATTCCATATCTTAAACCAAGAGTTTATATGTTATAGCCCTTTATAGCTCATTGTATGAGACTTTCTTTTCTGAGATCCCTATTCTTTTGCATTCTTGGATCTTAGCATATGCTCAAGGATGATCCTGAAACTATTACCACTTTAGAGTGCACCATGCTTGAAGATGTGTAAAACACACCCTCTCTCTATCTAATAAAATTGGATATTATCAGAGTGTGGGTGACTCTATATTTATAAGAACCTCCAGAGAGGGTTGGTTCCCTTCAAATTTATCTATTAAAACTAAACAATTTTGATTTTTGGGGATGAAAAGGGAGAAAGAAATTGAAATCAAAAATCTTGTCTAAATGGGGTGATGCACCTGAATGTTTGATATTATCTAAAAGCTTTTTAAAATTGAGTAAGATACACACATGAATCTGAAAGAAAACTCTACATTTAATCTTGAACATAAGTGTTTCAAAAGAAGGCATGAAATAAGCTTGCAAAGCCAATTCTATTCCTAGCACTTCAAATGACCTTTAGAGGATGAGATTTTCATAGTAGGTGAGGAAAAGACCTATAAAAATGGGATATATATTTCACTTATATGCTAGTACACAATAAAAAAATACACTCTATTTTGATCCAAAAAAACATATGCAAAAATCTTCTTTATTTGATAAATGGTGTCAATTACAATTTTTTCTCTACTTCAAGAATTCCTTAAAAAATGGATTTAAAAAGACAATATATAAGTCTAAAACCTTAAATAAAGCCAAATTCACATGGAAAAGAGAAGTATTAGTCTTAATTGAGTTAAAATAAGACTAAAATCCTTTTAAAATATTAAATAAAAGCTTTAAAATCTTTCAATTCTTTAAAAATTGCATGTTCTTCATTTTTGGCATAGAATTAAGAAGTGGTAGGCCCATGTTGACTTCTTCTTATTGATAAATCAAGTCACCTTTATTTTCTATCTCTTTGTCTGCATCCTCTTGGAACACCTTCACCTCATCTCTCTACTACACTTTTTCTTGAATGGCTTTCCATGAAGGAAAAGATTTAGGATTCTAAGGAGAAAGAGATGAAGACTACATGATCTCTTGCTTGAATTCAACATCTTGAATGATGCTTGATTGCTCCTCTTTCTTACTTAAATCCATAATTTGGTTCTAAGATGAGAAATATAAAGGATCTTTTTTGACCTTTTGACTTTGGTTCTCCTCCTCTTTCCTTGTCCTCAACTCCAACTCTCTGATCTGCTTATCAATATTCTCCTAGAATTTCTTCTCTTTAAAGTGGTTAGTGATCTCAATAATAGGTTGTGCCATAAAAATCTCCTTCTTTATTTGATAGTTCTCTTGGATAGAACTCTAAGAAAGGAAGGACTAAGAAATATATGAATAATTTGAAAAAATCAAAGGGGCTCTTGGAATGGTCTCTTGAGAAGGAATGGATGGCATATAATAAGAGTGCTATTGTTCCTTAAGGACTTTTAGTATGTCTTTAATACTTTGAATGTAACCACCTATATCCATCATCTCACCAGTGATATTACCCCAAATTTTCCTCTCAACAAGTGTCCATTGCTCTTTTATTTACTATAATGACTCTCTTAGATGATGGATCTGATGTATAGGAGTATCTTGGCCATAATAGCTCTATGAGTGTAGCTCTAGTGCATGCTTTTCAAGGCTCACTAAAGTTTGTTTAATTGATAGTATGGATTGGGTAGATGTAAAATGGATATGATTAGGCTGGTAGGGGGAAATATTATGATGGATTGGTCATTCATATGAATGGTCTGGGTATTACTCCTGCATATATGCCTGATATAGATCCTCATACTCTTGGTGAGGATCATAGTGTGGTTGGTCATACTGATCATCGTAAGGATAATATGGATCCATACTAAAATAATCCATTTGAGACCATTAGTAAGATGAATACTAAAATTAATCAATATTCAAATGATACCTAATGTTCATAACTAGATTTGAGTGCTTAAAAGATGCATTAATCTTCTGAATGCCTCCAAAGGCTAGTGTGTAGAATGATGTCCCATCGAGCATGCCAAAAACTATTATCACTCTGGAGTGAACCTACTTGAAGATGTATAAAACACACCCTCTCTCTAGATGATAAAATTGGATATTATTAGAGTGTGGATGAATATGTATTGAGAAGAATCTCCAGAGAGAGCTGGTTCCCTTAAGATTTATCTATTAAAACTAAACTATTTTGATTTTTGGGGATGAAAAGGGAAAAATAAATTGAAATGAAAAACCCTATCTAAATAGGGTGATGTACCTATATGATTGATAGTATTTAAAATCTTTCTAGAACTAAGACACACATATGAATATGAAAGAAAACTCTGCATTCAATCCTAAATAAAAGTGTTTCAAAAGGTCTGAAAGAAGCTTGCAAATCAAATTCTATTTCTATCTCTTCAAATGACCTATAGAGGATGAGATTTTTATAGTAGGTGAGGAAAATAATTGTAAAAAGGGGATATAGATCTCAATTATATGCTAGTACACAATCAAAAAATACACTCTATTCTGATCCAAAAAACATATGCAAAAATATTCTTTATTTGATAAATGGTGTCAATTACAATTTTTTCTCTACTTTAGGAATTCTTAAAAATGGCTTCAAAAAGCCAATATATAAGTCTAAAACCTTAACTAAATCTAAAGTCACGTGGAAAAGAGAAGGATTAGTCTTATTTAAGTTAAAATAAGACTAAAATCCTTTTACAATATTAAATAAACGTTTTAAAATATTCCAATTCTTCAAAAATTGCATGTTCTTCATTTTTGGCATAAAACTGAGAAGTGGTGGGCCCATGTTGACTTCTTCTTCTTGATCACTCAAGTCACCTTTATTTTCAATCTCTTTAGTTGTATTCTCTTAGATCACCTTCACCTCATCTCTCTGCTACACTTTTTCTTGAGTGACTTTCCATGAAAGAAAGGATTTAGGATTTTGAGGAGGAAGAGATGAAGGCTGAATGATATCTTGCTTGAATTCAACATCTTGAATGATGATTGATTGTTCCTCTTTCTTACTTAACTCTATGATTTGGTTCTAATATGGAAAAGATAAAGGCTCTTTTTTAACCTTTTGATTCCATTTTTGCTCCTTTTTCCTTATTTTTAGCTCCAACTCTAATATGCTTATCAATATTCTCATGGAATATCTTCTCTTTAAAGTGGTCAGTGATCTCAACAACATGCTATGCCATAACAATATCCTTATTTATTTGACAGTTATCTTAGATAGAACTCTAAGAAGGGAAGGATTGAGAAACATATGAATAATTTGGCAAAATTAGAGGGGCTATTGGAATGGTCTCTTGAGAAGGAATAGATGGCATATAATAAGAGTGAGGCTGAACTTGTTGTTCCGTAAGGCCTTTTAGTTTGTCTTCAATAATTTGAATGTAACCACCTACATCCATCATCTTATAGTGAGATTACCCTAATTTTCCCTCTCAATAGGTGTCCATTACTCTTTTATTTTCTGCAACGACTCTCTTAGATGATGGATATGGTGTGTAGGAGTATCTTGGCCACAATAGCTCTATGAGTGCAGCTCTAGTGCATGTTTTTTAAATTTCACTAAATTTTGTTTAATTACTGGTATGGATTAGGTAGATGTAAAAAGGCCATGATTAGGCTAGTAAGGGGAAATATTATTATGGATTGATCATTTATATGGAGGGTTTGGGTAGTACTCCTGCATATATACTTGATATAGATCCTCATACTCCTAGTGAGGATCATAGTGTGGTTAGTCATACTGATCATAGTGAGGATAATATGGATCCATACTGAAACAAGCCATTTGAGACCATTAATAAGCTAAATAATGAAAGTAATCAATATTTAAATGATACCTAATGTTCATAACTAGCTTTGAATGCTTGAAAGTTACACTGATCATCTGAATGCCTCTAAAGGCTAGTGTATAGAATGATGTCCCATTGGGCGTGATAGAAACTATTATCACTCTAGAATGCACCTTGTTTGAAGATGTGTAAAAAACACTCTCTCTATATGATACATTTGGATCTTATTAGAGTGTGGGTGACTCTGTATTGAGAAGAACCTATAGAGAGGGATGGTTCCCTTAAGATTTATCTATTAAAACTAAACTATTTTGAGTTTTAGGGATGAAAAGGGAGAAAGATACTGAAATGGAAAATCATATCTAAATGGGATGATGCACCTGAATGATTGATATTATATAAAATATTTTTGAAAATAATTAATACACACATATGAATCTGAAAGAAAACTTTGCATTCAATCCTAAACATAAGTGTTTCAAAATAGGGTTTGAAAGAAGCTTGCAAAGCAAATTTTACTCCTAGCTCTTCAAATGACTTGTAGAGGATGAGATTTTTAGAGTAGGTGAGGAAAGGACCTAAAAAAAGGGATACATATCTCAATTATATTCTAATACACAATTAAAAAAATATACTCTATGCTGATCCAAAAAAACATATGCAAAAATATTCTTTATTTGATAAATGGTGTCAATTACAATTTTTTCTTTACTTCAAGAATTCCTAAAATATGGCTTCAAAAAGCCAATATATAAGTCTAAAACCTTAAATAAAGCCAAAGTCATGTGGAAAAGAGAAGGATTAGTGTTATTTGAGTAAAAATAAGACTAAAATCCTTTTACAATATTAAATAAAGGCTTTAAAATCTTCTAATTCTTCAAAAATTGCATGTTCATTATTTTTGGCATAGAATTGAGAAGTGGTGGGTCCATGTTGACTTCTTCTTGATCACTCAAGTCACCTTTAATTTCTGTCTCTTTGAATAAATCCTCTTGGATCACCTTTACCTCATCTCTCTATTGCACTTTTTATTAAATGGCTTTCCATGAAGGAAAGGATTTAGGCTTCTGAAGAGGAATAGATGAAGGTTGAATGATCTCTTGCTTGAATTCAACATCTTGAATGATTCTTGATTGTTCGTCTTTCTTACTTAAATCCATGATTTGGTTCTAAGATGGAAAATATAAAGGATATTTTTTGACCCTTTGATTATATTTCTCCTCCTTTTTCCTTATCTTTAGCTAAAACTCTTTGATCTACTTATCAATATTCTCCTAGAATATCTTCTCTTTAAAGTGGTTAGTGATCTCAACAGCAAGCTGTGCCATAACAATCTCCTTCTTTCTTTGATAGTTTTCTTGGATAGAATTACAAGAATGGAAGGATTGAGAAACATATGAATAATTTGGAAAAATCAAAGGGGCTCTTGGAATGGTCTCTTGAGAAGGAATGGATGGCATATAATAAGAGTGAGGTTGAACCTGCTGTTCCTTAAGGCCTTTTAGTTTATCTTCAATACTTTGAATGTAACCACCTACATCTATCATCTCACTAATGAGATTAACTTAATTTTCCTTCTCAATAAGTTTCCATTTCCATTTTATTTTTTGTAATGACTCTCTCAGATGATGGATCTAATGCGTAGGAGTATCTTGGCCATATTGGCTTTGTGAGTGCAACTCTAGTACATGCTTTTTAAGGCTCACTAAAGTTTGTTTAATTGTTGGTATGGATTGGGTAGATGTAAAATGGCCATGATTAGGATGGTAAGGGGAAATATTAAGATGGGTTGGTCATCAATATGGAGGGTCTGGGTAGTACTCCTACATATATGCTTGATATAGATCCTTATACTCCTGGTGAGGATCATAGTGTGGTTGGTCATACTGATCATATTGAGGATAATATGGATCCATATTGAAACAAGCTATCTGAGACCATTAGTAAGACAAATACTAAAAGTAATCAATATTCAAATGATACTTGAATTTAATAACCAACTTTGAGTGCCTGAAAGTTGCATTGATCTTCTGAATGCCTCCAAAGGCTAGTGTGTAGAATGATGTCCCACCAAACGTGTCAAAAACTGTTATCACTCTGAAATGCACCCTGTTTGAAGATGTGCAAGGCACACCTTTTATTTAAATGATAAAATTGAATTTTCTCAATTTGGATGAATTTTTATTGGGAATAATCTCTAGAGAGGGCTTGTTCCCTTAATATTTATCTTTAAAAACTAATTTATTTTGATTTTTTGAGATGAAAAGGGAGAAGGAAATTGAAATGGGAAATCCTGTCTAAATGGGATGATGCACCTAAATGATTGATATTATCTAAAATATTTATAAAACTAATTAAGATAAACATATGAATTTTAAATAAAACTCTTGATTCAATCTTCAACATAAGTGTTTCAAAAGAAGGCCTGAAAGAAGCTTGCAAAACAAATTCTATTCATAGCTCTTCAAATGACCTGTAGAGGATGAGATTTTCATAGTAGGTGAGGAAAGGACCTATAAAAATAGGATATATATCTCAATTATATGCTATTACATAATCAAAAAATATTCTCTATTCTGGTCCAAAAATAAATATGCAGAAAATCTTCTTTATTTGATAAATTGTGTCAATTACAATTTTTGCTCTTCTTCAGGAATTCTTTCAAAAATGGCTTCAAAAAACCAATATATAAGTCTAAAACCTTAAATAAATCCAAATTGGAATGGAAAATAGAAGTATTAGTCTTATTTGAGTTAAAATAAGACTAAAATCCTTTTAAAATATTAAACAAAGGCTTTAAAATCTTCCAAGTCTTCAAAAATTGCATGTTCTTCATTTTTGGCATAAAATTGAAAAGTGGTGGGCCCATGTTGCCCTGTAAAACTTCCTTGCATGAAAATAAAACTATAAATTAGAATATAACTCCATATTTAAAGTGATTTTATTTTTTTAAAAGTCTTTATCTTGCATGAAAAGCATGGGAGATGCATGAAACTAGTCAACTAGTCAACCGAAGATATTTGACCCTTAAGGACTAGTTAACTCAACTTGAGCTTAACTTGAATGAAATAAAACTTGTGGATTGACTTGAGAATGATATATCCATTTAAAAAACATATATTATACATGGAAACTCCAAAATTAATTTATTTGATATATTTTCAACCCCATTCTTTACCTACTTGATTGACCAATTAAGCCTATTATGCCAATTAGGCCTAATAGCCTGTCTTCTAGCATTTGGACTCCATTAAACCTACAACAAGATGCCATGAAACTAAAATTATAATTAAATAAACTTAGAAAGACTTTTCTCATCACAAAATATTTTATTATGATGAGAAAACACTTGTCATTCAGTTAACAATGCTGACTAGGTCTATTTTGCTCCATTTTCCTGCAGACTGACCATTTTGAAATCATAATTGCGACACCACTTAGCAAGGACACAAATGATTTAATTTTCCATGATGAAAAATAAAAGGATTTATAGGAGGATTCTAAAGATTTTGAAATAGCTAAGATAGATGAAGTACAAACAAATTTTTCTTCAAAAGGTAGCCATGAATACAACTCACATAGAGCCATTACTGAGATGGAGAATATTCCTGATAAAGATGAGACAAGTGCAGCAGAACAAGAAATTTCATTTTACTTCATCCAAAAGGCAGAAATATGTGATAATCATGTTTCAAATTCTAATAATAGTGATGAATTTCATGTGTTTTCCATTGATCAGGATGAAGAAGCCTTTTGGGATGACTTGGAGAGTTTTTGTGCAAATTTTGATAGTCCATGTCCAATCCATATGGAGATTCAGGAATGTTTTGTAAAGAGTACTATTGTAGTTGTTCATCAAAAAGAAATTAATGAAATATTTCAGACATGTTTAAATAAATACAAAGAGGTTGAAGATATCAGTGAGCCACTACCTCAAATAGATCATAATGAAGATACCAATCCAAGCATACCAGTTGATTTGCCAATACAATTATTGAATGAGAATGTGTCAAATCATGATCAACCTATGAATGAGTCAGAGATAACATTATTGATGAAAAAAAGAAGGATATGGGAGCAAGATGATTGGATCTTAGATCTATATCTTTAATCCATGAACCTAATAATGGAAGTTAGAGACTTAGCTGCATCATCTAGAACATATGAACATACAATTTCTCCCATTTGCAGAAGAGAGCTATCAAAAGGAAACAAATACGTTTCAAAGTTCCATAGTGCATCAAATAGATTTCAATTTGATATAGGAGGGATATAAATGTGGAGGTTAGTTTATACATAATATAATCCTTGTGTTTCATTCCTCTAAGTTCATATTTGCACATGCTTTTACTAGTTTTTTTTTTCATTCTATGTTGTTGTTGTCCTTTCCTCTAAGTACACATGTGCACATATTTGTGTCTTTGATCACAAAATATATTTTATTATTAAATGTATATCAAAGTCTATCCTTGTCATATTTTTTTAGTTCTTTGACCATAAGTCTGGTCAACCCCGAAAGTCACCAAAATTATAAGTAATTTGACCTATCAAGGCCAAATTACTACCCCTATCATATAAAACATTTCTAAAACTAGTCATTAACCCTTTGAAGATCATAAAACTAATGTGTTATGGACTAAAAAGAGATAATTTTGATAAAAAATGTAAAAATGGATTGTAAATGGGTCATTGTCATTTCAAAAGAGCATTGTCAAGTTTAAATATGTAAACAATCCATGCACAGGGGGTCAATTTTGAAGGAAATTAAAGATTTTGAGAGGTTCATGTGGGTTTAGGACTTCAAATTTTGTAAAAAAGGTTATCATGATTTGAGAAGATTTTTCAAAAAAATTTAATGACCATTGGAAAAGTGGAGATACGCAATTTTTTGTAACAGTCCTTAGCATGTCTGTTGGAGATCACCATTAAAGCAGGCATTATGGAGTGTCACAGAGGTTTATAAGTCTAGGTAAAAGTTTTAAAAAAATGGGATGATGTTTTTACATCATAATAAAACTTTTAAAGAGTGTTAAAACTCTAAATTTTAAGAAAACCATGCTCATACAGGCTTATGTAAGCAAACAAGCATATAGGCCAAAAAAGGGTTTTTATGAATTTTCAAGAAAAATGTGCTTTCAGAGTGTTTTAATAGCATGATAAAGACCACACGATGATTTTTTCAAGTATTGAGAATAATTTGAAAATTTATTTTCATTTTGGTGAATTTTTTATCTTTTTAGTTCTAGACACCCTTCCTAACCTCCTATTCAGATGCTCATTTCTTTCACCATGCGTGGATTTTGGATTAATGATATTAGTATGTTTTGACTAATTATATGTAATTATAATTAATTAAAAATTTATACAAATTTAATGATTTTTATTTATGAAAAATTATTAAGAGTGTAGATAGCTTACAATGTAGTCAAAACCCCATAGGTAGATTTCTCCACGTGGTAAATTTTTATATATTTGAATGGGAACCCAATATTTTCAAGGATGTTGGGGATTTTAGTGTTATACACATAAATATAAAATTTTTGGGATTTGGAGGTCTGTATTTCATGAACCATCATTTTGAAAATTTAGCTTCAAAGCTTGCCTAAACCCTCAAAAAACTAGTTTTGAAAAATATTGATTTTGTTGATATAAAATGATCTTAGATAAATATAAAAATTTTAAAATGTCAAGTGAACTCAGATTGGATTCCAAAAATGTCAATTTTATGTATGGAGATGTATGGATGAGGGCATAAATCATGTTTTATGGGAAAAAGCATGTAAAATGAAGTACATGACACTTCAATGAAATATAATAAATGGAGATAAAATAATAAGACTTTTTATTCATCATAAAATTTTATTTTGGTCATAAATAATCGTATAAGTGTCCCAACTAGCTCAATCAAAATAGCCAATCTGTAGAAAAATGGAGCAAAATAGGCCTAGTCAACCCTGCCGATTGAATGACGAGTGTTTTCTCATCAAAATGAAATATCTTGTGATGATAAAAGTTTTTATAGATATATTTAATTAATTTTTTAGGTTTTATGGCATCTTGTTTTAGGTTTAATGGATTTGAAATGCCAGAAGATAGGCTATTAGGCCTAATTGACCAAATAGACTTAATTGGTCAATTAAGTAGGTAAAGAATGGCATTGAAAATATATCAAATGGATTACTTTTAGAGTTGCAACATGGAATATATGTTTTTTAAGTGGATATATAATTCTAAAGTTAATCCACAAGTTTCAATTCATGCAAGTTGAGCTCAAGTTGAGTTAACTAGTCCTTAAGGGTCAAATCTCTTCGGTTGACTAGTTTGACTAGTTTCATGCATCTCCCATGCTTTTCATGAAAGATAAAGACTTTAAAGAACTTAAAATAACTTTCAAGATGAAGTTATATTCTAATTTATGGTGTGAATTTCATGCAAGGAAGGTTGACAAGTCAACATGGGCCCACCACTTCTCAATTCGATGCCAAAAATGAAGAACATGTAATTTTTGAAGACTTGAAAGATTTTAAAGCCTTTATTTAGTATTGTAAAAGGATTTTAGTCTTATTTTAACTCAAATAAGACTAATACTTCTATTTTCCATGCCAGTTTGGCTCTATTTAAGGTTTTAGACTTATATATTGGCTTTTGAAGCTATTTTTGAAGGAATTTATGAAGCAGAGCAAAAATTATAATTGACACCATTTATCAAATAAAGAAGATTTTTTGCATATTTGTTTTTGGATCAAAATAGAGTGTATTTATTGATTGTGTAATAGCATATAAGTGAGATATATATCTCATTTTTTAGATCTTTTCCTCACCTATTGTGAAAATCTCATCCTCTACAGGTCATTTGAAGAGCTATGAATAGAATTTGCTTTGCAAGCTTCAAGCCTTATTTTAAAACATTTATGTTTAGGATTAAATGCAGAGTTTTCTTTTAGATTCATATGTGTGTCTTACTTAGTTTTAGAAAGCTTTCAAATAATATCAATCATTCAAGTGCATCACCCCATTTAGACAAGATTTCCCATTTTAGTTTTTTTCTCCCTTCTCATCACCAAAAATGAAAATAGTGTAGTTTTTAAAGATAAATATTAAGGGAACCAACCCTCTCTATAGGTTATTCTCAATATAGAGTCACCCACACTCATAAGTTCCAATTGTATCATTTGGAGAGAAGGTGTGCCTTGCATATCTTTAAGTAGGGTACACTCTAGAGTGACAACATAAACCTTGGATGAAGACAATCATGGAAATTAGAATGAAAAAGGAGTTTAGCATGACTAAACATTTCTTGGACATGAGAAATTGATTACTAGTGGGAAGGTGTTTGGAATAGTTACATCCTGGAATACACTGTGACCACATTATCATGTCCTGAGGAAGCAAAGTTCCATTTTTTATGAGAACCAAGGGGACATTATCTTTCATCATTCCCCTTCGAGATTAAGAAGTTAATTATTATTATTAGTTTGGAAACACTACCCATGAAAGGCTAAAAATATCTTATGCATAAGTCACACATTTGGAGGGGAGACTACTGGTTGGTTCAAGATTATGGGTTCAACATGGTAGCAAGCCAATGAGTTATATGGAAATGGAAGTATGATGAAGCTTGATAGAGGATCATGAGAGTTAATGGCATGAGAAAATATTGGGAGCACTTGAGGAACACTATGAAGATCCACAAGGATTCAGACATGCATGAGGAATCCATCACTTTTGGGCCATGACTTTTACCACTTTTATCTTGTAGATAAATGATCTAGATTTCCAAAGATGAACCTAGTATGAGTCAACCAGGCTTTCCCACCATGGTGTATGCTCATGCCTTCAAGTCAGATAGAGTACATATAAGGAATTAGGATACATATATTATAGATTTAGAAGTTAAATAGCTAACAGAAACTGAGACTAGGCCATTAAGCAATGACTTATAATCTACATCTTTTTCTTTTCATGAGAAGTCCATGGCATAGTTTAAAACGCCTGAAGGATCTGGCCAAGGCCAAAAAATAGGCCCCAATCTAAGAAATCAACCCTCCACCATGCCTTTTCCCATGGGTAATGTTACTAGAGGTAGTGGAGGAAGATTAGGAGGAGGTACTAGAGGAAGCAAACCCCCTCCAAGAACAAGAGCTGGATATTCTTAATAATTATTTGTTCAACCACCTATGGTTTATTATGAAATGACATTGCACCTATCTAAGTACCATGGGGTGGAAAATGTAGCCTAACATGTTTATAAGTGTCAACTAATTTTGAGGACATGTGATATCATGTCCTCTAAGTGAAAGGCAACATAGTTTGAAACCACCCTCTTAGAACATGTACACAAATGGTATCACAAATTCAACCCTCAACAAGTAGTGGTCAACTATGACCAACTTAAAACAATGTTCCTACAAGAATTTGATATTTTTGAGTTTGATCAGTAGAGTATAGTAGCATTGAAAGACATAAAGTAGGGACTTACAGAGAGTGTAAGAGAATATGATGCATGGTTTAATACCTTACTTTCTAAGTTGTCTTTTGAAATCAATCCTACTCAACATACACAATGGTTCATTAGGGGATTACTATTACCTTTTTGATGAACCTTGTCACAAAGAACTTTCACCAATGCATGAGAGGCTCAAGAGGATTCCTTACATGCTAAAGTAGTTAGAAATATGGATACTGGGATTAGTCCCTTTATAGAGGCTCAAATAGCATCCATGGCTTCTTAGCTTGAAAAATTGTTGATGAATAATGCACATAAGACACATAGTGGTGTTTGGTGTATTGACTATGAAACTAAAGGACACACAAGAAACAACTGTCCATATAAAAACATTCATGTAGTCCTAAAGCAAACTTGTGAGATTTGTCATGATGACCATGATGTCTGATCCTATCCACTTTTACAATGGGCCACGAACACTAAAGTATCTATGTATTATAAAATTTATGATGCTTATACTCATGACACCAATGATTACCATCTAATTATTGATATTCATGAGGCTCGAATGTACGGTATGTGCCAAACCTCAATCACTAATTCTTAGGATAATGGTAGCTATCATGGGTGTAGAAGAGGATGAGGATGAGGTGGTAGGTTTCCACCAAGGAATTGTTATAAGTGTGGTTCTCTAAACCACTATAAGAGGGATTTCCCATAATACCCAACCTACACTTACTATAAAAAGGACCACCAACTAGAAGAGTGACCTGATCTATATGCAACCATCATAAAGGATCAAAATGAAAAAGGAACTAATATGATCCATATAGATAAGCCGCAATGGTATGCTTGACTAACCACACCTATTGTATAATAAGTCAATATTACTGCTCATAGTAGGGACCAGATATAATCTACACCCAACCCAGTCAAAAAGGTATGATAGGAAGAACTATGGAAATATCTTGATGCACTTTATCAAAAGGATTTCCTTTAGGATATAATGGCACTTGTGCATGAGCTCCAGGGAAAAATTCAATACCTTAAGGATAGGGATGTCACACAGTGTGTCAGTGCAAATGGAAACTAAACCTCTAATGATGTGGTATAGTTTTTAGGAACTATGCAAATGCATGCTTGATGAAGACATCATTCCCTAGCTTAGTTCCTAATTTAGAGTTCAAGATCACCTACCAAATGAAACTCACACTCAAATAATTTGACAGAGTAAAGATCAATATTTAAATAATGCTTGATGATAGGAAAGTACTAGTTTTACTTCCTTGGAATACAAAGAAATATTAGTTAATGCTACTATCAACAGATGGGCAATCATGGATATTTTAGTAGATACAGGTGCTGAAGTAAATGTTCTCACTAAAGATGCCTAGTAGAAAATGTCTAGTCCAACTTTGAAACCTTCACCTCATGTATTTTTCATGGCAAACAAGACTCATGTGCACCTGATCAGAGTCCTTAAAAACACCACTATTGAAATACTTGGGGTTCCTTTCAAATTAAATTTTGAGGTTTTAGAGTTGGCAAATGTTGATGATTACCCAACCTTACTAGGAAGGCCTTAGTGATATGAAAATCATGTAGATTAAAGCTTTAAAAAATAATATATTAGCTTTGAGAATATTGATCAGTGTGTGATAATACCCTTAGACTAAGTATAAGGACCACCTTATATTGAAATTGTAAGCACTGATGAAGACATCAACAATTTGTAAAATGTGACTGCTTGATATGATGAACAACATGATCTAATGCTAGGTGGTATTCTTTGTTGGAAAAATAACCAGTCTATCTCGAATACAATAAGCAATGTTACAATTGTTAGGCTCATGGTGATTATGATCTCACTGGAAGATTGTGCATCACCATCAATAGAGATGAAAGCATCCCACACTAGCTTCTTAAGCATCAAAAATTTGTGCACCTCATGGGTTTAGAAATATGAGGACCATTAGAGGGACCACCATTGGAGAAAATTAATGAATCTCCATAGTTATAAGGACAAATGGAGGTGCATGATTTCATCCAGTACCTCAAAGAGTTCTATGGTATTGAAAATGAATGGATGAGGTCATTAGACCATATTTTTGATGACACCACCACCAGATGGTGGCATACGCATAAAGAATGCCTTTTGTATTGGGATCAAGTTTGAGCTACTCTACATCATAGATTTCACCATGATAATAAGATTAGAGATACACTCAATTATAGTGGCTTAAAAGCCCCTGAACCTCATCTTGAGGTGTGTGAAATAATATGGCAAGTTGATGAAACATTTTTACCAAAATATATATGGGTCTATGTGTTTTATGGAACCTTACACACTTGGGCATGAGGTTGGTACATACATAAAGAAAGGCACATAGGAACAATGTTCTAATAGCTACTAAAAGAAAACATGATATCCATGCTTTCTTACTCTTCACCAAGATGGACCCGTGCCTTACTCTTCAAACCATACATGAATCAATAATTGAAGATCTAAGTTTGGTGAAAGACTACCTGCATCATATTGATTAGGAACCAGAGGACCCCTTGGGTTTATTTAGTGAGCCTCCCAAATAATCAACTCTTTCACCATTGTTAGTCTCTAGTGAAGAGCACCATGAAGATATTTGCTTCAGAAAGTAGAATCTTGTCTTTCAAGTATATAAAGGAAAATGATCCATTCCATTTGATGTATTGAGTAACAACTTGCATGTTCCTACAAGTAATGGCTCAAAAATTATTCAAGACACCAAATCCCCCATAAACAACCCTTATCATGAGCCCATTCAAACTATTCAATGTAACATTGGTATAGAGTAGGAACTTAAGCTAGCGACTATTAGAAATTATTGGACTGAGACAAAAATTTCACAAATCTTTGAGTTGCTAAAAGAGTATCAAGATGTGTTTCCATGAAACTACCATGAAATGAAAGGGGATTAACCTTCTCTCAGGAACATGCATATAAAGTTGATAGATGGAACTCATCCCATGAAGAAATGCCCATACTAGATGAGCCCTAACCTCCAAGCACACATGAAAGAAGAGATAGATAACATGATTTATGTCAGAGTATTTACTCCTATTGATGAATCTAAATGGGTGAGTCCTATTGTAATCAATATCAAGAAGGATGGGTGTATTCATATCTATGTGGATTATCATGTTGTGAATGAATCTTGTGTCACTAATCCTTTCCCAACACCTTTCATGGAGGAAATCCTATGTGTTGTTGTTTGTTAGATATACTCCTTTATCGATGGGTTCTCAGGGTATCACCAAGTCTAGATAGCTAAGGAAGACCATTCCAAGAACACATTTACTACAAAATGGGGCTTTTTCCCCTATACCATCATGATTTTTGGGTTAAATAATGCCTTGATAGTATTCTCATGGGTAATAGTGTAGGCCTTCAAAGATTTTATCTATAAGTTTCTCCAAGTCTACTTAGATGATTGAATAGTGTATGGGCTGATCAAGGACCACTATGCCAATCTGAGGCTCATGATTGAGCATTGTCAAGTTTTATAAATTTACTTAAATTTAAAGCAATACCTATTTACAACACCTTTTGGGGTACTCCGTGGGCATATCATTTGTAAAGAGGGACTCTTGGTAAATCTAGCCAAGGTCTCTATTATTCTTTATCTGCTAGTACCAAAAGCTCAATGTGAGGTGCGTGCATTCTTAGGAGACACATGCTACTATAGGAAGTTCATCCAAGGTTATGCCAAGATTTTAGCACCATTGGAAGAGTTATTAATGCATAATGAATAGTTTATATGGACTAATTCCTATAAATCAACTTTTAAAACTCTAAATAAAAGACTAGTTATCGCTCTTATCTTGTAATTTCTAGATTGGACAAAACCCTTTCATGTCCATGTTGATACATCTAGCATAGTAGTTAGTGCAATAATTTCACAACTAGGAGAGGGAAATTTAGACCATCCCATCTATTTCACCATCAGTAAACTCACATCAACCAAAAATAACTATACCACCATTGAATGCAAAGCCTTGTCTATGGTTTATGCACTATAAAAATTTAGATAATATCTTCTGGCCACACCATTTATATTCAAAACCAACCAGGAGGCTTTAAATCATCTCATCAAAAATCCAGTTATCCATAGAATAATTTACCATTAGATAGTTCTCTTCCAAGAATTATAGTTTTCCATAATAGCAAAACCTAGGAAATCCAATTGTGGACTTGATCATCTATCCCAAATTGCAAATGGAGAACCTCCACATCATAAAGAAGATGACCTTCCTAAAGTACAAATTTTCCATGTTGCTAGGGTACCTAAAGAACTGGAGGATATTGTTAGATTCCTCAATACTGGTTATGCACCTAATTCTCTCACTTTACAATAAAAAAACAACTTGCGGTTCATACCACACATTATCATCTCATAGTAGGAGATATATACAAGATGGTCCATGATGAGGCACTACAGCATTATGTATTACAACATGAGTGCCTTGAGGTATTATGAGAAGTACACAAAGGTATTACTAAAGGATATTATGCTGGGGAGGCTACTACATATAAGGTGTTGCTTGTTGGACTTTGGTGGCTAACTTTATTTAAAGATGCAAAGGCATATGCAAGGCAATGTGATATTTTATAGTGCATAGGAAGACCCAATAGAAGAGATGCTATGTCATTGCCCTAATTTATTCTCAATAACCATTCAAAAAGTGGGTTATAGACTTTGTAGGGCCCATCACTCTTGCAAGATGAAGAATAGGTTCATGGTATATAATTTCAAAAATTGACTACTTAACACGTTGGGTTGAGGTAACACTGACCAAAGACTATATGTAGTGATTTCCATGAGGTTAATTTTGGAAAACATTATAATGCACTTTAGATGTCCCCTAAGTTTCACCAGTGACTGAGGAACCCACTTATTGAATAAGACAATTCGAATCCTGTTAGTTGATTCATGAATGCACATCACAAGACAACACTATATCACCCACAGGCCAATGGAACACCATAAGCCTTCAACAAGATCCTCATTACCAATTTGAAAAAAATATACAATATTGTTAGAACTAATTATGATGATAGGGTATCTACAATACTTGTGGCATATTACACCTCATACAAATGCCTCAACAAAAATACACCATTTAACCTAGTATATTGAAAGGAATCAATCATGCCAGTCAAGTTCCTAGCTCCATCTCTCTAGATAACACATATAGGAAACCTTCATGATGATGCATCTTTAAAATCTTGACTCAATGAACTCATAAAACTAAATGACGCTCGGTTCCTTATGCACTGAAATCAAGATGTTGAGAAATGGAAATAGAAAGCATGGCATGATCCCTATCTAAAAAACAAAATGTTCACCCCAGGTATGAAAGTTATACTCTATGACTCTAAGTTTACATGTCACCCTAGGAATCTCCACATTCATTAGGATGGACCATTCATAATTCATAGTATTTGACCTACTAGTGCATGCTGGCTAAAGCAAATAGATGGTCAATTCCTCCCCAAACATTATAATAGGAGTCAGTTTCAACCGTATTATGATTATGTTTAAGTTTGTGTAATTTTTGAATAAGGCTTAAGGCCATTAGATTAGGATTTTATATTTTCAATAAAAAAGTGCTACCCTTAAGGCGTGCAACTCATTTTTTCAAATTCTTAGTCCTTTAGATGTTTTTGTGGAGGACCACAAACCCTTTTAGTGTGGGGTAAGATATTATATATATGAATACAAGACATAACATATGGGCAAACAAGTTTTGAAGGAAAAAGAGTCATACATGACATGAAAATGATTAATGGCATGTGAGTTATTTAATACAATATATTCCTACCATTTGCATGACAACTAGTTTCGACTACTTTGAAAACATGGGACAGTTGTCACCCACTTCCAAAAAAGGCACGAGAAGGATTGGACCATTAATGCAATATGGGTAGTCATAACAACAAGTATGTGAGTGGAATGATGGGACAAGTTTTTTACAACACTAAAGGCTTGATGTAAAATCTGAAGTATGAAGACCATTAGAAGATACACATTTATGGCTAGAAATGACAAGGAGAGGAAATAAATTAATGAGGTAGATTGGCTGGAGGACCTATAAATAACCAAGTCAAAGCCATTCTACATTTTACCTTGCTATAATCTTTAAGTGATTAAGAAATTAGAGAACCAGAGATGAAGTCAATCTCATTATGGAACAGAGTGATTGAGAAATAAACAAAGACGTGAAGAGGATTTCTAAGTAGAGGAAGATTGTTAAGAGTAAACACATGCATAAGTGGCCTGAGGTCATTCTTAAAAAAAATTGTAGGTTATAGATTCTACCATTGTTTAAGTGAGAAGATTGAGAGTTGAAGGAAGTTTGAATTCCACCATGCATTCATTTGGGAACATGGGATGGCTAAGGGTTAACCTTCAAGTACCACAGAGGGTAATGAACCAAAAAAAAAGGAAAAAAGACTTAAAAAACTATCAACCATACCAGAAGAGAGAGAGGTGAGCAGAGGAGCATGGTTACCTATAAGAGAGGAGCCTTTGAAAGACTTAGAAGAAACACCAAGACAAGAGCAACATGCATAAGTTTAAAGTGAGAGTGTGGAAAAAGCTAAAATGGTGAAAAATGGAAAGCAGATACATGCATCCTCATCACAAACCACCCCATCAACTCCCCCTCAAACCATTTACATATAAGAAATACAATACCCGAAGTTGATCTTATACATAGAAAATTAGGTCTCTAAGGTGGCAACTATGACCGTATTTGACTACAACCACCACCAATTAGGAAATGAGGTACAGTTCTAAAATGATTATCAGGTCTAGACCACCAACACATGAAACCAAGTGGTTTATGACCTAACCATCAAGAACTAGCTGGACAAATATGGCCTTTTTCAAATCTTCAAACTACCATATTTTAGAAAACCTACTGAGTTAGTTTAGTTCCTCTTATCACATGTTTATGAGGATTACATCCATTTCATAAGACATGACATGAAGATTAACACAAAGAGGGTAAGGTCATAAGACTCTAGTGCTTAGGGGTTAATGTATTAGATGACTTGGCTGATACAGAGGAAATCTAATAGACCACCACTGCACTTATGTATCAAAAGTAGGGACATACAATGCCCATTACAAACCTATAGGATCCTACCCTAAGATTTGTAACATGGATCATTTCTACCAAGGTCAAAGGGACCGACTGATGAAAGGAGGTGGATATGGCCCACCATGAGTATAGTATAACTAAGCACTGTACTTTTCCCAAAAGATAGCTAAAGATGTATAGAAGACACATACAATTCCTAAGTTTAGGTTTCCTTGGGGGGCAATCTTATTATTATTGGTTTTTGATGAAATTAGTGTACCTGACTATAGTTCAGGATATCTAAAGTGGGTGTATCCCCCCAGTCACAAGTCCCCTACTAAGCACTACATAGCTTTCACCTATCCTCAACACATTATTTCAACATATAAGTTGAAGATGAAGTATTGGTTTGATGGAATGAAGGCGGATTTCAATAATGAATGGTGTATTCCCAAGGATCTACCCTTCTAAACAAAAGATCAAACATAATCTACTATAAAGCAACACTTCTCCCTGACATTTATTTGGATGAATCCTTCAAGGAAGCTCTTAGCATGGTTTAAGATACCATATGACTTCTCTGTATGCTAATTCATTGATTCCATGAATAGTATATATGATGTACATCTGATCCATATACAAGTAGAATGGATTGATGTAGAGTGCCACACCCTTCAAAAGATGTTTGTATATCTTGAAAAAAAGGCCTATATAGAGAGGGGAGAAAAAAGCATGATCAATATCAAGATCAAGAATATCTTAGTTGGGAAATAGGTACACAAAATGTTTTACATGTTATGCCCTAACCAGCACCCTCAATATGGGGAACCCAAGGAAAGGATCCACTAGGTACCAATGAAAAAAAGGTCATTCGAGCCAATTAAAAACATAAGTGGGTAGTAGGGCCCCTAAAAGTGATAGAAAATAGTGGAGGTGCAGCCCTCTAGGCTAGTTCAACATCTCTGTTCAGTGCCATAATCATCACCTCACAATTCATCTTCACCTTATCTTTCACCATCATTATCCCCATTTCCATCTCATAGTTCACCACCTGCATCACCAACACCTCATCATACTCCTTCTCACTCACCTACACCTTCTCCACCTTGACCATATCCCCATTTAACTCATCTACCTTCTCCACCACTTGGACCACCTTTGCCTCCACCTTCTCTAAGGACTACCATTGGGTCAACATCTCATCTCCCTCCAAGATAAACACCCCAAAAAGACCCCTCTTAGGAGTATATACATAATTTGGAATCTAATCTAGAGAAGACTCCATACCCTATGTGAGAGGTCATACATATTTATCAATTTAATATTCAAGGGATTAGAATAGATGGGATGGCTATCATACACCACCAAGAACTTGATCGAGACGTAGAAAAAGGGAAGGGGTCAATTGAGGGAAAACTAGAATAGAGAGTGATGTCTAATGTGCATGAATGATACCAGTTCAACAAAGACAAAAGAAAACTCTATCTTTGGAGAAATTTACACCCCAATGACATGACCCAAGAAATAAGGAAGTAATTATCCTTCTTTTTAGAGATGCATAGTGAAGAGCCTCAGTTTGACATTCTATTGGATTATATTTTTTCTAGCCTATATGCTCTAAAGACTATTGAATCTGTAGACACCGAAATCATGTCTACCCCTTGGTCATCCTCCCCCCTTGGTCCCCTTGGTCCATCCTTCTAACCCAAGTCCTAGCCCACTCAATTATTAGATTAAAATAAAAATCAATTATTTTAATCTAAAAGCCCCCACACACTTATTAATTTAAAATAATTAGCTATTTTAAATTAATAACATTCCTTCGTCCACTTCGACACTCCTAACCTATGTCTTATTAATTTAAAATAATCACTTATTTTAAATTAATAATTCTTTTCTCCCTCACTCATGCCACCTCACCACCCTAGGATGCCACTCCTTAGATTCCATTCCCCCCCATGGCCAATATTAAATGCCTAGACCCCCATTTCATCCTCTCGTCCATTTTAAGCCACCTTTGACTGTTTCTTACCCCGACCTGCTGACCTGACAGTTGGGAAAATGGACAGAAGGCTATTTTTAGCCTTTCTACCTGCCTTCTAGCTACCAACATCGGTCAATAGTCGGCCAACATCGGCAGTTTTGCCGATGTTGGTTGCCTTCAAAACTACGTTCTTGACCCGAATGCTAGATTGGCTTTTCCAATCTTTCCATTCGACCTTTCAACCTTTAACCATCTGATCTTTCACTCCTCAATCTTCAATCTGCCAACCTTCAGACCTCTCTCTCTCTCTCTCTCAGACACACAACAAGCTACAACAATAATAGGTACTCTGTATCAGCCACTCCACTAGCAACAAGTCCTCCAAACTAGCAGCATCAGCAACAGGTACAAGCATCAGCAACACTCCTTCAGTAGGTATGAGCTATGAATGTTTCATTTATTTCATTTCAATAATCTAGAAATGTATTAGCAGTTAGCTCCTATTCAACTCTTAGACTGTCAACCAGACCACAGACCCAACCTGCTCTTCTTAGAGACGCTGAAAGGCCTCCTCTACCCCTCTTTCCCCTTTTAACATTCTGTCCATTATCCCAGACCTCTGCACAGACTCTCAGACCATTCAAATAGACCTAGAACCTTTTTTTAGACACGTCCACAGACCATAAACTCATCTAGACCCCGTCCCAAACCATTGTCCTAACCGACATCGAGCACTGCCTCCACCAACGTCGATAGACTAACCGACGTCGGCAGACTTTACCAACCGACGTCGGCAGAACCATCGACATCGGCGACTATGGAAGGCAGATTACTGCATACAGGTACACATTTGCTTTCATTTCTTTTATTCAGTCTTTATCATTTCTATTTTTGACTATATTCTACTTTTTATCAGTGGACTGTCATCCTCCAAGAAGTCTTTGCACTTCTAGGACCAAGCTTTCGCTTGGCAGTCCACTTTCTAGTCATCTAACAATTTTTGTGTTTGAATCTCTTTCTTCTATAGGTGTCATCCTCCACAACCAAAGAGGAGTTCCTTCAGTCGTTTGAATCTGGTGTGCAAGACTTCATCCAGGTAACATCTAACCCTAGACCATTTCTCTTAGTTTCTCATTTTCTTTTTGAATGTGAAAGCAAAAATCATATAGAAACATTCTAGCACGCCCGGTGGGACCCTAGGGTCTTCCTTGGGTTCTTTTTCATTTCTTTTCATATAGGTGCATTAGGTTTCTCCTTTTCACCTCTTTCTTCTATCTCTTCCAAAAGACACTATTAGCAAAAATTAAAAATAATCATCCTTGTTCTTTCTTTTCTTGCATCTTAGACTAGTCAAAAGTCATACTCTTCAACCTCTTCTCACTTGTCTTCATACAAACTCACATTTCTATTTGGGCTTAAAATACAATGCATTTCATTTCTTCTTGACTGCATACTTATTCCACATCTAGTAATTAAAAACCACATCATGAATTAATTGTAGTCCACTTATGTTACACAACCAAATCACTTGCACAAATCAAACATCAAAACTTACCTGAGACAAGGCCCGACTGGGATTTCATCACCCAGTGGATACCTTACCCGTCCCGGCAATCCCACTTGGACTTCACTACCAAGGGGAAAGCCCACTCTGTTCTCTGACAGAGGATAATCTCTAGGGGAAGTATATTTTGGCTAAGCGAGACCAGCTTACCATTGGGCTCGTGAAGTGAGGGGAGCTTGCTCCTTAGCACCAGGCCATGTACAGAACCTAACACAGACTCTTGAGCACTTAAACTAACCCAAAACCATCTTTAGACTACCTCTTCTAGGACCCATTCTACAAGCCAACCTACCAAACACACTCTAAGGCATAAGCCAACATGATTCTAAAAGTTGATTCTTAGGATTTAATGCTTAGGGTCTGCCTGTCTCCCATCTATTTTTTTGTTCTTATCTGGTTTTTTGAGCTAGTGAGGATGTTTTCTTCTTCCCAAAAACTTTCAAATTTTCTAGAGTTTCTAGAAAACATAGTAACCGGCATTGGTTTTTCCACCGACATCAGTAATTTCTTCGCCGACATCAGTCATCTGGACAACATCGGCAACCTGTTCCACCGACATTGGTATTTCTACCGATGTCAGTCACTGTCTAAACTTTTCTTCTCAAAATAGCAAGCCTAAAACCCAGCTTTCTTACTGTCAACACCCATTCTAGTTTTTTGATACTAAAAAAACATAGTTTCTAGAACCTGACCCCTCTTACCTTGAATGGTTTTGACACGCAGTCAAACCAAGGCTCTTCTTGACCATGTGAGGCATCAACTACTTCCGCCTTCGCCATCTATGCCTAGTCCTCTAATGGAGTATCATTCAGAGACCGAACAAACTCCTACCCGACCAACTCCCAATCAACCTTCAATTGTCCCCGAAGGGGACCCAAACTTTGAGAGACTCCTTGACCACAATGTCAAGGCTCTCCAACACTATCTCGCAAGAAACCAGACGCAAGACCTTTCGAGTGAAGCGGCGATGACATCAACACCATCTGCTACCCAGCCTTTTATGACTCAAACTATTGCCTCAACCATTAACCTGACCATGGCCAATATGCAAAGTTTGGCCTCCCCATCTATTTTTAGACTGACCTCCATCGGGGTTTCATTACCCCCTTAACCACACACAATTCAACTGAGTTCTACATCATAACAAAACTTGATTGTCTCAACTCCACACACTCTTGCGCTTATAAATGCAGGAGTGTCTACCTCCCCTTTTGCCAATGCTGCCATGCAATCACCTTTGGTGGTATCTAGTCAACTTATGCCTTCTACCTTCATGACACAACCACCCCTGGCTTCCACATCCACCCCGATGACTAGTTATCAATACGTTGCGCCTATACAAGCACAACTGACTACGTCATATGCCTCTTCTAGCACCTTTCAAGCACCTTACAACCTAGGGGGCACCCCTCCCACCAATCTATTGGCCGATCTCATCAAGATGCTGATAGACAAGATGTCTAGTCTTGAAGCTTCTATTTCTGGTTCAAGCAATGTCCTTTCATATGACCAAATTTGCAACGAACCCATTCATCCCTTCATCCCGATCCAACCATATCCCAGTCAGTGGGAGCTTCCTAAATTTTCTCATTTCTAGAGTAAGGAAGACCGACAATAATATCTACGAGCATTTAGACATGCCTGTTATCTCATAGCGCATGATGATGCATTATTGTTACGCACATTCCCCATGTTGCTTTCTGGCCCTGCCCTCGATTGGTATAGCTCTCTTACCAGTCACTCTCTCTTTTCATTCACTCAACTCACCCAATTATTTCTCGACCACTTCTCGATCAATATAACCAAATAAGTCTCAATCACAAACCTCTACTTTATCAGGCAATTTGATGACGAATCCATAGCCGATTTCGTCACCCATTGGAGAGGATTAATCAACCAGCTCTCCTTCTCATTACCTTAACTTGAGCTCATCAAGCTCTTTTCTTGCGCATGTGCAAAGCACATCTCATCTACCTTGTGGGTTCAAACATTCTGCACTTTTGACAAAGGTTTTACCATGGCTTGAAAGCTTGAAATCTATGCCATTGAAGAAGATAAGGTCAAATTGCGTAATACCAATGCTAGAGTAGATGACCCTTCTTCTTCCAGACCTTCTTCTGCCAATTCCAAGTCCAAAAGAGTGGATAACACTGTGGTCATTAGATCACCATCTTTGACAATGACTGACCAATCTCAACCTTCTACATCTCAAATCATCACCAAACAATTCCAACAATGGTACATACAGCATAACGACACTCCACTTGAAGAATCATACACTTCCATTTTGGAAAAACTTGTCAAGCAAGGGGTCCTCAATCTCCCTCCAATATGACCACCTCAATTCGACCCTTCAAAAGCCCTCCCTACATGGTATAGGGAGAATGACTTCTGTAACTATCACCGTATCTAAGGCCATGACATCAATAATTGCCAAACCTTCAAAAACATTGTGCAAGACATGATCGACAAGGGGGATCTTATTTTGGATAACCCGACCATGCCACCCAATCAAAACATCGACATCTTCAGACAAACATTCCCAAACCATCCTCCTAATCAAAACAATGTCTAGACCATGGCTGATAGCTCCCAAGAGCATGATATACACATGATCAACATGGTCTCGCCTCTTGTCCCTGACCAACCTCCTCCATAGGTAGAAGAGCCTTCTTCACCTATTCGTCCATCACAAGTAGAAGAGCCTTCTTCTCCTAGTAGTCCTCCATTGATCTCTCTTATATTGGAGGATGCTTTGACCATACCAATGCCATTAGCCCCACTTTCATCCTTCCTCCTACCAATGGAGGACCCTACCTTGCCTACTCCTCAACCACAAGTCAAAGGCATAATCATCCCTGCCCTCTACCCTCTTGAGGAGCCACACTCTCCTATTTCTTCTCCACCAAGAGAAGAACCACTCTCTTCAACCATTTCAATCGAGGAAGACCCAGTCACGGTTTCCTCTTGCCTTTTGCCTGAGATTGCTACATCTCACTCACCTCCGTCCACATCTAGACCCAAACCCGTATCTAACCTTGCCTCACACAATGGTGGCCCTCAACCCAAACCAAAGAAGGCCACTAAACCACACTAGAGGACTCCTCCCCCACCTTCATCATTACCTTCAATTTTGGGCCCACATCCGTGCACTTTAATAGGAGTGCTTCCTACTCCCATACTTCATAGAGGCAAGTTACCTCCATTATCCCCTCAACCCATCAGACATATATTTCCTCCAAAACATCCAAAACCTATCACCACCAAAGTGCCATTTGTTGACCCAATTTTGCCCCTCAGGCAAAATCTCGATCACCTCTTACACCTGCTTTGCATGGCCAATCATTTCAGGTTGCAAGGTCCACCTTCAGGTTTTGACAGCTCCATTTTAGAGCATTGGTTCATTGGCCTCGTTCGTTGACGTTAAAAGTAGTGAAAGATAGAGTCTTCAGACGTTCACAAGAGAAGAGAAGAAAAAATGGAGCGTTTAACACTTAGGCAAAAAAGAGGGCAGACAAAATGCAGAGGGCGGCAAAATTGCCACCCACAACATGGGCGGGTAAAAGGAGACCACCTACACAAATGTAGAGGGTGGTAAAATTGCCACCCACAACACAAACGAAGAAAAAAAGGCCGTCAAAATCGGTTGACGTCAGCAAAACTGCCACCATCGACAGCTTACATAGGCCGACGTCGGCAAAATTGCCGCCATCAACAGCTTATCAGCTGACATCGGTAGAAGTCCTACATGCAGTCCATGCAGCGGGCGGTAAATTCACTGCCCATAATAGATGGTGGCAAAAATCACCTACAGTGCACAAGAAAAAACCCACCTAGCCACCGGAGGAGAAGACCAGCACGCAAAACGAGGCAACAAGCATGGCCTTGGCAGAATTGTGACATCAGCTATAGTGTTTTTTCACTCTTTCCACTTGACTTCTCTTGGCTCTTTTGATATAAATACACAAAATTAGTCATTTTAAAAAGATCTTCCTAACTTTTGTAAAGAGCACAGCTCTGTAAATTCTCCACCTGAATCAATAAAAATACAGTTTTTGCCTCCATCTTGGATTGATCTGCTGTGTATGCCATGAGTATTATTTGTGTTTAGTTATTATCTTTTATGCTTTCACAGGTAATACCAATAGACCAGCTATCTACAAGGCACCGATTTTGCAGCTGAAAGGAGAAGAGCAATACAGGAGAAGGACAGAACAGAGTAAGTTGCTTGCAAGTGTGCATTCCACAGCACCTCGGTAAACCTCTATTATGTATTTTCCATTATAGCCTCCCCATTACTCTTAGCAGCCTGGTTCCTCTACCAGATGTGTAGAGTATACTTGCATTTCCCTTGATTCTGAGAGTGGATCTAGAAGGTCAACCCTTATTTTGGTGTATCACCTCTTTTAGAGTAGGCTGTTTGCTTTCTTGCACTTCCTTCCCTTTTCATCCCCCCAGTATATCTATATATCTATATTTTTGCACTACCTGGAACAAACAGATACATCAGAGGGAACTAGCCCATACCTAGAGACTCTCCTTTCCTGCTTCGCCATCCCATAGGCGAGAGAGGGGTTTCCATGTTGTGGGGAGAGGGCATGAATCCATTTTCCTGCCGCAGGGTGCACTTTCTAGTGCCAACAATTTTGGCACGCCCGATGGGATTGTATTTTTCAATGCAGTAGTATTTTAGGATTGATGCTAGTCCTACTATAGTCATTTCAAAGATTTTTTAGCATCTGGCGACTCCACTAGTAAGAGCTCAGTTCTTTATTTTTAAGACCAGTCACTTAAACTTCTATGCCAAAAGTTACCACAAGGTCAGCTTCAAGAGGGGTCCCTTTTGTTTTCATTGAGCTGCCTTTAAACTCTGCTAAAAGGCTCAGGTTTGAGAGAACTTGCCCTTATCCACTAGTAAATCCTCCTGGACTTGTTGCTAGGAACATCAACCCAGCTCAGCCACAAATACAACCTGTTTCGGCCATGGCATTGCCTTTTGCAACTTTTTGTGGTGAGAGCCCTTTAAACCTCCCACACTATGATCCGATCCCCAGAATAGCTCTAAAAAATGTGCCTTCTTTTGATGGAGTGGGACCTATTACAGTTGTTGAGCATATCAAGAATATTGCTAACCTTTGCAATATTCACAATATAACAGAAGAAAACATTGCCATCAGACTGTTAGCCTTGTCTCTGAAAGGGAAAGCTCTCGATTGGTATGGCACCTTGCCTGTGAATTCCATACATTCTTGGAACAAATTGGGCACCCATTTAACTAATCATTTTGGGGAGAAAAGTGATGGCCTCTCTCTTGCTGAGCAGCTGACAACTATAAAAAGAGCTCCGCATGAGTATATGCAGGACTTCAACACACAGTTTCAAAAGACTTGGGATAAAATTCCCATCTTGGTAAGGCTGACCCCCAGCTATGCTTTCTTGTACTATTTAAAAGCATTAAATAGTGACATTGCTATGATGATCCAATCTATGGGGGGACACATACTACCAACTGCATATGACATAGCCATTGTGGCCGAAAATTGCTTGATTCAAGCTGGGAAAATTGCCCCTAGGCCTCATATGCCACTTTTTCCAGAACCGCTGCCCCCAATTCAGGCTGTCGCTCCCACAATTGCTCCCCTACCTGTCATTGAAAAGCCAGCTGCTATTCCATCTAATGAATTAAATGAAGTTAAGGGCCTGTTGCAGAGCATGTCAAACAAACTTGTTGCCCTTAAAAGGCAGCAAGCTCAAAGCAACAAGCCAAACCAGGGTTATTAGAATTATGGCCATGCCCCTAAACCCCCCTTTCAAAATTATAACCAAGGTCAAGGGCAGCTCACTACAACCAGGCCTTATCAAAATTATAACTCAGGCCCCTTTTCGTCATCTAAAGCCATGGTACCTACTCAGAACAATCTAGTGCAGGAGCAACTAGGTTGTTCAATCATGGGACAAGGTCAAGAGCAAGCTGCCCATATGAATGACATGATGAATTTCTTTCAAAATTTAGAAAATCAGGCTGCTAATTTTTCTCAATTTTTTGAGTTTTCGGCCCAACCCAGCACAAGTAACAATCAAACTCAACCGAATTCTACCCTGATAAATCATGAAGAAGGGGAACTTTATGTAATTAATCATGGGGGTGCTACAGACAATTAGGTTGATTACATTGCGGCCAATACGAGATTTAAAAGAAGAGCAATTGGAGAAGTGCAGGCTTCCCCTTAGACAACAATGAATCCTCCACCACACCCATTTCAAAAGGCCCCAATTGTTAGACAACCATTCGCACCTCTAGCTCCTCAGTCTACAGCTCTAGCTGGGATCAGCCCAAAGGAAAGCATAAAAGGAGTCAATCCCCAAGTTAATATGGTTGATCAAATGAAGAAATTTCATGTGAACATTTCTCTATGGGATTCATTGTCCCTTCCAGGACAAAGAGAGGTATTGAAGAAAGAATTGCATGAACTAGATCGACAGGCCGTCCTGACAGACACTAATAACATTCTAATGACAAATGGGCAGCCTTCTGCTCCAGGTCAGGTTAAGAAAGAAGAAAAGACTCCCCCTTTTTATGTATCTTTGATCATAGGGGATTTCTTAGTACACAATTGCATAATTGATAGCGGGGCCAACACTTCAGTAATGCCCAAGTGTATTGCTGATAAAATGGGATTAAAATATGAAGCAATGAATAAGGGAGTCTTACAACTAGATGGGATGCCTGCAAAGATATTCAGAGTCCTAAAAGGATTGAGTCTTACACTGCATGCCTGCCCTACATTCTCAATTCCCCAAGATATAGTGGTAGCGGACGTTCCTCCATATTTTGCAATCTGTTTGTCTAGGGACTTTACATCCAAGATAGGTGGTTATCTAGCAGCAAATTGGTCATATCTAGTTTTCAGAACCAAGTATGGGACCAAGGTGAAAATTGAATCTGAGCCACTCTATAAGGACCACCTAGAGCCCTATTCACCCAAGGCAGCAAATGTCAGTTACACTATCCTTGATCTAGAGGACTCTTAGACAGACAAATCTTCATCTTCTACTCTTGAAGGAGTTGCAGATCTACTCTTAGATGAGTGGGGAAGCGATAACTTTGAACACGATCCTTATAAGTTTATTGAGGAGGCAGAGCTTGGCATATATTGCTTGCATGAAGAAAGTGCCGTCATGCCCAATATAATGAAGGAGGATGAAGAAGACCATGGCCTGTGGCAGCTATACTTCGACGGTTCCAAAAGCAAACTGGGTGCTGGTGGTGGGGAAATGTTAATCTCCCCTTCTAAAGAAAGGTACTTTTCAGCTTTCTATTTCCAATTCTCTTACACATGTAATGTTGCAGAATATGAGTCTTTGATTCATGGACTTGAGTGGGCAAGAAAGAGAGGGATCAAAAAATTATAAATCCTGGGGGACAGTGAACTAATAGTGAACCAAATAAGAGGCCTGAACCTAACCAAGAACTCCTTGTTGAAGTCTTATAAGCATAGAGTCTGGGACTTGATGGAATATTTCCTTGCTCTTAACATTACCTCGATCCCCAGGGAACAAAATAAGCAGGCTGACAGGTTGGCAGCTATTGGCGCCCAATTTGATGTTTCAAAAGAAATAATCAGGGGTTGTGGTTCGCGCCATTTAAAAGTGGTGGTTCGGCCTTCAATTCCAGACAATGTTACAAATTGGCAGGTCTTCAAAACTGACCAACAGATAGCTCTTTTCCTGCAAGAGGAAGCTGAGTTTGCAGTCCACAATTAAGCGAAATTGCAGCAGCAATATGGATATCAGATAATCCAATTGAAGAACAATAAACTCCCTAAGGGTCTGGTCACACTTGAAATTATTTTCAATGGAGAGGACCAAATAAGAGATGACAAAGCATGCATCACTACCAAAGAGGATAATTATGAAAAAGTTAAAATATTCAAGGACAAGTTACTAGCACTCGATAAGGTCTACACATTTCAAGAAAAGCAAGCTTTCATTCTCCTGTGTCAGGAGTTCACTGACGTCTTTGCCTGGAACTATAGCAACTTGAAAGGCTTCGATCTAAGGCTCGCTCAACACACCATTGAATTAGATGAAGGCACAAAACTAGTCACACAAAAGTAGAGGCCTGTTAATCCAATGATCGAGCTCCTTATGCAGAAAGAATTGGTCAAGTTGATTGAGTCCGACATTATATTTCTGATCAAACATTCCTCATGGTTGGATAATTTGGTTCCAGTTAGAAAGAAAAATGGGGAGATCAGGCTGTGCGTCGACTTCAGAGACCTTAATAAAGTCTCTTTAAAGGATCATTATCCCCTCCCAAACATGGAGCAGATCCTCCAAAAAGTAACTGATTTCAAACATTTCTCCCTCCTGGATAGTTATTCGAGATATAATCAGATTCTTGTGCGAGGCTGCGACCAATACAAAATGGCCTTCACCACTAAATGGGGAACGTTCACCTATCAAAAGATGCCTTTTGGGCTATCCAATGTTGGTGCTACCTTCTAGCGAGCCATGGGCATGGCTTTTAGTGGTTTGATAAATAAGAACATGCTGGTGTACCTCGATGATATAACAGTTTTCTCTAAGGAGGTAGGACAACATATGAAGCACCTCAGGCAGATTTTTGAGAGGTGCAGGGAATTTGGCATCTCCCTAAATCCAAAAAAATGTGTATTTGCAGTTCATGAGGGGAAACTTCTTGGCCACATTGTGTTTAAGGAAGGTTTGTCTATTGACCCAGAGAGAGTCCGCTCCATTCTAGAGATGTCCCTACCAAAGCACAAGAAAGGCCTGCAGAGTTTCTTTGGCTGGATAAATTTCATTCAGAGGTTCATTCTGCATTTTTTTGAAATAGTTAAACCCCTAACCTCCTTGCTAAGGAAGGGTGAAGAATTCAAGTGGACAATGCCAAGAAAGGATAGCTTTGAAGCTATCAAACAGGCTTTGACCCAGGCTCCCGCTCTAATCAGCCCTGACTTTAATAAAGACCTCAATCTCTATACCTTCAACAATGGAGAAGTAATATCTGCTATGCTTACCCAAGCAAACAGTGATGACCTCGAGCAACCACTCACCTTCTTCAGCCAAGGGTTAGAGGACTTCGAAATTAGGCACACCTACGTAGAGAAGCAAGTCTTGGTAGTGGTGCGCAGCCTGAAGAAATTCAGATATATGTTGTCAAACAGTAGGATCCATCTCATGGTTCCACATCCTGGCATCAAGGATTTCTTGACCAATCAAGACTTAAACGAGAAAAGAGCAGGCTGGATCACCAAGGTAATGGAGTACGACATAGACATCAAAATTGCCAAGTTGGTGAGAGGAAGGGGCTTGTGTGAACAGCTAGCCACAAATTTGAGACAAAAGGATGAAGACAGTTTGCTGATCCATGACACAGCCACTGTAAAAGAACTAGCGATCGTAAGAGATTGGACGTTGGACATGAGGCGTTTCCTTCTTACAGGCGAATGTCCACAGGGTCTCGATAGGGCCGGAAGAAGGTATTTAAAACTTTAGTCCCTTCTTTATGTTTTGATTGATGGGGTATTATTTAGGAAGGATCTCTCTGGGTTTCTCTTGAGATGCATTGACTCCAGTCAGGCCGATAAGGTATTGGCTGAGTTTCACGATGGGCCCACAGGCAGCCATTTCACCCCTAAGACCACAGCAGCAAAAATAATGAGAGCTAGCTATTTTTGGCCCACTCTCTTCAAAGATACCCATGCCTAGGTAAGGAAATGCTAGAAGTGTGCACTTTTTGATAGAAAACAACGATTGGCTACCATGCCCCTACAGCCCATTCAAGTTGAAAAACCATTCATGCAGTGGGGCCTAAATTTCATAGGGATGATCAATCCTCCCTCCAGTGTCAGACACAAATGGGTCCTGACTGCTACGGATTATTTCACCAGGTGGGTGGAAGCCATTGCTTTGAAGGAAGTGAATGAAAGTGCAGTCCTAGATTTCTATGAGGACTTAGTGACACATTTTAGGGTCCCAGCCACTATAATTTCAGACAATGCCTTGGCTTTTCTGGGAACCAAAACTAGTGAATGGGCGCTAAGGTATGGTATATACCTCAGCACTTCGTCAAATTACTACCCACAGGGAAATAGGCTGGCTGAGTCCACTAACAAAAATTTGATCAAGATTATAAAGATGACCATGGAAGAAAATAAAAAAACTTGGCATGCCAAGTTGAAAATAGCTCTATGGGCCGATCGAATCACTCCGAAAAGATCAATAAGAAATTCTCCATATATGCTTGTGTATGGAAGGGAAGCAAGGCTTCCTATCTCACTCGAGTTGCTAGCATTAGACCTCGCTCATCAGCTACAGCTAGAAGAAGGAAGCAGCATGGAGGTCAGATTGTGTGAACTAATGGAGCTCCATGAGGTAAGGAATCGGGCCATGGTCTCTATGATCAATCGCCAACATTAGGTGAAAAGACATTTCGACAAGAAGTCTTCATCAAAAATTTTTGTCGAAGGAGACATTGTCCTAAAATGGGATGAAGATAGAGCTAAGCCCAAAAAACATGCAAAATTTGATGCCCTCTAGAGCGGTCCTTACATGATTACTCAGTGTAAGCAGCATAACGCATTCCAGCTCTCCAGGTTGGATGGCGAAGAATTGCGTATCCCAGTCAACGAGATACATCTGAAGCATTGTCACTAAATTTTGGTTTGGCTATACATAATTTCCCTTATTGTTTTCCCTGTTTTCCCTAAGTGCAGTTTGCACAGTTAGTTATTTTTAGTCTTGTGTGTTTCCCTTTGCATGTGGGGGTAAATTCTGTATATTTTGACTCCTGGATCTTGAAAGCTATTGAGAACTCTCTTCAAAGTTACCATCTGACTCCACACCCAATAGATATGCAAGGCAACTGGGTTCTAAGCATAGCAGGCATGCTTCCCTCGTGAGTCGCCAATTTGTTGACCCAATTTTGCCCCTCAGGTAAAATCTCAATCACCTCCTACACCTGCTTTGCATGGCCAATCATTTCGAGTTGCAAGGTCCACCTTCAAGTTTCGATAGCTCCGTTTTAGAGCATTGGTTCATTGGCCTCATTTGTTGATGTTCATAGTAGCGAAAGACAGAGTCTTTAGACGTTCACAAGAGAAGAGAAGAAAAAATGGAGCGTTTAACAGTTAGGCAAAAAAGAGGGCAGACAAAATGCAGAGGGCAGCAAAATCGCCACCCACAACATGGGCGAGTAAAAGGAGACCACCTACACAAATGTAGAGGGTGGAAAAATTGCCGCCCACAACACAAATGAAGAAAAAAAGGCTGTCGAAATCGACTGACATCGGCAAAACTACCACCGTCGGCAGCTTACATAGGCCGATGTCGGTAGAACTGCCACCGTTGGTAGCTTATCTGCCGACATCGGTAGAAGTCCTACATGCAGTCCATGTAGTGGGTGGCAAATTCACCGCCCACAATAGATGGTGGCAAAAATCACCTGCAGTGCACAAGAAAAAACCTGCCCAGCCGTCAGAGGAGAAGACCAGCATGCAAAACGAGGCAACAAGCATGGCCTTGGTAGAATTGTGACATCAGCTATAGTGTTTTTTCACTCTTTCCACTTGACTTCTCTTGGCTCTTCTAATATAAATACATAGACTTAGTCATTTTAAAAAGATCTTCCTAACTTTTGTAAAGAGCACAGCTCTGCAAATTCTCCACCTGAATCAATAAAAATATAGTTTTTGCCTCCATCTTGGATTGATCTACTGTGTATGCCATGAGTATTATTTGTGTTTAGTTATTATCTTCCATGATTTCATAGGTAATACCAATAGACCAGCTATCTACAAGGCACCGATTTTGCAGCTGAAAGGAGAAGAATAATACTTGAGAAGGACAGAACAGAGTAAGTTGCTTGCAAGTGTGCATTCCACAACACCTCGATAAGCCTCTATTATGTATTTTCCATTATAGCCTCCCTGTTAGTCTTAGCAACCTAGTTCTTCTACTAGATGTGTAGAGTATACTTGCATTTCCCTTGATTCTGAGAGTGGATCTGGAAGGTCAACCCTTATTTTGGTGTATCACCTCTTTTAGAGTAGGCTATTTACTTTCTTGCACTTCCTTCCCTTTTCATCCCCCTAGTATATATATATATATATATATATATATATATATATATATATATCTATATTTTTGCACTGCCTAGAACAAACAGATATATCAGAGGGAACTAGCCCATACCTAGAGACTCTCCTTTCCTGCTTCGCCGTCCCATAGGCGAGAGAGGGGTTTCCATGTTGCAGGGAGAGGGCAGGAATCCATTTTCCTACCGCAGGGTGCACTTTCCAGCGTCAACACCATCTACATGTGTGGCTACACCACCCATGAAAATGATGGTATGACCAATGCCTCTTATGCCTCTCAAACCAAAGTCATCAACCCCCACTGCAACAAGATGCACAGACCCATTAGCAGGTTCTTATGCCTTGCTGTTATGGCAATTGTTACAGTCTTCTCGCATCAATCTCCCACCTCTTAAACCATATCAATCTCTTGGACCAAAACTGCCCTGGTTTGGTGACACTTAGATTTGTGCATATCATCACATGCCTGGGCATGACACTGAGCATTATTGTGCCCTCAAGGTTGTCATTCGCCAATGTTTGGAGAAAGACACCCTTCTTCTTGACCATATTATCAACAAACCTTCAACACTGCCCCACTCATCAACTCTCAGATCAAGACCATCTTGGTTTGACAACTCTAAATTTTGCCACTATCATCACACTCCAGGACATGACACTGAGAGTTGTTGTGCTCTTAAAGCTGTCACTCATCAACACTAAAAAAAGATACCCTTCTCATCAAGGATCCTCTTAACCACCCATTCGATAAATCATCAACACCGACCCATGCTTCTCAAACCTCATCACCTAAATTGGGATCTCCACACTAGACTATGGTCCCTTTGCCACCTTTAACCCCCTTAGTTGACATCAACATAGTCAATCTGACCACCAAGCCTCAATCGACCTTGACCAATCTGTCAAACATTCTTCTTAGCCACTAGGGGAATTCAACGTTCATCCAAGCCTCAACCAACCTTTCAACCTAGTCTCGACCAAATATCAATCACTCTTTTAATTCTAAACCTCGACTAGGCCTCAACCAAGCCTGGACCATGCATCGACCAAACAAGCATCGACCTGACCTCAACCAAACATTCAACCCAACCTCAACCAAACATCAACTAACCTTTTCATCAAAACATTCAACCTGACCTCGACCAGACCATCGACCAAACCTCAACCAAACCTTGACCAAACATCAACCAATCTTTTAATCATGATATCGACCAATCATTGACCAAATATCAATTGACCAAGCCATTGACCCAATCTCGACCAATCTTGACCAATCATCGACCAAATATCCATCGACTAGACCTTGACCAAACATTCAACCAACCTTTTAATCATGACCTCAACCAATCATCAACCAAACATCAACCAACCTTTTAATCATGACCTCAACCAAACATTGACCAGACAGTCAACCAAACATAGACCAAGCATCAACCAAACATTCACCAAACATTGACCAAGCATCGACCAACCTCTTAATCATCAACCAATCGATAACCAAGCATCAATCAACACGTGACTAATCTCAAAGAGGCAAATGGGGCAAATTTGCTCCTAATTGACTTGAACCTTTAACGCACAAGCATGGCCCAGGGACTTATCAGACCCTGAGCCCCTTAATGCCTTGCATCTGCGACCATTCTACTGTTAGTTGAGTACTCGTTCACTTGACGTTTAACTTGAGCTTGTCCCTTGAGCAATCCCCATCCTCTTAATCCTCATTCCTTTTAACCCTATTCCCCTAAACAAATCCTATGTAACCGTTTTATAAAATATAGATGCTTTGTCCTAATAAAAGGGAGCCCTTGAACTTCTATAGTCTTGTCCATGACTCAAAATTCTATCAAAAAATAATTGAGATGTCAAAATATCAAAAGGTCACAAACTCTAAAGGCAGACTGCTCCATTGAAGGACAACTATACTATCATTGCTATAGCTAATAGACTGCTCCCTTGAAGGACAACTATTCAAAGCCCTTATATATATAAAGCAGAAATATAGACCACTCCCTCGAAGGATGGCTATGACTAAATCTTGCTACAAATAGCACTCTTTTAGAAGATTCCCACATTGATCAGCTTCACAAATGACCACAAAGCAAATGACACCTCTATGTGGACTTCCTGCATTGATCAGTCCGCCAAAAAAAAAAAAAAAAAAGGTCATGGACTTGGCTTGTAGTCATCTCAGGGTCTCCTATAAAAAGGGGCAAGGTTCTCTCTACTCTAAAAAATGGGTTATCCTCTCCTCCTATCACATCACCTACTCAAGGGACTTCGAGCTCACTTTAATGTCAAAGCGATTCGATTACTTCTCTAACACAACCCATGGTCAATGACGTAATGCATGAATGGGGCTCTTGGTTCTAACAACCCCTATCTATGCTTTCATTTAGGTCCTTGTCAATGAAAAGGTGAATATGCCTTTCACTTTCTTTACACTTTGGTCACATTCAACCACATCATTTGTCAAACCAACTCAATTTGACTCTTTTTAAACCACTCACATAGCCTACTCACACTAGTTTCTATGGACACCAATACACATGGAAACTATCGACTACACAATTTATGTTAAGCATAAACCAATACTTGCTGAAGCATAAATAGACCTCAATTCATTTTTAGCATACATCCATCACGAATATGGAAAATTGCTAGGGATGAAAGACCCCTCAATCAATGTTATAGAATACACCATCACACAATATGGAAAAGGCTATAACATCATCTTATCCTCATCATTTCAACACATGAACAAACCAATCATCAACCATTTTGCCTCCTGTCTGAACTACATTAGTCTGAGGCCCTAAGACTGAGGCTATGTAGACAGCACTCAGTTGACATGATGTCCTATCAGGTTAGCTCAACCACCCTCGTTTGTTCGTTTCTCTGATGGATAAACCTTCTTTTCTCCTTTGACCATGACTTGACCCCGACCAGACCATCGACCACTTTGACCCTTCCTCCCTTTTTGGGAGAACTACATTAGCCTGAGGCCCTTCCAACAAGGGCTATGTAGGTAGCACTCAGTTGACATAACATCTTCTGAGGTTAGCTCCGCCACATTCTTTCATCCATCCATTCATTTGACTAGCTATCTATCTCGACCTGCCTCGACCAATGACCTTGGAGATCGCAACTATCTCCTCTGACCCTGACCACTTCCAAGACAACGTTGCCTTGGTTGTTTTTACATGTATGCTACCTCATGAATGGTTAGGAAAATTGTTCGCAACCCACCTTTTGACCCTCACAAGTATAGGATCGCAAGGCGGTTGATCCCCACTACTTATGACATTTTTGTGTTTCCAGGAGCACTTCCTGAGCCTGGGATACTTAGAACATGATGATCAGTGGAGCTTTAACTTAGGTTGAATAGCTTGATCAGCTACGACCAAATGCTGGGGCCTGGTTACTTCAATTTTAGCACTCCTTGACCTTGACCTATGACAATTTGACCTGACCATCCCATGAAGTGGTATGCACGTGATCACAACTATTGCAGCATTCACACTCACCATCTTCATCCACTCTCTATCAAATTGGCACCCAACATCAGGTTCCCCTCTCTCAACTCTCGCTTTGAGGGGGGAACACCTCATCCCATACTTGGGGCAACCAACTCCTATTTTTGTCTTGCAGTTTGTCAAGAACAACCAACAAGACAAAAAGGGGCAAATGTAGACACCGAAATCGTGTCTACCCCTTGGTCGTCCTCCTCCCTTGGTCCCTTTGGTCCATCCTTCTAACCCAAGTCCTAGCCCACTCAATTATTAGATTAAAATAAAAATCAATTATTTTAATCTAAAAGCCCCCACACACTTATTAATTTAAAATAATTAGCTATTTTAAATTAATAACATTCCTTCATCCACTTCAACACTCCTAACCTATGTCTTATTAATTTAAAATAATCATTTATTTTAAATTAATAATTCTTTTCTCCCTCACTCATGCCACCTCACCACCCTAGGATGCCTCTCCTTGGATTCCATTCCCCCCCATGGCCAATATTAAATGCCTAGACCCCCATTTCATCCTCTCATCCATTTAAGCCACCTTCGACCGTTTCTTACCCCGACCCGCTGACTCGGTAGTTGGGAAAATGGACAGAAGGCTATTTTTAGCCTTTCTGCCTACCTTCCAACCACTGATGTCGATCAGTAGTCGACCGATGTCAGTGGTTTTGTTGGCATTGGTTGCCTTCAAAATTACATTCTTGACCCGAATGCCGGATCGGCTTTTCCAATCTTTCCATCTGACCTTTCGACCTTCAACCATCTGATCTTTCACTCCTCAATTTTCAATCTGCCAACCTTCAGACCTCTCTCTCTCTCTCTCAGGCACACAATAAGCTACAACAATAATAGGTACTCTACATCAGCCACTCCACTAGAAATAGGTCCTCCACACTAGCAGCATCAGCAATAGGTACAAGCATCAGCAACACTCCTTCTTCAGTAGGTATGAGCTATGAATGTTTCATTTATTTCATTTCAATAATCTAGAAATGTATTAGCAGTTAGCTCCTATTTAGCTCTTAGACTATCAACCAGACCATAGACCCAACTTGCTCTTCCTAGAGAGGCTGAAAGGCCTCTTCTACCCCTCTGTCCCCTTTTAACATTTTGTCCATTGTCCCAGACCTCTGCACAGACTCTCAGACCATTCAAATAGACCCAGAACCTTTTTTCAGACCCATCCACAGACCATAAACTCATCCAAACCCCATCCTAGACCATTGTCCTGACTGACATCGACCACTGCCTCCACCAACATCGGCAGACTAACTGACGTCGGCAGAATTTACCAACCGACGTCGGCAGAACCACCGATGTCGGTGACTGTGGAAGGCAGATTGCTGTATATAGGTACGCATTTGCTTTCATTTCTTTTATTCAGTCTTTATAATTTCTATTTCTAACTATATTATGCTTTTTATCAGTGGACTATCATCCTCTAAGAAGTCTTTGCACTTCTAGGACCAAGCTTTCGCTTGCCAGTCCACTTTCTAGTCATCTAACAATTTTCGTGTTTGAGTCTCTTTCTTCTATAGGTGTCATCCTCCAAAACCAAAGAGAAGTTCCTTCAGTCATTTGAATCTGATGTGGAAGACTTCATTCGGGTAACATCTAACCCTAAACCATTTATCTTAGTTTCTCATTTCTTTTTTGAATGTGAAAGCGAAAATCGTATAGAAACATAATCTTATGAAAATTGATCCATATCATCTCTCCCCAATAATGACAAGCATCACATTTTTGAAACTTGCCTTGGAAGTGACGTACCAAAATATTTTGTTAAAGTCAAACATAGACATAATAAAAAAGAAACATGACAAGGTGGTGGAAATGTACAATAAAGTGTATGCTAAAAGATAAGTGCTAGTTGAGGAAGTGGCCTCTTTGAAGAAATAAATTCAAAATACCACTAAGGCTAAGGTAAAGGTATTAAGCCTTTGTAAAAATTTTTTGAAGGAAGAGTTAGCATTGGCAGATGTCATACCATTGGATGGGGATGCCCTAGGGAAATTAGAGACATTGGTTGAGATTTTGCTGAAAAATAATAAAGAGTGCTCCATGCCCAATGATGAGTCCTATGAGATTTTGGAATAGTTCACCACTACAAAATATTTCTATAGTAGTACTTTGGAAAGAGTTTGGGAGGTTATCCCAATTTTGGATAAATTTTTTGTAGGCATGGTACAGTCAAATAAAATAATAGAGGCCAAACTCAATGATGAGGAGGTCTTGAGGCAATAAGCAACTAATGTAACTCTACTAATAAAAGACCATGTCGAATGCATAAAAGCATTCAAAGACATGGAAACTATGGAAGACACCATTAATAACCATCATCAACAAATAAATGCTAGTTTTTCTACACTTTGAGGATAGGTTGATAAGGAGGTCTCCAAATTAGAGAACATCCAAAAGGAAGCCAGCTTATCCCTAGAGGAACAGATGAAAAAGACTAAGACTCTAATTTAGCTTGAGGAGTTAAAAGAAATAAAGGAGGCCGTTGAGAAAACAACTACTAAATTTCTCAATGCCTTATCCCATTGGGATGAGTTGAGGAAAGAAGTCGAGGAAAAAAGGCCTGAGTTCCTTGAGGATGCTAGTACAACTTAGTTCAGGATGGATTAATAGCTTAGTGTGGGGTGATGTTGGCCCCTCAATTTTGACCAAGTATGTGTTTCAATTTTGACAAGAAATGCAAAGGGACCATTATCCATTTTCATATAATTACCAACACAATGTGAGAGAACCAAGATGTAGGAGGACCAGGGTGTAGGACTATCAGCATGAGAGTTAAAGGATGATAAAGGACAATGGCATAGAAGACCCAGTGAAGAGAATGTGGCATGAGGAACTTGAGAATAAAGGATTTGGAATAAGAAACAAAAGACTAGGGGAGTGCGAGGGAAGGGGAACACAAGGAATGCAGGAACAATTTGAAGAATAAATCAAATAAGACACTTTGACCCCATCAATTAGAGGCCTTGTACAAACCATGAGGAATGGAACACTTAGAAGTAATTGTATAACATAGAGCATGCATCTAGGGATGCAAAGGTCCAATTCTATAAGAACAATCAATTCTAAGGGCCATGACACTCAATCTATTGAGAATTCATGTACCATGTGTCTATTTTGGATTGGGAAATTTACACTTGGATATGGAAAAACAAGTATAAAAACCCCTATTGTAGACATTTGCAAGGGGGGATTTTTGTGCGAACCATTTAAGGGATATAGAGAAATTTTGTCTTATACTCCATAAGTGCTTAATGAGAATTCAATATTTATCATATGGTATTTTGAGCAATAAATTGTGTTGAATATTATAATATGATTAAGTAAATGAAGAGATGAGTTCCTTTGTTTTATATTTTACTAGTAATGGTAGTATAATCTATTAAGAAACAATAGTAGGATATTTGTTTGATAAGAAATGAGTAAATGGATGTCATATTTCAAAGTCTTTAGGAACCGATCTTTCACTACATGCTTCGGGTGAGTGCACGAGACTCATCTCTCATGTGATAGGGCCAATGTGCTAGCCTACTGGGAAGAGGCTTCAACACTGACCTAAAGAGAAAACCTGACACATACAAGGTCAAAATTAGTGATAACAAGAATCAAAATCAACCAATAATTAATATGGATTTAGAGCCCCCTCAGCATGTGGTTTCATCAACACTTCCTCGATGTGTAATTACCAATTTACTAGTTTTTATAGCCAAAGTTCTATAACAATTATTAGAATGTAACATCATCACTCTCCCACCTATTCAAGAAGAAAATATAGAAAATACTCTTCCATGGGGATATGATCAACATGAATTTTGAAATTTTCATAGGGTACTACACCATACAACAAATAAATACATCAGTTTGTGATATAAGATACATGATTTGATTATTGATAATCTAATTGATCTAGGCACTTTAGTTGAGCCTCCAAAGATAAAACCAATACAATATAAGGATTTAAAAATATTTTTAGATCCATTTCCATAACATTCAAAATAAGAGAAAGATGGCACATCAGATGTTCATCATACATACCATACACATCCTCTACCAGCTACATACTATGAATCTTTATTGGAGACACATCCTTTGAGGGGTATGACAGGTGTGTCTAATTCCAGAGTTCTAGCCAAGCCTTCTATATCCATTTTAGATCATGATATTATGGAGGATGATATAGGTTATAATGCACTTTTTATTAGAGCACATATCCATAATCAACCTATCCATAGTGTACTGATTGACAATGGTTCCAATCTTAATATGTGCACCTTCACACTACTAAAACATTTGGGTTATTCAGAGCAAGATATCACCTTGACAAACATAGTTATCAGTAGTTTTAGTGGGCATATATAGAGTTCATTAGTTGAGATAGAATTTCCATTATAGGTTGGTCCTATACATGTGGCTACACCATTCACTATAGTTCTTAGCGTAGGAGTTTTTGACATACTACTTGGTCGACCATGGATTCAAAAACTCAAGGTAGTACCTTCTACAGTTCACAAATGCATGAAGTTCATTCACACTAATTAGGTTATTACAGTCAATGAAGTTATTTATGAGTCACCACTCCCCACTTCAGAGCCATCTGCTAACTTCTAGTCACCAACTCTAATTTTTCCATTAATTTTAGCTTCTCCTCTAGTTTCTATTCTAGTTCCATTTCTGGATCAACCATAGTTACAACATCCATTACCATTATAGAGGGTTCATACACCCTCATAGCTTCAAGATTCTAGATGGCTTATAGCAATAGTATTCACACCTAGAGAAGTTACACTGAGATCTCATATAGCTACATAGAGAGCACTTATTCACAGATCTTCTTCTCCTACTTTTAGATGGGTCTCTAAGAGCCTTATAGTTGTATCTACTTCTTAGAGTCGCAAGGGGAACACACATTTGGTTTCTACTTTAGGTAGTTTAGAGAAGTTATAATGTACACACATTTAAGCTTTATAATCTCAGTCATATACTCATGCCTCATGATCATTGATGATTCAAGACACTAAGACAAGGAGTCTCACCTGAGACTCATTGATTAGTATCATTTCTTTCTAGCACTAATTTTTACATATTATCTCCTGCTTGATTATACATAGTTCAAATATTATCAAAAATACAAAAACAATATAACAATTTAAAATACAAAAATAATACAAAAATGTAAAACACAAAAACATTAAAATATATAAAAAATGCCAAAAATATTTTGATTGTATGCATCATCCATGCTTTACATCACTACTATCATGCTAGGACTTACATTTGTTGTTTGATGCTATTGTATGTCAATTTTTTACATTACCATGCTTCACTTGATCTTCTTTGAGTGTGTACAGTGACATCCAACTACTTGATTGCTTCATTCTACCCATAGAGAGGGCATTCCTACTTCTAAATTTGAGACAACATTGTTATACATACCCATTAGGGGCATCTTCTACATGACTACACCATCCAGGTTATGTCATTTCTACACCACACACTCTGAGTTATTAGGCTGATGTACATTACTTTATAGCTTAAATATAATACTATATCAACATCTCACTAGTATCTAGCACTTATGTATTTCTTAGCATATACCTAGTCTTGTACTACACATGTTTTGCATACTTTCACATTTAATTTGATTAGTTAGATGTGATTGTCTCTTTCTAGTTATTCCATGCTTTCTCTATTTGCTTAGCATAGCTTGTGTGATTGTATTTTTAATTCTATCTTATCTCCTACTTGTGCCTTAGGACATTTGCCAATGTCTTTTGCTTCTTTTTCATGTGTATGCCATAGGACATTTGCCAATGTCCTTTGTTTGTACTCCTCTATGTGCCTATGGTCTATGTGCTAACTTTACTTATTTCACTTGTATGTGTATGTGGCATTTGAACATACCTTTCATGTTTATGTCCAGTTTGAGTGACATGTTCCCATTTCCTTTGTTTGCATGGCCCCTAGGCTCATCTAATATGCTTTTAGCTTCTTTATTGTTTACGTATTGCTTGTCAAATGTGTGAAATTCCATGATCCATATCATGAATTTTCTTTGCTATCTTGGATGCCATGATGGACATCATGCTCCATCCCTCTAACTAACAACTAACAATTAATATTTCTAGTTCCAGTTTAGTACTTTGTGCATGCTTTCACATTGTTATATCTATCTAAGCCTACCCCTGTTGATCTAAAAATATCTTGATAAAAACATTTGCTATATCTTGAAACATATTATTAAATATCAAATGCTATATCATATATATTTAGATTAAGACACTTGCAAGACTCTTTTCTTCTGAGGCTAGTCATTACAAGTTTATCATTCCTACCCTCAATATAGGGGGCATTAAATAGGGGATATGTCATGGAGATAAAAACTCATAGAAATCAAAACAATAGTATTTAGATCAATTAGAATAGAATATAGAGGTCAAATTGATCAAATCAGAGCAAAAAAATAAGAACAATCTCAAATCAGCAGTCAATTTTCACACTGGATAGTAGCACCAAAAATGGATAGTAGCACTAAAAATGGATTGTAGAACCAAAAATGGATAGTATTACCAAAAAATGGGTGTCCATAGTTTGGCAATCCTATCTAGGCAAAAAAACACTTAGGGTTTCTAGAAATAAGTAAAAAGTTTAGTTTAGGGAAAGTTTTTGCACTTATAGATCATTCAGATTTAGCAATTTCAACATAGTTTTCTTAGATATAGGGTATTCTCATGTATTACATGATGGTTATTACTTTTAGTTAAAAATGGGTAGTTGGTATAAATTCCAAATTAAAATCCATGTTCCAAACATCATTAATTACAGGTAATGTGTGTGGCACATTGATCTTCTTTTCTTTTCAAGTTTAATTTGTTCCAGTCATTCTTAGTAGTTACATTCCTTACTCCATCTATAGGTGGTTGGCATCATATTCAAGTTAAAATTTCATACAAGTTTACATTTTTGAGTACTCGAGTTCCTGAGTTGGCTTTCATATAAGCCTAATACATTGGTTTTGGAGTGGCTTTCATACAAATCTAATCTCCATCTTTTGAAATGGCCAAGAGTGGCCTAGTTTCCAACACACATTCAGATATCCACACCATAGTGTCATATTTATATCACATTCATGGGCTCCATGATCCATCTCATATGACATATATTTTATACCCTTATCACTTCATATCTTCACTTCAAATGGTAATGATGGAGCCAAAGGGCCAGCCTTTGTATTCTTGAGCCACTTATTCAGAGGGACTAGACATATAGTCTAGACATCAATTAACACACACATGATTCGTTAACTTCACTTATTTGGAAATGATGGAGCCAAAGGGCCAACATTTATATTCTTGAGCCACCTATTTTTTGGGATTGAACATATAGTCTAAACATTGATTAACACACACATGATTCGATAAAATTCACTTAGTTGCTAATGATGGAGCCAAAGGGCCAACCTTTACATTATTGAGCCACATTATAAGGAATTGAGCACTCAGCTCCATTTATGATATTACTCTTGATTCAACACATACTAAACACAATCTAGCATCACAATAGGTTTTGTAATGCTTCACATACTTAATGAGGTGTATTCATTCCTCTCTCTTCCTTTACTCATTTTTTGTATGTTCTTATTTTAGATATCGCATATCTAGTAAGAAATAATCTACTTCATATTTTTATTTTTAGATTCACACATCACAATGGGTTCTCTCTATGCACATCCAACATCATACAGCTTCATGAGATTTTTCATTACAGGTAAGTTCAAGTATGATTTATTTTTTTCCTTTATCCTAGTATTTCATTTTGCTGCATCACTGGAATAAGGGGGGGAAATGTAATCATATTAAAATGTGAAATTGGATGAATTAATCATGGATAATAACACCCAACCTACATGTCATTTTTCTTGCTCACTCAACCCTTCTCAGCTATACTTTCACTAATTTTTAGTCACCCATAGCTTCCTTGACTTATCATTTTTAGACCCAAGTAGCCCTCTCAGACCCAAATCCATCCCCTTAAGTCTCATCTCCTAGGAAAATATCACCTAACTTAGATAAGATCACTAAAATTTAGGTGTGTCCTATTTTTGACACTGTTGTCCACATTTACTTTAACCTCAAATGGTCAGATTTTCCCAAATCCTTATCTTTTCCCCTATCAGCCTAATAAAAGCTCATCTAACCCATGATCATAAATTTCCATATAAAAGTCTTTTCAATATCCATTTAGAAGGGTTGGTACTCATTCATAGGAATGAAACTGGAATACAAGCAAGTACACTAAGGCACTCTTCCCTATTCTTTGCATATGGCCTTCTAAGACCAATTCAAGCCTATTGAAGTAATCATAACAGTCCTTACTCATCCAAAGTACATTAAAATTTCACATCTATTTGTACACATCATACAATTTCACCAAGAACTTTAAAAGGGATAACTACATTAGCTTGATCCATCTTTGGAGTATTGGTATGTAGGCAGTGTGCCCACACACAGGGTGTGAAGTGCATCTAGCATATCATTTACACACTAACCCATTCTCTCTTTCCCATGTTTGCTACATAAGTTCAATTACCAAGAGATCCTAAGGGTTTTAAAGATTTAATCAGACACACAACAATCTCTACATAGATCCAAGCTTTGATATTTCACTACCAGGGTATCCTAGGACTACCAAATAGAACCCAAAAAAGCCAGACCACTAGGACAACAGTGCCAGAAGTGGATAACAACATTGGAAGTGGAAAAAATGCCAGAAAGTGGACTATAGTGCCAAATAGTAGGGTATCCTGAGTTTGGCACTTCTATCCAATCTAGAAATAGAGTTCTAGGTCCTATTTATGATAGTCTACCATCCTTGCATAACAATTCCCAGACCTTGAATCATCCGTTTCAACCCAAAATAAGCTAAGTTTGATTTTTTTACACTTAATATTTTTAGAAAAGGTAAAATATATATCTATTTACACAAATTAATAGGCTAATTAAGACTCATTAATTACTGATTTATATTTACTCAGACCTTTATTTGCTTAGGAATTAAACATCTAATTCCCAAAAAAAAAAAAAAAAAACATACATATATATGTATGTGTATTATATATATATATATATATATATATATATATATATATATATATATATATATATATATATTTGTGTGTGTGTGTGTACATACACACACACACACACACACACACACACACACACAGAGAGAGATATATGTATTTGTGTGTGTGTGTACACATACACACACATATATACATACTTATGTATATGTATATATATATGTATGTATGTATGTATGTACACACATATACACATACATACATACAGAGATAATATATCAATATTTAATATATAATATAATAGTTTATTCTATATATCAGCTGTCATAATATTTGGAGAGAGTAAGTAGAGACTAGGGGATTCAAACCTAGATATAAAAAACTTCTCAAAACCAACAACGCTTATGGCCTTGGTGGTAGTTTTGCCTCTCCTCCATTTTACAAATAAAGAGAAATGAACACTACTATTATGAATACAATGGTTGATGTTAGTGTTACTAAGAAAGATAATGGATAAACTTGGAAATATTTGAATCTATAGTTATTTTTATATGCCATCTAGCATCGATCAATTATATTACATAGGAGGCATCTTTCGTTGAGGAAGTTTTTATATTTTTCATGTTAAAGTAGACAAATATGACATGTCACTATTTATCTCTGTATATGATGGAGAATTTTCATATATTTCCATTATATATATATATATATATATATATATATATATTTATAGCTTGGAACTCATTACCACCTCATATCATGTAACACAACACCTCCTTTTCCACCATCACCTCCATTAGAAAAATTGTATTGTTGTTCATTAACATTTCATGCACAAAGGGTGAGATGAGTTTAGTCCCATGGGTTTTGCTTACAATATGATTGCCAATTGACACTCTTTCTCTTTAAAAAACCCCACTTTACCAACAAAAAACAAATTATATCCCTTTTATCATAACTTACACCTTTGGAATAACTGCTAGCGTTATTCATTCATCATATCCACATGTAAATTTTCTCTCCTTGTTTTATATTTTAATCAAACCTTTCAGCTATATGTCATAATATCTTCCCAAAATTTTCACTCTTACTCACTTTACACAATTATTTTTTATAAAATATACATTGCTATAATATTATAAGTATTATGTATGTAAGCTATCTTGGAAATTCATAGCCCTTTATCAATCGTGGATATGGAGATGGAGTGGTGACTCTATTTGTCCATGTTTCATATATCCTCATTTGGAGTAGAATAATGAGTGGATAGGGTATCATAAAAATATAATGTTCAACATTAATACAAATTTTATCTTTCTCATTTCATTTTTCATATTCTTTGCTCACATTAGAGTTTTAAAGCATCTTTTTAAACCCTTTTTTTGTGCATGTCTAGTAATCATTGTATTCTATAAAATCACGTATTTTTAAGGCATTTTTCAGCCACATTTTCTCATGGTTAGGGTATGTTTGAAAGTGTTTCATTAGGTCAAAGAGTTTGAGAGATTCATCTCAAAACTATTTTTTTGTTTCTTCCAAAGTCATGTGATTTAAATTAAATTTGATGTGTGTCCTCTTTAAAAATCTACTTGATGATCTCATGGGTTGTTAATATTTGATATAAATTTTCTCATATCTTTATAATGTTTATATTTTTGAATATAATTGTGATAATTTTATTTATTTATAAGGACCAAAATCTAGATGCATGAATATTATGAAACAAAGTGAATAAAAATCGTAGGTCTACAATGAACACTATTAACTCTATACAAATTTCTTAACCCCATGATGAATTGAAATAAACTAGAGTCTTAATACAATTTATCATGACACTAAAAATGCTAAAATGAAATTGCAAATACTTTGTGGATGATGTCACTTCATGAATATTGCATTAATTTTGTGACCATAATTATCTTTACTATTATCCCTTGAACCAAGCACCTCATGATGCTACTATGTGGATGGTCACAGTTCTTAGTGAACTTGAATTTAATTTTGATGAAACTAAAACCATCACCAATCCAAAAAATTTGATCCCATTAACTAATCACCCCATGATATTTCCACATGTATGTCAGATATGTCTCATTCACACTTCACAAAATTCACAAACATTAAAGGGTTGAGAAAATTGATCATGCACATATCTTATTAGTTCAAATTCACATGCAATTTGATGAACAAATATCACTGAAGGTCACAAGAGGTTTTTTTTATTAAATTCATAGTGAAATATATCATAGGTGAATCACATAAAGAAGGCCAAAGCTAATATAGTGAATGGTGTGACTGAGATTATGCCACTTAACACAATCATGTAATTATTTGGTATGGAGTGACTAACCCTCACTTTAAGGACTAAGTAGAGTCTATTATCCCATAAATGTGTGATGGTGGTAAGTGTCACCATCTCAATGGCTAGGGTTTGCATCATATCCTAGCTTCAATTAGTCAATTGGCTTGACTTCATCAACCCTCCATACTTCATGAGCTTGGGATCATGCAGCTTGTCCCTCCCAAAGTTGCATGATTTAAATTAAAGCTATCATGTGTCCTATTTGAAAAAATATTTTTATGATCTCATGGGTTGTTAATATTCAATATATAATAGTTCATGTATTTGTAATGTTTTGTAGTTTTAAATATAATTTTGATTATTTTGTTTTTTTTCAAGGACCAGAATTTTGATGTATTAAGATTTTGAAACAAAGTGAATGAGTACCAGGGGTCTATAGTGAATAGAGTCAACTCTATGAACTATGTACAAACTCTGTGACCCCTTGACGAATTGAAACATGCTAGTGTCTTAATATAATTGGTCACTATGCAAGATATAATGAAATTTAAAAGACTCTATGGATGAACTCAATCTATGAATCTTACTTTAAATTTGATAGTTATCACCACCTTTCAATATGTCATCCCATAAAGCATGCACCTCTTTATGCTACCCTGTGGATGATCATGATTCTTCATTAACCTAAAGTTAAATTTGATAGGCACACAATCATCATTAATACACAAACGTGATTCTAATAACCAATCACCCCATAATGTTACCATGTATACATTGAGAATCTCTCATTCATATTGAGATAGTGCATGTGGCAAGAGCTTTTTTATTAGCTTATAATGAATATTCACAATGATTGCCATTTGTCCTCTCTTATAAAAAAGATACACATGCACTATATTTGTATTTTTTAGTGAATTTATATTATTTATGAAGCCAAAACCAAAATAACCATCACATCATCTTCAAAAACATTACCACACCTTTTTGTAGAGAGATCAAGTATTAGAACTAAGATATATTATCCTATGTTTGATCTAGGAGCACAATTTTCAAATCCAATGTTTTGTTTTAATCAATTTTAAATTTAAATGAACTCAAATAAGTAGATCTAAATCATTAGAATTAAAATACAGTGAATATACATATCTAAATGTAAAATACAAAAATTACAAAATTTAAAGTACACTAAAAACATTAAATTAACAAAAAAATGCAAACCTAGCTTAAATTTGATTTATTGTTAAATGTGCAAGTTGATTACGGCTGTAAACTACCTAAAATAGACCTACAAACTGTGTCACATCTAGAAACAAGAATTCAAACCATGTAGGGATGATGTTGCACTAAGAGGATAGAGTGGCATTATAACCTTATCTATTGATTGTGACCATATCCTAGTTAACTTTGTGACTAATTTTTTGATTTTAATGTGTGTGATTATTATCAAAGGTTTAATGTCTAACCATGTGTGTTAATTTGATACATGAAAGACTTGTAAAATTTAAACCCTAGATTTTGTACAATAAATCAAATAGAGATAAAATGCCAAAAGGGGGTATAGGGTTAGGGTAATAGTCGAGTTATCCTAAAAAATACCTACATAATTTAAGTGCTACCTATATATCCCAAAAGGGACTTTGACTAATGTAGGTTTCCCTCTTAGAGTGAGTGTGTGAATATTGACTTTTCTATATGAATACAACCAGAGAGGTTGTTGTAAACACTTGAAAATGAGTGATCTTGACATGTAATCAATAAAATTTAGAATTGGCCTATGAATTTTAGAATACAACACAAATGAAATTAGGGTTTTTGTTTAATGTTTACTATTTTCTAAGTGATTGTTAGATGTGTTTGGAGAGGCCTTGATGTGCTTATGTAGAGGAATCTTTGAAATATTTCTACTAACTAACCTTGATAAAAACATGGGAGGAGTAAAATGTAACATTTTGACTTTAAAAAGTTACCATTGAGGCATGGAGGATAAGTCCACACTATTGTACAAGGTTATAGTGTGACTTTATATGGCATAACATGGTCTTGTCCTAGAAGAACATAGACTATTAGAACTAGTCTAATAGGAGTTTTTAATAAAAATAGGGATGTTAGAGTGAAGTTTTGAGTAGTATAAAAATGGTTTGTAGAATAATGAATGATCCTGTATAGACTATAAGTTAGTAGAATAACAAATTGTCCAAGCAGGGTAAAGATGTCAAGTTTAAACATTACCAAACACTTAATGATTAAATTTATGTATTGACATTTGCCTTCACTTTATTCTATTGATGAAATGAATCAAAATTACTAAAGTAAAGTAGATGTGAACCTAAATGTGTATAGACATTTTATATTTTAATTTGAGGCTTGATCATGCAACATGCCTTAATGCAAAACCTACAACAATGCCATTAAAAGTAGTTACTTCTCATATTTAAAAATTTAAAATCTAAAATTTGCAATTTGAATTTTTAGAAGAAAGTAAGTAAAGTATACATGTGAAAGAATATGCCATCCAATGGCCCTATAACTTTAAATTAGATAAGTATGTGTGTTTTCCCCCTTTTTTAGTCATTTGGAAAAATGTTGAACCTATGGTGAGTTGAGAGTGATCAAATGTCAATTTTATAAGTAGTTAAAGTCCTTGATTTGTAAAGTTTGCATGCTCCAACTTTCATTCAAATATGTATAGTACTCTGTAAAATAATTGAAGAGTGGAACCATAAAATGTGGCTTACTATTCTACAACCAAAGAAAGGGTAGAGCCACCAAATATGGATTTACACATATAAAATGTGTAACCATAGATGTTAAGTGTCACTAGACTTTAATGTGTCCCACTTGCAACATGAAGATGAATCACACCATTGCAGATATATATAAATTTTATTTGAAACTTTTACAACTTTGAAACTTTTGAACTTAATAAATATTAAAATTTCCATGTACTAACTTGAATATGGATGAATATATTGCCCCATGTATTGTACTAAATTGATATTGAATTCCATTTGAATTTACAACTTTTGAAACTTGCCATGTTGTTTGAAACATGTAACTTGTAACCATTTTTGTACATGACCATGCATATGCATTAAGTAGATGTGAATTTGTATTGAGGTAACTATAATAATGAGTGCACACGCATGTCACATGCTCCCATATTTTAAAAATGTTAAATATTAAAATCTAAAAATTATATATTATCATAAATCTAAAAATTTGTTACTGGTGAGGCTTCAATTCTCAAGATGTGCCCATTGTGTTTCCCCCCTTTTGAGATGAGATACGTATCCTGCAAGTCATTAATCTCAAAATAGAAATGTAAAATATGTGAAATATATAATCATGTAGTATTATTTTGAACATTTGAATTGGATTGCATCATAGTATTGAATATGGCATTCAATTTCATATGAAACATGTATTAAATAAATATAACAATTAAACACATAAGCAACATGTGCATGCTATGTATTATGGAATGAGAATAAAAATATAAATAATGCATGATATGAATCATATAACCATAGTAATAGGTAATGAACATACAAAAAAAGTCATATAATCTCACATAATTTACATAAATTCCATGCATAAGGCCCAAGGGGAATGTACAATGGACATGTGAATGTTGCATAAACACATAAGGCCAAGGGCCACATGAAAATGCCATGATAATGCCATAAAGTAATAACATGTATATATTTCACATACAATGCCAAGGGCCACACACAATAAATATTTGATTCCTAAATTATCATGTAGTAAAGTATGAATGTAAAATAAGCATAGAGGAAATGAGACTAATTTACATCCATCATATGTATCCATGTCATTGTTAAAAAATAACATTTCCTTGTATCGCAATGTAAAGTATGAGTGATTAGAAAAATATTTATATGATATATAGCTTATCATGGTAGATATATTTTTTATAGATATAACATGTTGAAGTGTTCATAGATAATGAAGAGATGCCACCCAACTTAACAAGAATGTTGGGTAATAAAAGAAGCCCAATATCAAAAAACCATGTGAAAGTATGTCTTGTATTACATTTACATACCTTGTGAAAATAAATGTGTATTGAAAATTGAAATATGTTAATATTCACATAATAACATATGTGAATAAGTAAACTAGCAACATTTGAAAATGCTTGTAGATCTTGATTTTGAATTTTTTAGACATATATAATTGTTTTTGAATTTTGAAATATTAGAACTAAAAAATATTTTAAAAGAGGTGTTGAGAAGAATTATTAATAAAATATAAGAAGTATGAGGATTTGAATTATCTGCAATAAGGTGCTAAAGCATAGAGTGCCCAAAAGGAAGGAAAACAATGTGCCCCCAAATGTATGTGTAAATAAGTCATAATAATGTAACATAAATTATTGATATAGATAAGAATGTATATTCCCCCTCAAGGTTAAATATGTATGTGTGATCATGGGGAATATAAGAGTAGATAAATGTGATCATGTAAGTGCAATGGAATCCATAGATTGTAGATATGTAATAGTAAGCAAGTGGAATGCCATAAAAATGTGCATTGAAAGCATTGTGATATAGGTGTTTTAGATTGTTTGAATTGGTTTGAAATCTAAGAGGACAAGTACCCAAAGTGAAACATAAAGACAAGGACTATAATAATAGATATAATGGGGATAGAAAAAATAACAATGAGTTAACAGAAAATAAGTTATGTGCAAAGGAAAATATGTAGATAACTATTCAAGAGACTTAGCCTAATCAAGAGATTGGGAAGAAATAAGAGGTTATGTCAAACTAAGGATATCATCAAGAGGATTCACGTATGTATACCAAAATTCATTTTATGTAATAACTTCCTATGAAGAAGTTCCAAATGTAGATTCCTTTAAATTTGAATTATGATCATATGTTGTAATATAACCATCTAAATCACTACTCATATACCCATGTAGACCTATATCTTCATGTGTAATAGGAGAAGATGTAACAACCTACACCTATGGTAATTTTTATTTGAATAACATGTGATGCCTTAGGAGATGAAGACCTATTTTTTTCTTATGGGAATGTATCATACTCTTTGAAACTAGATACATATGCTCATGTGTAACTGTATCATGATCATAAGTATATGGAGAAATTGATTATATTATATGTTTGTGTGATTATATCATTCTCATAAGTAGATAGAGAAACTAGTTGTATAATATCCTCTTGAATAGTTCTATAGACTATTTCATTACCATGTCGCTCAATGTATGTGCCTTCCAACTATTCTATAAGAGGAGTAAATATCATTAGTTTTGAAGGAAATTCATATTAGATTCTTAAAATTTTGACCACTTGATTACCATGAATATATATGAGACATTTATGCACAATAGAAGGTACCAATATAATATTTTGTATCCAAGGGTATCCTAATATCACATAAAATACCCATGTTCTTGGAATACATAATAATGGAGTGGGCACTATGAGAGGGTCCACCTGTAAAGGTAACACTATATGCCCAAGAGTATCTTATGTATGCCCATCAAATAATTTGATAACTCTATAAGTATAATGTAAATATTGATTTATATAATCAAGAAATCAAATGAGTGTTATGGTGCACATATTTTTGCTTGAACCATTATCTATCATAATAGTTTTCACGATTTTTTTTATCAATGCATGATCAAATAAAAGAGTGCATGTCTATTTGATTCATCAACAATTTAACTATCATAAAATGTGATCATAGGATATGATAATTATTTGATTTTAGTTGTACCAATGATTTATCAAGTGGATTCTCATATGTAGAAGGAGGATGAGCATTATATGCATAATGTACTTTAAAATTATCCTTGTTATTTGTTGCTTCATGATTTGGAAAATGATCTTTGTAGATTTTGAGCTTTGAATTGTCATTTTCACGTTGCTTAACATTTTTAATATGTGTGAAAATGTCAATCATGTTGTCATCAATAAGATCTTGAATATTTTGGTTAAGCTTGAAACATTTGTTTGTGGAATGCCCAATACTTTTATGGTAGTCACAATATGCATTGCCATCAAAATTTATAGATTTTGGTCTAGACATATCCACTTCCATTGGCGGAGGAAGAGTGATGAGATTACATTCAAGTAGTTTTTTCAACAATACATGAAGAGGTGATGTTAACCTTGAAAATTTAATCCTTGATATAGCTTGTAATTGAAGATTTTGTGTTGGTTGTGAAATAGCATTAAATGTAACATTAGCTTCATTCTTGATTTCATTGGTTTTGATCTTATAATTTGGCTTGATTTGAAACTTTACATTTGATGTAGAACGAAAATTTGAAGTATACTTAAGTCTATTCAAAATAAGTAATTTGACCTCACACTCTTTAACTCAAGGCATAGATGATCAGAATATTTGAACTTGTCAAACACAATAGACTTTTAAAGTGGAGATAGAAAACTTTGAGTGAATATATCTTGGATCTCATTATTATTAATTTTATTTGTCACTTTGTAGAATAATAATGTATCTTATAACATATTCACTAATTATTTCATTATAGCCTTATTGAACTTTATAATTTAAGAATATAATATATTTTCACCAATGTTGATAGAAAAGTATGTTAAACATTGAACTGCCAAATGATTGAAAGCCTTTAATGATTGAAGATGAAGATCATAGAACCATATAAGATCATATAATTTGAGACTTCTTGGAAAGAGCTTTTTTAAAAATTTGTCATTATCTGTATAGTCTAGACAAGTTGCATGGAATACACACAAATATTGTTTAGGATCACCTTTACCTTCATATAAAGGATGTTTAGGAGCCACAAATCCAACTATTAATGGATAAGATGCAATTTATAGTGCCAAAGGGTTATGTAACAAGGAACATGAGTCTAAGAAAGGGCTAGCATGAGAAATGGTTTTCTCAATTTTGGATAGCTTAGCTTGTAAACTAAGAATAATATGCTCTAGAGTAGCATTTATAGATGATATTGGAGGAGTATACGTAGCATGAGTAGGCATAGACATGGATATTTGATGGAAACCAAATGATGTTCATAAACTAATGGATGATGCTATTAAATTAATTAGAGGTGTAGAAATATGAATGAATGTAATAATATAAGTGATAACATTGGAAGTAGGGGATTTGACAACTTGAAAATGTAACTCTTATTGTATAGATGTGGTTAATTTAGTTTAATGTTTAGATTTTTATGCTAAAAGGAGACTAATGATCTTATTCACCTCATGGGGGTTCTCTTTAATACTTTGAATAAATGTAGATAATTATTGCACTTGATTTTGATATACTTTATTAAGATTATGTGGATGAATATGAGTTTCATGTTCATTATGTACATCATAGTCCTCTTCATTAATTTCATTATCAATTTTAATGTTAACTTAATTTTTAGGAGACTAAGGAATTTGAATAATATCATTATTATTTTGAGAAAAAAATTCATAACTTGCCATTGTAGAAGAAACTAAAGGATGTTGCATATATGAAAAAGTAATGCCACTTAATCTAATGCTATGCCTTAGAGGCATACAATACAATATGAATCGGGAAAATTTTAATTACTATGAATATGATGAAAGAAAAAATAAAGGTATAAAGGGTGCTCTAGGTAAGGTTTTGAATGATTGTGTGGGCTCTTAAATATACTTGCTTGTTCATTGATTAGTGTCAGCTAAATATTTTAGAGCATTAATTATAGAGGAAAAACCATGATTGTATCCTACTAACTTCATTTTTTACGGTATGATGAGAGTAACTACCCTTGGTGATACACTCCTCTCAGGTGCACCACAAATCAAATGGCTAAAAGAGGCTTCCTATGATATATAAAGGACCCTAGGCATTTTTGATATATTGTGAGGTACATGGAAAATGAATTATGTATTTAATTTTGTATAATGGCTATGAGTATTGGGGTAGAACCCATCACATCATGATATTTTTAAAAGAAATCATCAAATAGCCCATAACCTAAGTCACTAAGTAGTTTTACAACTACCAAAACATAGCTATAAAAGTAAGTAAGAAGAAAATAAGAAGTAATGAGAAAATAAAATTCTATATTTTTGTGTAAGGAATCAAGAATTTTTTTATCAAAATTATAGTAGAAACCCTAGACCATACAAAAATCAAGCAAAAAATAAGTAGTGTTCTTAAAATAAAATTATAGGTTAACATAATCTTTTAATTTATTTTTAATTGAAATGACCTCAAATATAAATATCTAAACTATTTAAATTGAAATACATTGAATAGATAGAGCTAAATGTAAAACAAAAAATTCACATAACTGAAAGTGAGCTAAAAATAGTAAATTAACACAAGATATGTAAATCTAGATTGGATATAATTTATTTTTGACTGTACAGGCTAACTATGATGAGAAACTACCAAAAAATACTTGTACATTGTGTTGTATCTAGAAATAAAAATTCAAACTGTGTTGGGATGAGGCCACACTAAAAAGAACATACCATGTTACAAATTTGTTTATTGACTATAGTGGCATCCTAGTTAACTGTTGACGCTGGAAAGTGCACCTAGTTGGCAGGAAAATGGATTCCTGCCCTCTCCCAGCAACATGGAAACCCCTCTCTCGCCTGTGGGATGATGAAGCAGGAGAGGAGAGTCTCTAGGTATGGGCTAGTTCCCTTTGATGTATCTTGCTTGTTTTAGGTAGTGCAAAAATATAGATATATAGATATACTGGGGGATGAAAAGGGAGAAGAAAATGCATGAAAACAAATAGCCTAATCTAAAGAGGTGATACACCAAAAATAGATGACCTTCCCACATTCACACTCAGGATCAGATAAAACAACATACATACACTGAGACTTGGCAGAAGAGACCAGGTTGCTGGAATGCCAGGGAGGTTCTAATGAAAATACAAGAAACAGGGACTCACCAAGATGCTGTGGAATGCATACTGTAAGTGACCTCCTTTGCTTCTGTACCCCAAGTGGAACTCTTCCCCTGTAAGCTGCAGACTAACACTTTGTAGATAGCTGGTGTGTTGGTGTTTAAACCTGTGAGAGCATTTAAAAGAAAATGACTGAACACAAACTAAACACACAAAACATACACAAGGTTTCCATCCAAGAAAGAGGTAAAAATTGTCTTTATTGATTCAGGTGGAAAATTTGTAGAGTTATGCTCTTTACAAAATTGGAGAAGATCTTGATAAAATGACCAAGTCTACATATTTATATGGAAAGAGCCAAGAGGAGTCAAGGGGCAGCTTGAGTCTCCATTGGGAAGAGAGAAAACACTATAGATGACATCATAAGTCTATTGGGACCATGCTTGCTACCTCATTTTGGATGTTGGTCTGATCCTCTGGTGGTTGGGTGGGCCTTTTTCCTATGTTCTGTAGGGCTTTTTTGCCGCCTGATGTTGTGGGCAGCAATTTTGCCATCCGCTGTCATGGACTTTCATGCCGATGTCAGCTGATTTTTTCCATCGAGCATGGCAGTTCTACCAACATCAGCCGAGTGTCAACCGTGGGCGGTAGTTCTTTGTTCGCCTGCCATAGGTGGCAGTTCCATTCACCCCACCATGGGTGGTGGTTTCTTATTTCCCATCGTGGGTAGCAACTTTGGCCTCCACTGCCGTGGGTGGCAGTTTCTTGTTTCCCACCGTGGGCAGCAGTTTTGGCCTCTACTATTGTGGGCAGTGGTTTCTTGTTTCCTGCCATGGGTGGTAGTTTTGGCCTCCACTGCCATGGGTGGTGATTTCTTGTTTCTCACCATGGGTAGTGGTTTTGGCCTCTGCTACCGTGGGTGGCCCTCATGCATTCACTGCCAGTGGGTGGCCTTTCGCCATTCACCGCCATTCAATTTTCATGCCCATTGCTTCCTGCTAGCCGTCGATTAATTTGTGGACTTGTGCGGGCTTTGCTAAAAGTTTGATCAATAAACTGGTGACTCATAGGGTAAGCGTGCTTGCTATGCTTAAGACCCAGTTGCCTTACATTCCATTAGGTGCAGAGTTGGATGGTGACTTTGAAGAGATTTCACAACAGCTTTGATAATTCCAAAATTAAATACATAGAAATTACCCCCAAACGAAGGGAAACACACAAGGCTAAAAAACAACTAACTGTGTAAACTACACTTAGGGAAAACAAGAAATAAAATAAGGGAAACTATGTATAACTAAACAAAAAATTAGTGGCAATGCTTCAGATGTATCTCATTGACTGGGATACATAGTTCTTCATGGTCCAACCTGGAGAGCTAGAATGTGTTATGTTGCTTGCACTGAGTAATCATGTAAGGACCACTCCAGATGGCATTAAATTTTACATGTTTTCTAGGCTTAGCTCTGTCTTCATCCCATTTTAAGACAATGTCTCCTTCAACAAATTTTTTTGACAAAGATTTCTTGTCAAAATGTCTTTTCATCTGCTGTTGGTGACTGATCATAGAGACCATGGCCTGATTCCTTACTTCTTGGAGTTCCATTAGTTCACATAATCTGACCTCCATGTTGCTTCCTTCTTCTAACTATAGCTGATGGGCGAGATCTAATGCTAGAAATTCAAGTGAGATGGGAAGCCTTACTTCCCTTCCATACACAAGCATATATGGAGAATTTTTGGTTACTCTCTTCAGAGTGATTCGATTGGCCCATAGAGTTGTCTTCAGCTTGGCATGCCAAGTTCTCTAATTTTTTTCCATGGTCCTCTTTATAATCTTGATCAAATTTTTGTTAGTGGACTCAGCTAGCCCATTCCCATGCGAGTAGTAATTTGATGAAGTGCTGAGGTATATACCATACCTTAGCACCCATTCACTAGTTTTGGTTCCCAAAAAAGCCAAGGCATTGTCTAAAATTATAGTGGCCGGGACCCCAAAACGTGTCACTAAGTCCTCATAGAAATCCAGGACTGCGCTTTCATTCGCTTCCTTTAAAGCAATGGCTTCCTCCCACTTGGTGAAATAATCCATAGCAGTCAGGACCCATTTGTGTCTGGCACTAGAGGGAGGATTGATCATCCCTATGAAATCTAGGCCCCACTGCATGAATGGTTGTTCAACTTGAATGGGCTGTAGGGGCATGGCAACTAATCACTGCTTTCTATCAAAAAATGCACACTCCTGGCACTTCCTTACCGAGGCATACGTATCCTTGAAAAGAGTGGGCTAGAAATAGCCATCTCTCATTATTTTTGCTGTTATGGTCTTAGGGGCAAAATGGCCGCCTGCTGGCCCATTATGAAACTCAGCCAATACCTTGTCAGTCTAGCTGGGGTTAATGCATCTCAAGAGAACCCCAGAGAGATCCTTCCTAAATAATACCCCATCAATCAAAACATAAAGAAGGGACTGAAGTTTAAAATACCTTCTTTCGGCCCTACTGAGACCCTATGGACATTCACCCGTAAGAAGGAAGCACCTCATGTCCAGCGTCCAATCTCTTGTGACAACTGGTTCTTTTGCAGTGGCTGCATCATGGATCAACAAGCTGTCTTCAACTTTTTTCCTCAAATCTGCTGCTAGCTATTCACATAGGCCCCTTCCTCTCACTAACTTGGCAATTTTGATGTCTATGTCGTACTCCATCACTTTGGTGATCTATCCTACTCTTTTCTCATTTAAGTCTTGATTGGTCAAGAAATCCTTGACACCAGGATGTGGAACCATGAGATGGATCTTGCTGTTTGACAATATATACCTAAATTTCTTTAGGCTATGCACTACTGCCAAGACTTGCTTCTCTATGTAGGTGTACCTGATTTTGAAGTCCTCTAACCCTTGGCTAAAGAAGGTGAGTGGTTGCTCGAGGTCATCACTGTTCACTTGAGTAAGCATAACAAATATCACTTCTCCATTGCTGAAGGTATAGAGATTGAGGTCCTTATTGAAGTCAGGGCTGATTAGAGCGGGAGCCTGGGTCAAAGCCTATTTGATAGCTTCAAAGCTATCTTTTCTTGGCATTGTCCACTTGAATTCTTCACCCTTCCTCAGCATAGAGGCTAGGGGTTTAACTATCTCAGCAAAATTCAGAATGAACCTCCAAATGAAATTTATCTGGCCAAAGAAACTCTGCAGGCTTTTCTTGTGCTTTGGTAGGGACATCTCCAGGATGGAGTGGACTCTTTTAGGGTCAATAGACAAACCTTCCTTGGACACAATGTGGCCAAGAAGTTTCCCCTCATGAACAACAAATACACATTTCTTTGGATTTAGGGAGATGCCAAATTCCCTACACCTCTCAAAAATCTGCTTGAGGTGTTCCATGTGCTGGCCCACCTCCTTGGAGAAAATTGTTATATCATCAAGGTACACCAGCATGTTCTTATTTATCAAACCATTAAAAGCCATGTCCATGGCTTGCTGGAAGGTAGCACTAGCATTGGATAGCCCGAAAGGCATCTTATGATAGGTGAACGTTCTCCATTTAGTGGTGAAGGCTATTTTGTATTGGTCGCAGCCTCGCACCAAAATCTGATTATATCCCAAATAACCATCCAGGAGGGAAAAACATTTGGATCTGATTACCTTTTGGAGGATCTGCTCCACGTTCGAGAGGGGATAATGATCCTTTAAAGAGACTTTATTAAGGTCTCTAAAGTTGATGCACAACCTGATTTCCCCATTTTTCTTTCTAACTAGAACTAAATTGGCCAACCATGAGGAATGTTTGATCAGAAATATAATGTCAGACTCAATCAACTTGACCAATTCTTTTTGCATAAGGAGTTCAATCATCAGATTAATAGGCCTCTACTTTTGTGTGACTGGTTTTGTGCCTTCATCTAATTCAATGGTGTGCTGGGCGAGTCTTGGATCGAAGCCTTTCAAGTTACTATAATTCTAGGTGAAGATGTCAACAAACTCTTGACACAGTAGAATGAAAGCTTGCCTTTCTTGAAGCGTGCAGACCTTACTGAGTGCCAGCAACTTATCCTTGAAGATTTCAACTTTTTCATAATTCTCCTCTTTGGTAGTGATGCATACTTTGTCATCTCTTAGTTGGTCTTCTCCATTGAAAATACTTTCTAGTGTGACCAGACCCTTAAGGAGTTTATTGTTCTTCAATTGAACAATCTAATTTCCATATTGCTGCTACAATTTCACTTGATTGTGGACCGTGAACTCATCTTCTTCCTATAGGAAGAGAGCTATCTGCTGGTCACTTTCGAAGACCTACCAATTTGTAACATTGTCTAGAATTGAAGGCCGAACCACCACTTTTAAATGGCGCAAACCACAATCCCTACTTATCACTTTTGAAATATCAAATTGGGCACCAATAGCTATCAACCTATCAGCCTACTTATTTTACTCTCTAGGAATCGAGGTAATGTTAAGAGTAAGGAAATCCTCCATCAAGTCCCAGACTCTGTGCTTGTAAGACTTCAGCAAGGAGTTCTTGGTCAAGTTCAGGCCTCTTATTTGGTTCACAACTAGTTCACTGTCCCCCAGGATTTGTAACTTCCTGATCCCTCTTTTTCTTGCCCACTCTAGTCCATGGATCAAAGACTCATATTTTGCAACATTACATGTGCAAGAGAACTGAAAATAGAAAGCTAAAAAATACCTTTCTTTAGAAGGGGAAACAACACCCAGTTTAATTTTGGAACCGTCGAAGTAGAGCTACCACAGGCCAAGGTCTTCTTTGTTCTCCTTCATTATATTGGGCATGATGGTGCCTTCTTCATGCAAGCAATAGATGCCAAGGTCTGGTTCCTCAATAAACTTATAAGGATCGTGCTTGAAGTTATCACTTCCCCACTCATCCAAGAGTAGATCTGCGACTCCTTCAAGAGCAGAAGATGAAGATTTGTCCATCTGAGACTCTTCTAGATTGATGATAGTGTAACTGACATTTGCTGGCTTGGGTGAATAGGGATCTAGGTGGTCCTTGTAAAGTGGCTCAGATTTGATTTTCACTTTGGTCCCGTACTTAGTTCTAAAAACCAAATATGACCAGTCTGTTGCTAGATAGCCACCTATCTTGGACGTAAAGTCCCTTGAAAAATAGATTATGAAATATGGAGGAACGTCTGCTACCACTATATCATGAGGGATTGAGAATGTTGGGCAGGCATGCAATGTTAAATTCAATCCTTTCAGGATTCCAACTATCTTTGCAGGCATTCCATCTAGTTGCAAGATTCTTTTGTTCATTGCTTCATACTTTAATCCCATCTTATCAGCAATGCACTTGGGCATTACTGAAGTGCTGGCCCCGCTGTCGATTATACAATTATGTACTAAGAAATCCCCTATGATCAAAAATACATAAAAAGGGGGAATCCTTTCTTCTTTCTTTACCTGATCTAAAGCAGAAGGCTGCCCATTCATCATTAGGACGTTATTAGTGTCTGCTGGGACAGCCTGTCGATCTAGTTCATGCAATTCTTTCTTCAATACCTCCTTTTGTCTTAGAAGGGACAATGAATCCCATAGAGAAATTCTCACATTCAATTTCTTCATTTGATCAACTATATTAATTTGGGGGCTGATTCCCTTTGTGCTTTCCTTTGGGCTGATCCCAACTGGAGCTGTAGACTGAGGAGCTGGAGGTGTAGACAGTTGACCAGAAATTGGGGCCCTCTAAAAAGGGTGTGGTGGAGGATTCATTATTGCCTGAGGGGAAGCTTGCGCTTCTCCAACTGCTCTTCTTTTAAATCTTGTATTGGCTGCAACGTAATCAGCCTGATTACCTGCAGTGCCCCCATGATTAATTGCATAGAGCTCACCTTCTTCATGATTTATCAGAGTAGAATCTGGCTGAGTTTGATTGTTACTTGTGATGGGTTGAGCTGGAAACTCAAAAATTTGGGAAAAATCAGCAGCATGATTTTTTGAATTTTAAAAGGAATTCATCATGTTATTCGTATGGACAGCTTGCTCTTGACCATGTCCCATGGTCGAATAACTAGGCTGCTCCTGTACTAGATTGTTCTGAGTAGGAACCATGGCTTTAGATGACGAAGAGGGGCCTGAGTTATAATTTTGATAAGGCCTAGTTGTTGTGAGCTGCCCTTGATCTTGATTATAGCCTTAAAAAGGGTTCCTAGGTGCTTGACCATAATGTTGATAACCCGGATTTGGCTTGTTATTTTGAGCTTGTTGTCTCTTAAGAGCTACAAGATCATTTGACATGTTTTGTAATAGGCTTTTTACTTCATGTAGTTCATTTAACAGAATGGCAGCTGGCTTCTCAATGCTAGGCACAGGGGCTAATGTGGGTGCAATGGTTTGTATAGGGGGCAACATCTCTGGGAAAAGTGGCATGTTAGGCATAGGAGCGATCTTTCCAGCTTGTACCAAGCAATTCTCAGCTACTATGGCGATGTTGTAAGTAGCTAGCAGTATGTGCCCTCCCATAGATTGGATCATAACAACAATATCACTATTCAATGCTTTTAAATAGTACAAGAAAGCATAGCTGGGAGTCAGCCTTACCAGGATGGGAATTCTATCCCAAGTTTTTTGAAACCGCATGTTGAAGTCCTGCATATACTCATGTGGATCTCTTTTTATAGTCGTCAGCTGCTTAGCAAGAGAGAGGCCATCACTTTTCTCCCCAAAATGACCAGTTAAATGGGTGCCCAATTCATTCCAAGAATGTATGGAATTTACAGGCAAGGTTTCATACCAATCAAGAGCCTTCCCTTTTAGAGACAAGGCTAGCAGTCTAATGGCAATATTTTCTTCTGTTATATTGTGAATATTGCAAACGTTGGCAATATTATTGATATGCTCAACAACTATAATAGGTCCCACTCCATCAAAAGAAGGCACATTTTTTAGAGCTATTCCTGGAATCGGATCATAGCATGGGAGGTTTAAAGGGCTTTCACCATGGAAAACTGCAAAAGGCAATTCCATGGCTGGAACGGGTTGTAACTATGGTTGAGCTGGGTTGGTGTTCCTAGCAACAAGTCTAGGAGGATTCACTAATGGATAAGGGTGAGTTTTTTCAAACTTGAGTCTTTTAGCAGAGTTAAAAGGTAGCTCAATAAATTCAAAAGGGACCCTTCTTGAAGCTGACCTTGTGGTAACCTTTGGCATAGAAGTTTAAGTGACTGGTCTTGAAATAAAGAACTGAGGTCTTACCAGTGGAGTCACTAGATGCTGGAAATATTTGAAATCACTGTAGTAGGACTAGCATCAATCCTGATATACTACTGCGTTGGAAACTGATAAAATTACGGTCCCACCAGGCGTACCAAAACTGTTGACGCTAGAAAGTGCACCCAGTTGGCAGGAAAATAGATTCTTGCCCTCTCCCCACAACATGGAAACCCCTCTCTTACCTGTGGGATGGTGAAGCAGGAGAGGAGAGTCTCTAGGTATGGGCTAGTTCCCTTTGATGTATCTTGCTTGTTTCAGGTAGTGCAAAAATATAGATATATAGATATACTGGGGGATGAAAAGGGAGAAGAAAATGCATGAAAACAAACAACCTACTCTAAAGAGGTGATACACCAAAAATAGATGACCTTCCCACATTCACACTCGGGATCAGATAAAACAACATACATACACTGAGACTTGGCAGAAGAGACCAGGTTGCTGGAATGCCAGGGAGGTTCTAATGAAAATACAAGAAACATGGACTCACCAAGATGCTGTGGAATGCATACTGTAAGTGACCTCCTTTGCTTCTGTACCCCAAGTGGAACTCTTCCCCTATAAGCTACAAACTAACACTTTGTAGATAGCTGGTGTGTTGGTGTTTAAACCTGTGAGAGCATTTAAAAGAAAATGACTGAACACAAACTAAACACACAGAACATACATAGGGTTTCCATCCAAGAAAGAGGTAAAAATTTGTAGAGTTGTGCTCTTTACAAAATTGGAGATCCTGATAAAATGACCAAGTCTGGATATTTATATGGAAAGAGCCAAGAGGAGTCAAGGGGTAGCTTGAGTCTCCATTGGGAAGAGAGAAAACACTGTAGATGACATCATAAGTCTACTGGGACCATGCTTGCTACCTCATTTTGTGTGTTGGTCTGCTCCTCTGGCGGTTGGGTGGGCCTTTTCTTGTGTTCTATAGGGATTTTTTGCCACCTGATGTTGTGGGTGGTAATTTTGCTGCCCGTTGTCATGGACTTTCATGTCAACATCGGCCGATTTTTTCTGCTGAGCATGGCAGTTCTACCGACATCGGCCGAGTGTCGATCATGGGTGGTAGTTCTTTGTTTGCCCACCATAGGTAGCAGTTCTATTCACCCTGCCATGGGTGGTAGTTTCTTGTTTCCCATCGTGGGCAGTAGTTTTGGCCTCCACTGCTGTGGGCAACAGTTTTGGCCTCCACTACCGTGGGTGACAGTTTCTTGTTTCCCACCGTGGGTGGCAATTTTGGCCTTCGCTGCTGTGGGTGGCAGTTTCTTGTTTCCCACCATGGGTGGTAGTTTTGGCCTCCACTGCCATGGGTGGCCTTCATGCATTCACCGCCAGTGGGCAGCCTTCCACCATTCATCGCCGTTCAATTTCCCCGCTCATTACTTCCTGCTAGCTGTCGGTTAATTTGTAGATTTGTGCGGGCTTTGCTAAAATTTTGGTCAACATTAACCATGCGACTAAGTTTTTAATCTAGATGTGTGCACCTATCTATGAGGGTTAACTTTTTGACTATGTGTGATGATTTGATACACAAAAGACATATAAAATATAAACCCTAGATATTTCACATTAAACCAATTAGATATCAAATGTCAAAATGGGGGAATAGGATCAAGGGAATAATCAAGATATCTTCAAAAAACCTCATGTAATATGAATTTTTCCTACATAACCCAAAAGGGCCTCAGGTAGATGAGGTTTTATCTCCTTAAGAGAATGTGTGAATATTGACTTTGTTATATGAATATAACTAGATAGATTAATTTATAAACTTGACAATGAGTTTCTTTTACTATAATAAATTAACTTCAGACTTGGCCTATGACTATTAGAATGTAACAAAATTGAAATTGGAAAGAATAGTGTTTTTTCTAGATGTGCAGTAGTATTTACCAAATCATTACTAGATGTGTTTAGAGAGGCACTAATGTTTTTATATACAAGAACATTCAAAATATTTATACTAATTGACCTTGATAAGAGCACATGAGGGTTACAATCCAATGTCTCAAATTTAAAAATTTATCATCGAGATGTGGGGGACAAAGATGCACAATAGATAAGGCGACAATTCAACCATGTCTAACTTAGCATTGCCATGTCCCAGAAGAACATAAGGGTAAGTACATAGAGTTATGGGACAATTCTATGGACATTTACCATAATTAATACATTTCATAGACATTATACATATACATAATGCCAATCAAGTGTATAAACTAGACTCAGGATTAATAAACCTAAATGTGTACATGTTATAACATGTACACATTTGTTTAGTCAATATAATGTGTACATGTTTTTTTTACATTGTAAAAAAACCAGAAAAGATGTGTTGGAAGGGGGTGAAATATGAAAGTAATGCATACATGTTACTTTCACACTACATAAAAACTTAGAAAAGATGTATTAAAAGGGGAAGATGGTTTACTGAAATAAAATTTATTACATTTATATTGTTACATTAATATTCGGTTGTGTATTGATAGGTTCAAGCCTTTGGTTCGAGAATCCAAGCCATTTCTGAGCCAAAAGGCTTAGTTTTCAAATTCAAAGAAAACATAGTGTGTACGCACTATAACACACACACACTTTACTTTCACGTTGCAAAATAAAAGCATAAAATATGTGTTATAAGGGGGTGTAATGTGAAAGTAACATGTATGCATTATAACACATATGTGTTACTTTCACATTGCATAAAAAAACAAAAAATATGTATTGGAAGGGACAAATGGTTTGCAAAAATAAATGTTAAGTATAAGTTTACATTTATATTCCTTATACTTTAAATTTATTTTAATAAATATAATAAATTAGGGTCAATCTACATATGATAAAGTTGGTTTCACTGCTTCCCACTTTAAAAAATGGGAGATAATTTTTTCAAAATCTAATTTGGTCAATACTTAGGCATTTTTAGGGTCTCAATGTTAAACCTAGGGATTTTAGGGCATATATTTTGTAATTAATGTCCATTTTGGTAAAAATTTAGTCATTTTTTAGGTTTTTATTCCTTCTAAATTGCTTGCTCATATTTTTAGGAGTCATAGGTTTGTCAAAATTAAAGTTTACAAACCACACTTTGAATTAACATAAGTGGTGTGATTGTGGTAACATAAGTCACATTAATGGCTTACACACATCAAATGACCACTTTGTGTTAATTTTACTTAATCATCATCCATCCCTCATCTCTAATCACTCCCTCATTGACCCTCACAATTCCTCCTCATCTCTAATCACTCTATCATGATCCCTAATCATTCCTTTACTAACCCTCACCATTCCTCACCATCCCTAATCACTACTTCATCATCCGTAGTCACTCCCTCCACATCCTTTGTCATCCCTAATAAATCCTTAATTGACCCTCACCATCCCTCATAATGTCTAATCACTCCATCATACCTAATCACTCCCTCATTAATACCCTCACCATAGGGGTAACTAGGACTATTTGAAAATTCTAATCCTAAACCCATAGTTGAATTCTCATTTTCTCTATATGTCATTGAGAGCTTATCCATTCAAGAGAAAATTTATAGATAGATAGATAGATAGGTGATCACCAATTTAGTAAAGTGTGTTTCAATCTAGTATCCAATAGAATATGTTTCTCAAACCAATTTGATCTATACCTAATCCAATCTATACTAAACTTGATCTATGAAGTGAATTAAGGGCATATGCCTTAATCCATTGTATTAAGGAGGGGATAGTTAGAGTTTGGGAATGGCTCGATGGCCTTAAAGGCCAAAATGGGCCCTACCATACTCTAAGTATGTCCCAATACCCAATACAATATATCAAAGGATAATGTAAGAATCCCCCCCCACCATAAATAAATGGGAAGCACCATTCTAAAGGCCCTACCCCAATCTCAAACTTTCCCTAACCAATAAGACAATGGAAAATTTCCCTACCTATTTCATCTATGCTAAGGAGTAATGAAAGGGAAAATTTCCTTCTTGATATCTAGCTTTGTTTCACCTATTGGCTATTTTTGGCCCACATACCAAACTTATGCCTAGATAGACCAGGTTTCCAATGGAAGAGTAGATGAATAAAAGTTCTGGATGGAATGAGTGGTTCAAGGATCTCAATTTGTTCATAAAGCTTTTGAAACACTTTAAGTACACTTAAAGTGAAATTTGCCAATTTCTAAAAGATAGGTCTAAAGTGTTACTGAGACCCTATGGGATGTTAAGAGTGATTTAAATGAGTATGGATGTGCATAACATTCATTTGGTACTTAATTGTGTTCATCTAGACATTTTGGGTCTAGTGATAGAAATTTTGAGTAGGCATTTTGATGATGTTACCATTACCACTTATGGATGAGTAAGAAGAATGGGTCATATGGGTCTATTAATTTTAGTCATAATAACATATACACCAAGTTTTAGGTCATCTAATGAATCACATCAAAAGATATAAAGATCTAAAGTTGGCCTCTCAGTCAAAATTCACTAAGTTTCCATACTTAGATAATTTTCAAAGAACTCAATAGAGCCAAGTGAGCATATTGACAAGGCCATATATTGCATAGTGATAGTTTTAAGAAAAAATTATCATAGTGATTTGTTTAGCTTGTTTTTTAGTTGCTACATGCTAAGTTTCAGATCATCTACCAAAGTGCAGTAGAAGTTATGCATGTTCAAAGTTGGCTCTTTAGTTAGATTTCACTAATTTTTCCATACTTAGCCAAATGAACTAGACCTCATCAAGATGTCATGTAGAAATGAATGGACCAATAAAATTGAGAATTTTATAGACACACTTATAAATATCCTAGGACTAATGGATATAATGGGTTCATCACTTTTAGTGTCAAGAACATCTCTTGAAAATTTGGTGCCTTCATGACTTTTGTGCTTCAAGTTATAGACCTTCAAAGTTAGAATTAAAACATAAGACATTCACACTAACATCAAATAAAGCTATGGAAAAATACATATGATCTTAAATTTTATGGCTTGTAGGACATCAAATATGGTTGTGTGACTATCAAATGACATCATATAAATCATCAAAATTTGAATTTATAAAAAAGTTGTTTTTTAAAATAGTGGGTCCCAATTGATCTAACAGTCTATGTTGCATCGTACATCCTAATACAATGGTGTGAGAAAAGGTCAAAGTGTTAGATAGCTCAAGAGATTAACATATGTTAAAATCACATGAGGCTGGTAGACTGAAAATAGATCTTGAAATCAAATGTAGGGTTGTCACATGGCATAAGCTAGAATAGAGTTGACAAGTCAAGAGGTAGATCAATGACTCACATGGATTTATACTAAACAAGATCAATAGTGTGAGACAAGTCAAATTGATTCAATGATTCAAGTCATGATCAACAACCAATTAGAGTAAATTAGATCCTAGAGCTTTCATCAGGAGTCAAATCGAAGCCATTTTTAATGGAAGCAAATGGGTTTTATAAGGTTATCTTGTCACCATAGAAGCTCGATCTAACATCATTAAAGGGAGACAATGATGTAGTAAGATATAAGGAACATATATGGATTACCATTAAGGCTAAATATGGACCTTTGGTTCTTTTTTTTGCTCAAGTAGGGTTAATTATATGATAGTGTTTTATATTTTAAGGACACGTGTATGCATATATGAGCTTTTAGTTACTGTAAAGATAGGATGGGTCTATTTAGATCTATTATAATATAGAAAAGTACTATATAGTCTATAGGTCTATATTGATATGGAAACTATAGGAAAAATAATAACCTTAGATTGGTTTTCCACCTATAGATAGATCTATGATCCAAACATGAAGATAAACCAAAGATATGATTAATGGAAAGGGTCCTCATCCTTCAGTATAGACATAATCTTAATAAGTAGCCACCTAAAAAGCATAAATATATGATTCTATCAGATCCATGAGCATGAAGTCTTGTCTTCCAATGAGAAATGGCATAAAATATTAAAGAAAAGGTCTAGTGTTGGGAATTACAGCTAGGGGCATTCAATGTGTCCTTGGAAACTTTGGAGACTTTCTCACTCAACAAGCCATGGGCAGTACCCTAATTAATCAAAAACATAGCAAGACTTTCATTTTGTAAAGAACAAAAGGTTGTGGCTCAGGGTCAATTTATGACCCAGGATAAAGTGTTTTTTTGATTATGTGCTCCCACATCCTCTCTCTCTCTCTCTCTCTCTCTCTCTCTCTCTCTCTCTCTCTCTCTCTCTCTCTCTCTCTCTCTCTCTCTCTCTCTCTCTCTCTCTCTCTCTCTCTCCTCCTATATATCCTATCTCATTACCAATGAAGGGGTTATTATCTCTTAGAATTTAGCATTTTATTTTATATTACAAGGATACTCATTGAGACTCTTGAAAAAGTGTGCTTATTTGATATGGTTAAATCTTGTCAAAATATTGTAAGAACCACCTTTTAAAGTAATAAGATCAACTCTTTGCCTATCTCTAGTCTTTAATCAATACTTAGTATGATTGTGTATGGTAAATTTACGAAGGAGATTCTTCCTAGTTTGCTATCCTTCTACTTTCCTCTTTAAATGTGTTTTCAAACTAACTTGTAGGTCTATATTAGTGTTTTACTTGGACCCTTTTCTATGAAATATTTATGCAACTAGTGAGATTATGGGATTGAGTAAGCCATAGTTGTCTTTTGATGATCCAGTGTGTTTTCAAGATTATGTGAGTGTCCATTTAACTTTGGTGCATCACCATTTTAGATTTATTAGGATCCCTTATCCTCTTTCTACCCCTTTTCTCTATGAAGCATTAGTTTTAGGTGAGCATCAAGAGGAAGCTGACCTTTTCTGGAGGTTCAAGCCTATCACATGATACTCATAGCCTAGGGTTGTTCCCATTGTGTAACTTAGTTAGAGAGAGCCTGAAGAACCCTCTACAAGGGTGTAAATTGAGACTATAATATTTTTTGGCATGCTCGGTGGGACTAAACTCCAAAAATAAAGATTGATCAAAGTTGATGTTGGTTTAATCAAATTTGTAGTAGTTAAAATCCCAAACAATAACATCTAATAACTTCAAAATGGAGAATCAACACTCTGATGTAGAATAGTAGCTTCATATCATGATAAAGGTGACAAAAAGGTTATCTTCAAGAGGTATTCCCTTTGAATTTTTATAACTACCTTTAAATTTAGAAAAAAGATTAAGGTTTGCTAATACACATCCTTATCAGGGAACTTTTGCTCCTAGGCCATTTTCAAGGCCTACCCCTGTAAGAAGACCTTTATTAACCCCTTAAATATCCATGACATCCCCTAGATATTTTATGGCTTTTAATGTCCAAAGTCCTCTAGACCTTGTCTAATATGATCCTATCCTAGTTACAACCCTTAAAAGTGTTCTTTATTATGCTGGTGACTAAGCTACAACACCTTCTGAACACCTCATAAATATAATTTTTTTAAAGATATCCATAATGTCACTAAGGAAAATATAGATATTAGGTTATTAGATACTTATTTTAAAATAAATACCCTAGATTGGTATAGAGGCCTTGTTACCAATTCCATTCAGACATGGGACCAATTGGGAGAGGCCTTGTGTAGAATATTTAAGGACAAAAGTGACCATTTGTCACTTGTAGAGCAATTAAATACTATTAAGAGAGATCCTCATGAAGCCATGGAAGAATTCAACATAAGGTTCTAAAAAACTTGGGACATAATCCCAATCTTAGTTAGACCAACCCCTAACTTTGCCTTCTTATATTATTTGAAGGCTCTAAATAGTGGTATAGTAGTGATGATCCAATCTATGGGGTAAATATACTTCTAGATGATTATGAGGTGTCCATCAAAGCAAAAAATTGTTTGGTTCAAGCTTATAAGCTTACACCTAGGCCACCAATGCCCTTATTTCCTAAAATCAAACCATCTTCTATTGTTATCCCTTCACTAGATGTTTAGTCCTTGGGGAATGAGATAGTAAATTTTAAAAGGCAACAAGCTTTTGAAAAGCCTTATAAAAACTCATATCAACCTCAATAGTAAGCCTTTCAAGAAAATAGGCCACCATATAAGGGGAAATACCAAAGCTAGGGCCAAGGTCAAAACCAAGGCCAAATACAACATCGATACATTAGGCAGACTAACTACAATCCTAATGTTGCTATTAATTCCAACTCCTTGGTCTTGGTTAAAAATAATGTGGCTCAAGAAATAGAGGGTACCATACCTTAACCAAGCCTTTAATGATCAATGGTAGTGATCTGCTAATTTTGGATACAACCAAGCTCTCATGGCCCAAAATGTAGAGGTACATATTATGACCAAACTAGAGGAACCTCCACAAGGTCAAGGGTTTAATCAGGGACCAAATCAGTTGTATACTACAATGATAAATTATGAACAAGAAGAATGCTATACATCCAATCAATAAGATAGTTCTATCCAAGCCTACACTCTAGTGGCTACAAATACAAGATTTAAAATAAGGAACATAGATGGTAACCAAGAAGCAGTCAAAGAGATTCCTACCATTACTCCTTCACTAATGAAGCCAAATGAACCTGATATCACTCTAAAGGCTCCAATAGTCCCAATGTTTTAGAATTAGGGAAATGTCTTAGTGCCCCAAGGCTCACAAGTTTAACAAATAATAGTGGTGACTCCAAAAACACAAACAAAGGTTGGTGGTTCATCCATCAACATTCTTAAACAAATGAATAAATATAATGTGAGCATGCACATGTTCTCTATGCCTAGACAAGTGGATATTATCCAAGAGGGTTTGTCCAAAATTAATGTTACAATAGTTATAGACAAGCCACCAAGAAAGGTGAATGAAGTTCTCACCAATGTAGCCAAAAGGTCTAGTGAAGGACAATTAGGTAAAGTAGTCAAGCTTCCTCCCTTCTACATCTCAGTGACAATTGGTAACTCCCTGGTGTATAATTGTTTAGTGGATAATGGGGATAGTACTTAGTGATACCAAAGTCCATAACTGATCAACTTTGTCTAAAATATGAGCCATATTTTAAAGGAGTGTTGTAACTTCATGGTTCTTCTCCCAAGCCACCTATATAATAAGGGACCTCAATATGACCCTACAAGCTTGTCCTAGCATCTCAATGACTCAAAATTTATTGGTCTTAGATGTGCCTCCTCACTTTGCACTATGCTTATTTAGAGTGTTCACAATAAAGATAGGGGCTATCTTGTAGCAAATTGGTCCTATATAGAATTTAGGACATGGTATAGGGACAAAGTGTTAATCAAAGGTGTGCCCATTGCATAATTCCACATAAATCCCTATGGACTAGATAATGTCAACATTAATTTCAACATCATTGATGAGGATAAATTTGTAATGGGGTAGGATCTAAACACTCATCTAGAAGAGGTACCAAACATGTTCCTAGATGAGCTATAGAATGGTAGCTAGTTGGTAGACCCCTTAAAACGTGTTGAAGAAAGGGACTTAGGTGTCTATTATTTGCATGAAGAAAAACAACCCATGCCATCCCTCACGAGGCCTCAATAAGATCATAGTGGTATGTGGAAGTTATTATTTGATGTCTTTAGGAGTAAGCATGGAGTGGGTGTAGGTGTTATGCTAATATCCTCTTCAAATGATAAGTACTTATCTTCATACAAGTTCTAATTTAGTTATTCCTATAATGTACTCATCCATGGCCTTTAATGGGATAATAAGAGAAGGATAAAGAAAGTGAAAGTATATGGAGATAGTGAATTGGTTCTACACTAAGTTAGAGGTCATAATACCACTAAGAACCCCTTAATAAAGTCCTATAAACACAGAGTGTGGAACCTAATTGAATAATTTGAGGCCTTCAATATTCAATTAGTCCTAAGAGGCTAGAATCAACATGTTGTTAGGCTAGTAGTTGTGGGGGTTCATTTTGACATATCCAATGAATTAAAAAATACAAAGGTCTAACCACATGTTAAGGTGGTAATAAGACCATCAATGCTAGATAATGAAGCTCATTGGTAGGTCTTTGAAAATGGAAAATGAATTGCATGGTTATTGTAGCAAGAAGCAAAATTTTCCTACCTCAACTAAGGAAAATTGTAGCATCAGTTGAGGAGCAGATTATTCAATTAAGGTCCAATAAGCTTCCTAAAGGGCTAGCCACCCTAGAAGGTCTCTTTCATGAAGGGGACCATATGAGGAAGGATAAAGAATTGATGTTAACTAATGAAGAGAACTATGAGAGAGTTATTATATTTAAATATAGGTTCCTCAAGCTTAGAAAGGTAATCACTAAAGCGAAAATACATGCTTTCGTAGAGCTCTATAAGGAATATACAAACATATTTGCTTGGAAATATAGTGAACTAAAGGTCTTTGATCCTAATTTGGCCCAACACATAATAGAGCTAGAGGCTAATGCCACACCTATTAGGTAGAAGCAGAGGCCCATAAATCCCAAGATTGAAGAGCTCATGAGAAAAGAGTTGACTAAGCTTATTAAATCTAGGATCATCTTCCCAATCAAGCACTCCTCATGGGTAATTAATCTAGTACCTATAAGAAAGAAGAGTGGGGAGATCAAACTATGTGTGGACTTCATAGATCTTAATAGGGTGTCTTTGAAGGATCATTACCCTCTACCATCCATGGAGAAATTCCTACAAGTAGTTGCTAGTTTAGAATGCTTATCTCTCTTAGATGTATATTTAGGTTATAACCAAGTGATAGTGAGAGAAGATGACTAATACAATACTACCTTCACCATCAAGTGGGGGACATTTGCTTATCAGAAGATGCCTTTTGGATTGTCCAATGCCGGGGAAACATTTTAAATAGCAATGGACATGGCCTTTTAAGGACTACTAAATCAAATGGTATTGGTCTACTTGGATGACATTATAGTCTTTTCCATGAATGATAGTGGGCACATAGACCATTTGAAGATAATATTATAGAGATGTAGAGAGTATGGGATCTCTTTAAATCCCAAAAAGGGTGTGTTCTCTATACATGAAGGCAAACTACTAGGTCATATTGTTTCCAAAGAGGGATTATCCATTGACCCTAATAGAGTAAGTGTTATCTTAGTCTTATCCTTGACAAAATATAGGAAGGGGATCCAGCTATTCCTTGGGAAGATAAACTTTGTGAGAAGGTTGATTCCTGGTTTTGAAAACCTGCTCAAGCCTATCACCACCATGTTAAAGAAGAGCCAAGTGTTTTCTTGGTCAGATGAAGGCAAGGAAATTTTTTAAGCCATTAATAAAGCCATTAACCAAGCACCCTCACTCTTTAATCCTTATTTATCCAAGGAATTCATATTGTACACCTTTACTAACATTGACAACATATCAACTATGCTGATGCAGAAGAATGGTGAAGTAATGGAGCAACCAATTGCCTTTTTTAGTCAAATTTTGGAAAGATATGAGGTGAGATATAATTTAATTAATAAGAAAGTTATTATATCCTTGAGAAGCCTCAAGAAGTTTAGGCCCATGCTCTCTAATAATAGGATCCATCTTATGGTGTCTCACCCTGGAGTTAGGGATTTCCTCCTTAACAAGGATTTGAATGAGAAGAGAATAAACTGGATCACAAAGGTCATGGAATATGATGTAGAGATCAAGGTCACAAAGATATTAAATGGATAGGGTTTGTGTAAACACATGATGAATTCCAAGAAGATAAGGAAGCAATTTTGGTGACCCAAAACAACTCACAAGTAGGTATACCTCCACTTTAAAAGAGCTAGCTTCAATATATGGCTCACTTCTTGAGAATAGGAGAATGCCCCCAAGGTTTGGATAGAGAAAAAATAAGGTATTTTAGGCTTCAATATTTAACTTAAGCATTAGTTTATGGTGTTATTTTTATAAAGGACCTCAATGGGGTACTCCTTAAATGCATAGATGATGACTAGGTGGTCAACTCTTATAGTAGTTCCATGATGGACCTATAAGAGGTCATTTTTCACCTAAAACAACCATAAAAAAGGTAATGAGGGTAGGTTATTATTATCCCAATATTTTCAAATATGCTTATGCATGGATTATAAAATGCCAAAAGTGTGCCCTCTTTGTAGGAAAGCAAAAACTAGCAGCCCTTCCATTCAATCTTGTTCAGGTGGATCAACCTTTCATGTAGTAGGGGTTAGACTTCATAAGGATGATTAATCCACCATTAAGTGTAGGGAATAAATGGGTGCTCACTAAAAATTATTATTTCACTAGGTGGTTGGAAGACCTTGCTTTAAAGCATGCTAGTGAAGGTAGAATTTTGGATTTCTATGACAACCTTGTAACCAGGTTTGGTGTCCCAACCACCATAATTTTTGATAATGGATTGACATTCCTTGGTATGAATAAAAGTGAGTGGGATCTCAAAATAGGCATCTACCTTATCACTTATTCCAACTAATATCCTTAAGGAAATATATTGGTAGAGTTTGTAAAAAAGAATTTATTGAGGATTATCAAGAGGACCATGGAAGAGAATCAGAGAACATGGTAGACCAAGGTAAAGATTGCCTTATGGGATGATAAGGTGACTCTTAAAAATACTATTGGTAATTATCCATATGTTCTTGTGTATATAATATAAGCCAAATTTCCTATCTCCCTTGATCTACTTATATTAGAGTTAGCCCATCATTTGGAGTTGATGGAGGATGAGCCCATGAATGTGAGGAGAATAGAGCTCATGGAGCTATATGAAACTAGGGACCTTGCTATGAAAACATTAGAGTCACATCAAGCTCAGGTCAAAAGGGCCTTTAACAATAGAGATAAAACAAGGAGATTCAAGGAAGGGGATCTAGACCTCAAATGGGACTCAAATAAAAACAAACCATGAAACCATACCAGGTTTGATAGCTTTTAGAATGATCCTTATTTGATTCATGGGTGCAATGAACATAATAATTTTTAGCTTGCAAAACTAGATGGAGAGGTATTACCCATTCTAATCAATGGAATTCATTTGAAGCCCTATTATTGATTAAGCATTTTATCCATTATAACATATTGTACATATTAGAGTAGTTTTTATGTTTTCCTCTAAGTGCCTTGTGCACATTTATTTTCTATTTTGTTGTTTTCTTCTCTAAAGTGCCTTGAGATTTTTTTTCTTTTGGTCCTTGTTACTTCAAGAGAGGTTCAACTTAGTTACAAAGGATAATGACTCCATGCCCAATGGACTAGATAAAGCAAATGGTCTAGGTTCTCAAAACATAGTAGGTATGCTTACTTATGAGTCACCAAAGATGTTGGACATTTTTAGCCCACATACCAAAATTGGGCACATATAACTATGTTGCTAATGGATGAGAAGATTAAAAAAAGTTTTCGATGGAATGAGTGGTTCAAGGATGTTAGTTTTCTCACAAAGCTTTTGAAACACTTTAAGATCACTTAAAGTGCAATTTGAAAATTTATAAAAGATAGGTCTAAAGTGTTTTAGAGACCTTATGGGATGTCAAGAGTGATTATAATGAGTATGGAAGTACATACCATTCATATGGTCCTTTATTTCATTCATCTAGACATTTTGGGTCTAGCAATATGAATTTTAAGTAGGCATTTTGTTAACATTACCATTACCACATGTGGAGGAATCAAGAAGAATAGGTCATATGGGTCTATTAATTTTAGTCCCAAGAACATATGCACCAAGTTTTAGGTCATCCACAAAAGCACATCAAAATATATGAAGATCTAAAGTTTGCCTCTCAATCAAAATTCTCTAAGTTTCCATACTTAGCCAATTTGCAAGGAGCTCAATAGAGCTAAGTGAGCATATTGACAAGGCCGTATCTCACACATGTGGTAGTTTTGTGAGAAAATGATCATATAGGTTTATTCATCTTGGTCCCTAGATGCTATGCATTAGGTTTTAGATCATTCATTGAAATGTGGTATAATTTATGCATGTTCAAAGTTGTCTCTTCAGTCATATTTCACTAAGTTTCCCATACTTAGCCAAATGAACTAGATCATTATCAAGATGTCATGCGAGAATGAATGGACTAGTTGAGCATTTTATGGACACACTTAGAAATATCTCAGGACCATTAGATAGAATGGGTTCATCCATTTAAGTCTCAAGAACATCTCTTAAAAATTTAGTGCCTCCATGACTTTTGCACTTCAAGTTATAGACCTTCAAAGTTAGACCTATAACATAAGACATTCATGATAATGCCAAATAAAGCTATGTCAAAATGCCATATGAGCTTAAATTTGATAGTCTATGTGATTTCAAATATGGTCATGTGATTATCAAATGATGTCCCATAAACCATCAAAATTTGAGTTTGCAAAATAGTTGTTGGTTTTTAAATAATGGGTCCTAGTTGATCTAACAGTCCATGTTGCATTATACATCCTAATCCAATAGTATGAACAAAGGTTAAAGGGTTATATATCTCAATATATTGACACATTTTGAAATCATGTGAGGCTAGTAGACTAATAGTGGATCCTAAAATCAAATGTGGGGCTACCACATGGCATAAGCTAGAACATAGTTGATAAGTCAAGAGGCAGATCAATGACTTGCATTGCTTCATACCAAATAGGTTCAATGATGTGAGATGGTTTAAATTGAGTCAATGATCTAGGTCATGATCAATATACAATTAGAGTAAAGGAGATCCTAGAGCTTTTGATGGGAGTCAAACTGAAGCCATTTTCAATAAAAATAAATAGTTTTACAAAGTTATCCTATCACCATGGAAGCTCAATCTAACATCAATAAAGGGACACACTGATGTAATAAGATATAAGGAACATATATGGATCACCATTAAGGATAATTATGGACCTCTAGTTTGTATCTTTTCTTGGGTAGGGTTGTTTCTACAATATTGTTCGCATTTTTAAGAAGGATCCGTGTATGCATATACAAGCTTTTAGTTCCTATGGAGATAGGAAGGGTCTATTTAGACCTATTATAATATAGAAAAGTGATATATAGTTTATAGGTATATATTGATATGGAAACTATAGGAAAATCAATAACCTTAGATTGGTTTTCCACCTATAGATGGACCTATGATTCAAACATGAAGATAAAGTAGAGATATGTTAATGCAAAGAGTCCTCATCCTTCAGTATGGTCATAGTCTTGACAAGTAGCTACCTAAAAAGCACAAATACATGATTTTATCAGATCCATGAGCATGAAGTCTTGTCTTCCAATGAGAAATGGCATGAAGGATTAAAGAAAAGGTCTAGTATTAGGAACTATAGCTAGGGGCATTCAATGCATCCTTAGAACTTTTGGGGACTACCTCACTCAACAATCCATGATTAGTGCCCTAATTGATCAAAAAGGTGGTAATGATTTCATTAGATAAAGAGAAAAAGGTGGTAGCTCAGGTTTAATTAATGACCTAGGATAAAGTGTTCATTTTTTAATGGTGTGCTCCCACATCCCTTCTTTTCTGTCTCTTCTCCTATATATCCTAGTATCATTCCCATTGAAGGCATTCTCATATTTTAAAATTTAGAATTTTATTTTTTAGGATAAGGATACACATCAAGAATCTTGAAAAAGTGTGCTCATTTGATATGGTTAAAGCCTACCAAAATATTGTAAGAACTACCTTTTGAAGTAATAGGATCAACTCTTTGCCTATATATTGTCTTTAATCAATGCTAGTATGCTTAGGTATGGTAAATTTGTGAAGGAGATTATTGCTAGTTTTCTATCCTTTTGCTTGCCTCTTTTAAGGTGTTTTAAAAATAAATTTTAGGTCTAGATTAGTTTTCTACTTGGAAACTTTTTTATGAAATATTTATGCAACTAGTGAGATTGTGAGATTAAGTAAGCCGTAGTTGTCTTTTGCTGATCCATTATGTGTTCAAGCTTATTTGAGTGTCTATTTAATTTTGGTGCATCACCCTTTTGGATTTATTAGGAGCCCTTATCCTCTTTCTACTCCTTTTCCTTTTGAAGCATTAGTTTTAGGTGAGCATTTAAAGGAATATGGCCTTCTTTGAATATTTAGCCCCATCATAGGATACCCACAGCCTAGGGTTATTCCCATTGTGTAGCTTAGTTGGAGAGAGACTGAATAAACCTCTCTAAGGGTGAAAATTAATCCTATAACATCACCTAATAAAATATCAAGGGAAGACTACCTTCTTGATAGATAGCAAGGGAGTAAGGGATAACTATCAAGGAAAGTTTTCCTTCATGCTATTTATCTTTTCTTTACTTCTAGATTAAGACATAACTATCAAGGGAAGCTTGATTTATGATATATAAATTTTTTCTTACCCTACCTACTTAGCTATGCCCTACCCGATAAGGTAATGGAATTTTAATTCCTAATATATAGCTTCATTCTTGTCCTACATGCTTGCCCTTTCTAGGATATATTATTATATATCAAGGGAAGCTTGTGTCATAATAAATAAAATTAAAAATGAATTTTTGAATCATATTATGTATGTAATATATATATATATATATACCATTGAGTATTACCTACCTAATTTACTTACTTAATTATTCCCTACCTACTTTATGTACTTATGTAGGCCCTACTTGATTGAATATCTAAACCATATCTTGATATTGAGTATAGCATACCTAAATACCTAATTGAATACCCAAGCCATATATTGAAAGGAGAGGGGAAATTATAACCTATATATAGAAAGGAGTGATAATAGGACAATCAAGCACAACTAAAAATCCACTTCACCCACCATAAAGGTATTAGAGGGAGTGATTTAAGATAAGGAAGGATGAGGAAAGAATGATTAGAGATGATGAGCGTCAATAATGGAGTGACTAGGTGTGATGAGGGAGGATAATGGTTAATGTGTGAGTGATTAGGGATGATGAGGTCCTTATTTATATATGACAAATGGATTTAAATATAACTTTAAAGTGAATAGAGATAGGGGCTAAGGTTTATCAATGCTATCAACTATATCTAGTTCAATCTATCTACTAAATAGGTCTTTTAATGATGGAACAAGTATATCAATGTTAAATTCTACTATATTACATACATAATATATATGGTATGACCAAAGTGACCCAATGTGCATAATGCCTAACATGGTATGAATTATTTGTGTGATGCAGTACATATCCATATCATAAAATAAATTAAAGTCTTCTTTATACATATTTCATGATGTTGATGTAATACATAATGAAATACATGAGTGAGAAACATGATGTGATGGCTAATTCCTATCTTATTAATGCAATAATTGGTTTCAATTGCTTGACATCATTGAATGGAATTCACTATGTATGGGTTGCATTAGTGTTTTGGGCATTTTTGTTTGCTTTTACCTTGATCATAAATGGATATGACATTTTTGGCCTATAAGGGACCTAGTTGCAAGTAAAATTGACATGAAGGGGTGTATTAGATGCCAAAATATCAATCTATTTATGTAACTAAAAAAATTTCATCCCACCCTTTGCTCACTTGCCTGCCTATTTATTTTGGCTTGGGGATTTAGATACACACTCTCTCTAGAGTTTGGGTGTGGATCACCATATATATATTTTAATCCCATGAGACAATTAGATGATATATTTGAGTTCCTTATTTGAGTTAATTAAGATGAATTAAATAAAAGTTTCCTTGGGCCTTATTTGAATGATAAAAATTTGAAATTGTAACTGTTATTACTCAAGCATGTACCCTTGTGAGAATTGTTCTTTTTCTCACTCCTATTGATACAATGGAAACTCTCCAAGGTATGGGTGACCTTATAGCAGAGAGAATATCTATAGAGGGCTAGTTCCCTTGATGAATCACCTAATCATAAAACTATACTACTCAAATTATAAGGAAAAGGGATAGAATAAAACTAAACAAAATAAAATAGATGTGATGCACCAAAATTATGATCCTTGGCTTGCTTGCTTATGCAAAATGAACTAAAAGAAACTAACATACATACAAAACTCTCAAATTAGGCACTCTTACATAATTATTTCATATAGAGGTAAGGATATCTATGGAAACATTAGGATGGGAAGCACTCATCACCACATCTAACATTGCATAAAATTTAAGAATACAGATACTATGACCTGCATAATAAAACCTAACTTACATAGAGGTGAGGAAATTGGACACAATCTAGGGGAAAATTTTTTCACCACAAGGAGATAATAAAAAAATTATGAATTCACACTAAACACAAGCATGGAAGAAGGCAAAATCAGCTTTCTATTATTTCTAAGGCATTTACAAACTTACTAAAAATATCATTTACAAAGGATAGATCCATGTTTTTATAGATTATAAAGGAGAAGAGAGAGATGAAGGGAAAATTCAAAGAAAGAGGGAAACTGTGCCACATTCCTTATCTTTCATGTGATCACATGTGAAGTATTTATCTTGATGTAAAAAAGGAGCCAAAATGTGGATCTTTACTTTATACATGATCACCTCCCTTTGTTTTTGTCTCCCACATTTCATATGACACCAAAAATGGAGCCCCACCTTCACACATGTGAGATTAAATCATGAATAGTAAATTCTTATCTCTTCCTCTATGTGAATACAAGATTCAAAGATAATATTTAATCATATTTTTGACCTTACAAGATAATAAAATCATAGAGCCACTCAAAAAAGTGCCCCACCTTCACACATGTGAGAGTAAGCACATGTGAATCATTAAAGACAAGATGATATGCCCTTTAGTTCTACGACATACCCCCACCTTTCACATATGTGAACTTTTCCTCATAAAATATTCACCATGGGCCATGCCACATCATTTTAAATCTACCTCACCAGTATGACACATCACCATGTATAGTCACTATGAATAGTAACCATAAATAGTGTCTATGTGAATAGTGTTTTATGAATAGTGTTTAGTGAATATTAATCTTACTAACTTTATTAAACATGGTGTGAGTTTGTGAAGACTAGGTAAACCTTGTAATCCATGTTGTAACCAAATGGTGATTAGAATATTTAACATTCTATCGACCCTACTGGGATGAGTGCTTACTAGTCATAATTCTAATAGCCTTATGTAATCCATTGGGCATGGAGTCATATATTTTCCATCACAAATATTATTTTTATCAAGGATGAAATGCCTTGAAACAATATCAATAACTAAAAATACCTTCCTTACAAGTGAGGAACAATAACTACTACATGTGCATACATGCACTTAGAGAAAAGAAACTACAACTAAACTATAATTACAATGTGCACACAAGAACTTAGAGGAAAGATAATACAACTAATATGTACAAATAACTTTTCAAAATTGATCATATTAGATCAAAAGGAAATATTCTAAGATAATCTTCTTCATGTGATGAGAAAAGATGTGAAACAAGTTGCCTTTTGGACATTTGCTTTATTGAGCTCAAATGTTTCTTGATTACCAATTTTTTTGGCAGACCTTCAAGTGAATCATCAACATCAAACATGTTCCTAATGAGCAAAAATTCATCTTGATTCTCAAATTTAACTTCATGTTGATGTTCCATATTAGAATAGATCTCCAATGGGATTATATATGCAATCTCATCCAATGATTCTCCATCTAAACATGATTCTTGGGCCTTCATGGTAATTTGAGTGACCTCATGCCTTTTATCAGTTGTTGCAAGTTGTTCCATCTCTTCCATGAAGCTATGGTACAACTATTTCCATGAGTTATCTTCATCAAGATATTTTTTAGGGTCCATGAGGTTGGGAATGACAACATAGGAGTGATCCAAAACCAAAAATCAATGGAGTTGCTAAGGTGATTAGATTAATAAAAAATAATGGAAAATATCAAGAATATAACCTAAATCTTAATATTTAATAATCTTTTAAGCACTTCTACAACTAAAACTAGTATATTTGAGCTTAGAGTTGACATTGGTGCTTGAGTTATTACCTCTAAAGGCTGATACATTGAAGGATAACATAAAAACTTCCTTTAATGGATGTCAATATTGTCTCATCGGGTGTGCCAAAAATTATTATCACTTAGGAGTGCACCCTTGTAAGAATGTGTGCTTGTTCTCACTCCTATTGATACAATATAAACTCTCCAAAGTGTTTGTGACCTTATATTAGAGATAATATCTAGATAAGGGTGGTTCCCTTGATGAATAACCTAATTATAACACTACACTACTAAGATTACAAGGAAAAGGGATAGAGAGAAGGGATAGAAGAAAACTAAAAAAAAAATAGTGGCGATGTACCAAAATTGTGATCCTTGGCTTGGTTTATTATACATAATGGAAATAAAAGAAACTAACACACATACACAACTTCTAAATTAGTTAATCTTGCATAATTATTTCATAGGGGTAAGGATATTTATGGCATCATTAGGAGGGAAATCATTCATCACCACATCTAACATTGCATAAAACTTAAGAATACAAACACTATGACCTACAAAACAAAACCTATCTTGCATAGAGGTGAGAAAATTGGACATAATATAGTGGAAAAATTATTTACCACAAGGAGAGCATCAAAAACTTATGAATTTACACTAAATACAAGCATGTAAGAAGGAAAAATTAGCTTTCTATTATTTCCAAGGCATTTATAAACTTGCCAAGAATATCATTTAGAAAGGATAGATCTATGTTTTTATATATTACAAAGGAGAAGAGAGAGATGACATGAAAATTTAGGGAAAGAGTAAAAATGCACCACACTCCTTGTCTTGCATGTGATCACATGCAATGTATTTATCTCTATGTGGAAAAGGATTCAAAATGTGGATATTTAATTTAGACATGATCACATCCATTTGTTTTTGTCTCACACATTTTATATAACACTAGAAATGGAGCCCCACCTTCACACATGTGTGATCAAATCATGAATATAGATTTTTTGTCTCCTTCTCTATGTGTACAAAGATTCCAAGATAAGATGCAATCATTATTTTGACCTTACAAGATAAGAAAATCATAGAGCCACTCAAAAAAGTGCCCCACCTTCACACATGTGAAATTTTCCTCATAAAATATTCCTTATGGGCCATGCCACATTATTTGAAATCTACCTCACCACTATACCATATTTCCACTATGCCACATCACCATGCACAATCACTATAAATGGTAACCATGAATAGTGTCTACATGAATAATGTTTTGTGAATAGTTTATAGTGAATAGTAATCTTGCTCCCATTAGTAAACATGGTGTGAGTTCATGAAGACTAGGTAAACCTTAAAATCTATGTTGTAACCAAATGGTGACTAGAATAGTTAACAAGAACATACATTAATTGAGTACAAGTAAGAAGCCACTACACCCACCATCAAGCTATTGGAGGGAGTGATTAGGGGTGAGGATGGATGAAAAGGGAATAAGGCTAGACAAGGAGGGATAATGAGGGAGTCAATAGGGATGATGAGGGATGGTGAAGGTTAATGAGGGAGTGATTAGGGATCATAAAGGAATGATTAAGGATGATGAGGGATGGTCAGGGTCAATGATGATAAGAAGGGAGTGATTATGGATGAGGAGGTAGTGATTAGGGATCATGAAAAATGATGAGGGGTTCATTAAGGATGATGAGGGATGATGAGGGTCAATGAGGGGATGATTAGGGATGATGAGGGAGTGATTAGGGATGATGAGTGATGGTGAGAGTCAATGAGGGAAAAATGAGGGATGAGGAAGGAATAATTAAGGATTATGAGGGATGATGAAATAATGATTAGGGATGGTGAGGATAAATTAGGAAGTGATTTAATATGATAAGAGACTGATTAAGGATGATGAGGGATGGTTAAAGTCAATGAGGCTGAGGAGGGAATGATTAAAGATTAGAAGGGATGATGAGGGAGTGAGTAGGGATGATAAGGGAGTCATTAGAAATGATGAGATATAGTGAGGGTCAATGAAGGAGTAATTAGGGATGATTAGAGAGTGATTATGGATGATGAGGCATGGTGAGGTTCATTGAGGAAATGATGAGGGATGAGGAAAGAGTGATTCTAGATTATGAGGGTTGAGGAAGGAATTATTAAGGATGAGGAGGGAGCTATTAGGGATGATGAGGGATGAGTAGGGAGTTATGAGGGATGATTAAGGAGTGATTAAGGATGATAAGGGATGGTGAGGGTGAATAAGAGAGTGATTATGGATGATGAGAGAATGATTAAGGATGATGAAGGATCATTATGGTTAATGAGGGAGTGATTAGGGATGATGAGGGTGTGATTAGGGATGAAAAATAGTGATCAGGGATGATGGAGGGATGATGAATAAGTATAATTAACACAAATTGGTTGTTTGATGTGCACAAGTCATAAATGTTAACTATGATTCCCTAATCACATATCTTTGACTTGAATTCAAAGTGAGTGGTTTGTAAACTTTAATTTTAACAAACCTAGGATTCTTAGAAATGCCAAAAAAAATCTATAATGCATAAAAACCTTAAAAATGACTATATGTTTACCCAAAATGAGCATCAATTACAAAATTTATCCCCTAAAATCACTAGGTTTAATAATGAAACCCTCAAAATGCCTAAACACTGACCAAATTAGATTTTAGAAAACTATCTCCCACATCGTAAGGCATGTAGATATGAGACCAACTCTATTAGATGTAAAGTGAACCTAATTCATTATATTTACTAAAATAAATTTAAATAATAAGGACCTTATACTTAATATTTATTTTAGTAAACCATCTCCCCTTCCAATACATATTTTTTGTTTTTTTATACAATGTGAAAGTAACACATGCACATTATAATGCATATGCATTAATTTCACATTGCACCCCTTTTAACACATATTTTATATTTTTATTTTGAAATTTAAAAGTAAAACATATGAATTATAGAGCATACATGCTATGCTTGAAAAACCAAGCCTTTTAGCTCAAAAATGGCTTGGATTCTTGAGCCAAAGGTTTGGACCTATCAACACACAACTAAATATGAGAGTTTTGATGGAAAATAAAAAATTCAACTTCCATCACCAAATACATGATAGATTTCAATGAGAAAATTCATTAGATTATTACCATGATGATGAGCATAATTTCCTCTTTCTAAATACATGTTTTTTTAATAATTTTTGGACTATTTTAAGGTTTCAATCTATGTTGTTTTCTAACTATAGATTTTTTATGCCATCACATGTTGTAAATATACATGCCTGCATATGTTTAAATAGTTTTTTTAGTTGATGCAAATTTGAAAAAAATTATATGGTCATAAAATAGGCCTAATTCTATGCACATTTAAAAAAAATTAATTTTTGATTTGTTTTGAGGTAGTTATGGAGGTCATATGACCATCTATACTTTTTAAAAAAGTTTTAAAGATCAATTTTCTTGTAAAATTAATTAAAAAATATTCATTATGTTTTTTAAATAAAATGTAGGTCAAAAACTAGATTATATTATCTAAATATCCACAAAAGGGTTCCAAGATATACTAAACTTTGATATAAAAATCTTGCACCGTGGATATGAATATCTACTATATTTTTGTAAAAAAATAGTTCTTTAAATTTTAGATGTTTGACCTACTTATACTTAACCATTTAAAAAAAAAATTAGTGTTTTGTAAATTAAACTTGAAATTTTATAATTTATATTCTTATACCATCTTCAAATTTTGATTGTAGCCATCTAAAATGATATATAAAAGTTGACATTTTTCAATTTTTAGGAAAAACATGTCCACGGTAAGCTCATTTTTATCCCCCAACTTTGTGCACTTACCCATAGACTATTGGAATTAGTTTTATAGGAGTCTATAATAAAAATAGGGATGTCTGAGTTAAGTTATAAGTAGTAACAAGATGGTTTGTATAATAATGAACACTCTCGTAGAGACTTTAACCTAACGAAATGGTGAATTGGCCAAACAGGGTAAGGATGTCAAGTTAAACATTTTAAAACACTTAATGATTAGATTTATGTGTTTACAAGTTGAAGTATAAATATTGTATAAAAAATCAAATGCAATGAATTGATAAGGTGGAAAAAGGTAGTTTTTATTTTTAATTTTATTAGAAAAAATAATTTGTGAGTTGTATTTGTTCTTATTACAAATGACAAGGTGAAAACAATACATTACTTTTTTGATGGTTTTAGCAATTTTTTTCATGTTTTTATTAGTGTGAATTTATGGATCCATATTTAGTTTCTTAAAAGCATTAGGATAATGGAATTAACATTATTATTTTTTTGTAAAAAGACATAAATGAATGGCTAAGAGTAGATATTGTAAATTACCATTTTGGTTGAGCTCGATCTATTTTTTCCATTTGCTGTTGACAACCATTGTGTGATTATTTTTTGAATCTAGTTATTTTTCATTAGTGACATGTTATCATATATAAATTTATTTTTTATTTTTATAAAAAAATTAGTAGGTTAAGAGAAACAGATGTATGGGCAAAGCAATAAGAGTAACTAAAAGTTGTGTGTTCGGTATGTATGTTATATTGTAATTATGACATTTTTTTTCATATGAAATGGTTTTTGTAATTCTTGGTATGTATATAAACAAAAAACAAAAATAAAAATGCATGATGATTGAGACAATAGGCATAAATGATGTTTTATTGTATGCTATGCACATATACATTTATCCAAAAATGGTCCATGAGAGGACTTGTATGTGTTGTTGGCATGTTCAATATTAAAGAGATATTAAATTTTAACATCATTTAAATGATATATTTTTGATTCATGTAAATTTTAAACTCCCAAAAATTATGATAATTTTATTGGATGGTAGAGTGTATGTGATTATTTCTATGAACTTCAATATATGAATAAGTAGAGCAAGTGGGGCCAAGTAGATATCAACTATTCATACTGGTATATTCAAGTATAGTATATAAAGTATTATAGTATCCATATTTGATGTAAAATTCTTTTTAGCATTTTTTAAAATAATATTTTTTTATATCATGCCATTAGTCCACAAAGGTTTATTGAAAAAAAGCAATGAAAATTTTGAGTAAGAACTGTGTTGTTTTGTGTTTGCATTCGAGTATATTATAAGTGAAACACATATAATTTCATGAGGTTATAATCATGGGTTATTATTATAAATTCAATTACAAGATTCACATATTCAAAGAGAAAATTAAAAAAACTATTACATCTTTGAGGTCTAAATTTACAAAGTGTCATTCATCATGAAAAAGTTTCTAGTCTATGTATTTCAATACTAGTTTTATTAGACATGACAAAAAATATAATATTTCAATCTATTTAAAAGATACAATTATTGGATGTCTTTAAATGAGAAAGATTAGTGTAGACAAGGCCATGATTCTTGAATCAAACATGACCAAATTCTACTCCATCCATTATAATTCCTTGTGATCTAAGTACAGTGCGTGCACATGTTATGTCCATGAGAAATTGTTTACATATGGTAAGTACTAGTTTTTTAATGCAATTTTATTTGAAATTATTATTATAAGAGTCTACTTTTTGTAATTTTTTTCAATGTACAAGTGTTTCATTTTTATAAATTGAAGTGTTACAATTCTAGGGTCATTATGTTGTATCCAAATGATGTCTAATTCTTTGGGTGTCTAATGATGATGATTCTATCTACACCATTTACCAAGCCATCTTATATGTCATAGTTTCCACTAATCAATTCAATCAATATATTCTATTTATAAGTTAATTTATTAGGCAATAATATTTTTTTGTTATTTATAAAGGTTTAATAGATAGGAACCATTTTTTTGTCTATTGCTTTTAATTTATATGTTTCATCATTAAAAAAAGAAAGCATTTTGGCATTGTGATTGTCTACATCTTTGTTGTTATGAAATAAATATGGGAATGTTGGATCATTGGGAGGAGGTATATGTCATAGAGAATCAATTAGTCAATGTCCTCCTTAGTTTAGTGATAGGTTCTAATACAATTGACAACATTAAAAAATTGCATGTCATTTTGTGTCGTGACTTGTGGTAGCAAAAATCATTTTACACTGTTTCCCCAAAAAGTGTATGAAATTAATCTTCTCTACAAGTTTGGTTGGTTAAAAATATATTAATCTTGAATTGGGTTTTTTGATATAAATCACCAATAAAAATAATATTGACACTTCCAAATGGTTTTTGGGGTATGTGCATAATTTGATGGAGTCTCTTATTTATATTACGAATAATTTAACATCTTAGTAAAGATAATTTGTCAACAAGAAAGAGACATGTTAGGAATAAGGGTTCCCACTATGCAAGTAAATTAATGAGAAAAAACATGCTACAAAAGCATAAACAAGAAAGAGGACACATTACACAGAGATAATGTGAAAACCTTGCAAAAGTGTAAGGAAAAACCATGGGCAAAATGATAGCTTCCAAAAGTCATATTAAGACAATAAAAATCTCTTCTTCCATAGCTCCTCTAGAAAATACTTTAGTGATTACAAACAAACACTCAATGCTTACACTTGAATCTTTTTGATTATGAACCAAGCATAATAATGCCTCAAAGATCCATCCTCCAAGCATGCACGCATAAGTTTGCATGGATCCTATAACATGATGAATTAAAATGAGGTAGCTTATATTATTAATATCATTTATAATATAGAGATAATAATAAGAGAGAGGAGAAAATGAGCCATCTTAAAAGTGGGTGTACTATTCATGAATATGGAACCATGTCTCCCCCATGTGCTAAGTTAAGATTTGAATAACATCTCATAATGACCCCCTAACCACTCCATGTGCACACCAAAGTGTTATGCCACACTCCACATGTGACCTAAATATAACATAGTTATCATTGTCCCCCACTTTCCCATGTGATTTCACATGAGTCAAAAGATTACCAACTTTTGACCGTATCGAACAAGAGCCCACAAACAAACTACACTCTAAAACACATACCTAAGTGGAATCATGAGATCCACTATCATCATGTAATCACATACATCCACAAAATCCAACCCATGTGACTAAGTGGAGAAATGCACCCCATTTCTCTCTCCTCATCTTTTCCACATGAAAGATGCTTCATGGGCCATACCACCCACCATGGGCCATGCCTCATCACCAACCATTCACATCACTAACCATCCTCATGACTAGCATGCCACATAATCATGAATAGTGGCCATGAATAATAATTATGAATAGTTATTCATGAATAGTAATTGTGAATAGTGACTTTACACCTAACATACTCCCATTTGAAGTCAATAAGCATAGGATTTTACCACACCTAAGTGTTCTGCAACTAGTTGTCCATCTATGCCTTCTACTTCCCTAACATAAATATAGAATAAGTTTTAATGCACTACTAAAAATTATATACCTTAAGTGGCTTTATCAACATTTATTCATCTATATAATATTTTAGCACCTAAAATGTCTCTCACTTCTCCACACACAGACCAATCCTCTTATCAATATTCTACCATGAACCACCCATAACTCCCACTTCTTGGAAGTATCCAATCTAGTGCTCACCATGGCATCAAGAGGCTCCTTACTCCTATTGAATCCAATACACAAGACACAACATGTCTTCTCCTCTATTATAGGATGTTATTGATAAGACAACTCAATAATGTAAGAAGTGGGGTACTTCCTTGCTTTCCCATCCTTGTGCATCTCCATCCTTAGTTTTCTCCTCATGCCACCTTTATCACATATTTGTCACCTGAGCCATCACAATAGTGATCATGTTGGAGATTATATCCAACATGTCATCAACATATAACAACATTTTCTAAACACATTAGCTCTCTATGAAGGTACTGAATATCCTATACTCCTTCAATACATCTACTATAAACCTATACAATGATTTATTCAAAATTCATACTAAAAACACCTTTACCTCATCATATATCTTTATCTCCATAAAAGAGATCACCATTTAGGAATAATACTTCTCCAATTCCTTAAAAAACAAAACTTGCACATAACACTCTTGATAGTAGTGAAGAGAGAAGATATCATAGAATTTAAAACCATACTTCACATAGTCTTCTAGCTATCAACATGGTACAGGTTCACTAGACCAATCATAATGCCTAGGAAGTCATTGCATTACTTGATGCATCACTACATCTATCAAATTTCCAAGACCACATCTAAAATGCATCTTTCTCTATTGAATATTGTAAAAACACTAATGAATGTGCCTCCAATGTTACCCCATGCATTAGTCTACCTAGCTAACACCAAAATTATATGCATAACACTCTAACACCTTGAGTCATATGGTCAACACTGACCTTATCCTTCTAAAAACACTAGGTCTTAGTTGTTATTCTACATGTAGCCTTCATCTACCAATCATGCCAACCATGACACAAGTAGATGGAAGTCATCTCACTATATGGTGCATCAATTCACCTATCAAGTTTTCAAGCCTAAAAAATGCATCCAAAATGCATCACTACTCTATCATATATCCAAACATATGACCTTCTCCTTATAGGAACACTAGGTCTCACCTACTCATTTGCATCTTCATATTCATCTTCTTCATCCTCAACTACTTCAAACTAGGTATAAATTTAGGTTTCTTTATACCTCCTTCCTTTGCATGGATTTTTCTTCTTCATCATCTTGGCTAACAACATGTGGTTAGTAGGATACCACATCAATAACCAATGTGTTTATTTCCAATAACCACAACAAGGTCATGCCTTGTCATCAACATCCACCAAAGGAGACCAACTTAATCTTCAAGTTGTAGAGTTACTTATCCATTAGGAACACTGTATAGGATGTTGACTTATCTAGCAAAGTTTGTTAAGATTTCTCCTTCAACTCTCCTGTAGGCTTCTCTTTAGCAGTATGAAGAGAGAATGACATTCACCAAGAGATCCTCCACCTTGATCCATAAAGAGATACCTTCCATAAAACTCTTTTTTATTATTTAATCTCCAACTTAGTCCCTCCTCCTAACATAGTAAATTCAACTTGCATAAACTAGCCAATAATAGAAGAAACTCACACATGGAGTTTTTCACCATGGTTATGATACTAATTATTAGGAACAAAGGTTCCTAATGTGAAAATAAATTAATATGGAAAAACAAGATATAAAATCAAATATAAGAGAGAGGACACATTACATAGAAATTATGTGAAAACTATGTAATGTGAAAGGAAAAGCCATGGGCAAAATGGTAGCTTTCAGACTAAATATTAACACAACAATACTCTCTTCTACAATAGATCCTTTGGAAACTCCTTCAATGATTATAACCAAGCACTCAATGATTACACCTAAAGCATTCAATTTCTGAACCAAGCATACATTTCCTCTAGGATCTAACCTCTAAGCATGTAAACATAAGCTTTCATAGATCCTCTAACAAGATGAATTACAATGAGGAAGCTTATGATATTAATAACATTTACAACATAGAGAGAAAAATAAGAGAGAGGATAAAATGCACCATCCTAAAAGTGGGTGTACTATTCATGAATAGGGAACCATGTCTCCCCCATATGCCAAGTCAAGCTTTGAATGAAATCTCATAATTCCCCCTTGACCACTCCATGTGCACATCAAAGTGATACACCATAATCAACATATGACCTCAATCTATCATAGTGATTTTTATCCCCCACTTTCCCATGTGATTTCACAAGAGTCAAAAGATTCCCAACTTTTTACCTCATCCAACAAGAGCCCATAGAAAAATTGTGCTTCACAACACATGCTTAAGTGGAATCATGAGATCCATTCTCATCATGTCCTCACATGCATCCAAAAAAGCCAACCCATATGATTAAGTGGATAAATGTGCTTCATTATCTCTCATCATATTTTCCACATGACAGATGCCCCATGGGCCATACCAACCATTATGGGTGATGCCTCATCACCAACCAGCCACATCACTAACCATACACATCACTAGCATGCCACATCATCATGAATAATGGCCATGAATAGTGAATATGAATAGTGACTATGAATAGTGACTTTATACCTAATAAGACACAATTGTTAAAAATGTTTTCCTATGGTATCAAAAGAATTTGAGTCCAATGGAAACATGATAATTGATATAAATGGAAACATGCTAATTGATGTATATGTAAATTGAAAGATAAAATATATGGCTACACCATTTACATTATATGTTACTTTCATAGTATAGGCAACAATAATTTCCTTAAATTTTAAAGGGTCACTATCAAGTTGATTGTTATAAAAGCGTGTTATTGTTTGATATGTTATTTTTGATGTGAATGTTTTTATTGTTATTACTTTACATTTTATGAACAAGTAGATTATTGTATTTGGAGCCATTATTTTTATAATTGCAATGTCTTTTACTATGAGTTGTTTCTCCCTATTTAATTATTTTTGAAAATTTAAGTATTCTTCCTTAAAATAAATGGTTGTTTGTTGGTTATAAAAAAATTATAAGTTATAAGGTAATGAAAATCAACATACATGTCATATTTTTTGAATTAGAAAATATTTGTTTTGTTTCATGATCATTGTCAATGTTAAATAGTGTAGTATAATTAATGTCAATGTCTTTCATAATAGTGTCATTTTTTTCCATTTGGATATAGTTTTTTCAAAAATAATGGTTTATATATTATTTATTTTTGTCTTAAGAGATAGGTATGTGATGGCCCATGTTTCCAATTTTATTTTCAATGTTCTTCACTATCACAATATGGTACAAATAAAATCATTTTTTCTCTATACTAGTTTTTACGATCCATGTGTATATTGTATCTACCATGTTATAAAATGTGTGGTTTTGTTCATTTATTTTTATTTTCAAACTTTCCTAGATATTATAGGATACATATTCATCCAAACATATTTGTTTCAAACACATTTGTCTTACAATGCATTTTTACATAGGAGAATCACAAATTATATCTTCTAAATTATCAAGATATTATGCTAATAGTTTTAGTTCTCTTCAATATAAATGTTATTTTTGTCAATGGTGATGTGTCTATGAAAATTGTTTTCCTTGAAATATAATGTAATGGAAAATAAATCACAATGTGAATCTCTTGGTGACTAGACATTTGTTGATGTTCAAGAAGAGTACTTCTTAGTTTTTGTACACACTGTAATTCATTGTCATTGCTACATGCATATTTTTCATACACCTTATGAAAAGAATTTGTCAATGTGCAATAAAATTTTGTCATATAGGGGCAATAATTTATTGTAAAAACATATGCATCAAAGATTAATTGTGTATATGTGTTTTCATAACATAATTTAGATACTTTTTTTACAAAAACATTTATCCAAATATCTGATTGATGTCATTTTAAAATTATTATAGGTCACAAAATAAAATATCACAACAAAATTATATAATATATTTCAAACAAATTTTCACCTTGCATGGACATTTCAAATTTTGTGTCTTTTGTATATTTTTTATGCTCGAGTTGAGAGAAATGCTTTTGGGAATTTTATTTGTATAACTCATTGCTTGGGTTCAATTTTCTAATATTGTTTTTACTTTGCATTGGAGGCAAAGGGAAATTGAGTATGAAATGATATTTTTTATATTTTTTACAAATACTTGTATGATGATGTGTTTGAATTTGGCCAAATTTATATCAAACAATGCTAGATCACAAGATATATAGCTATCTCTAAATTTATAGATTTTAAACAACATCCATATATTGGTACACCATATACCCAAACCATAAAATAAAAATGTTCATTTTCTCTATTTTGAAATTATATCACAAAATAGTAATCCCAAACTTTTCCAAATCATAATTCATTTTGTAACATCATTTAAAAAAATCATTAGATCCATGGTTAAAGTAATGAATTCAAACTATATTCTTCCTAAGCATCATGTCCATGCTCTCTTCTTCAATGTTTTATTTATTCTTGTTCTTATTTTTATGGGATTTTTTTGACATGAATTGCATAATATATCCCAAAATTTATCAAAACTTGTTAATGTGGCAAAATATATTGGTGGTACTAATTGCCTAGTCATTATGAAAATATTTTTTCCTGAGTTCTTAATATAGTCAGACAACATTTGAATGCTTTTGAAATTTTTATAGCTTATTGGTGATTTTAAGATTTTTCCTAATTTTATTTTGTATTTAACATCTTTGACATAAATAATTTTTTCATTTCAATTCCCCTCTCTATATGCATATCCAAGCACAACTTGAAACCTAATTTATAATGATTTTATCAACTTTGAAAAAAATATTAGTGATATAGGTTGCAATGTCATTTTACTGGTGTAAGATCTCCCACTTTTCTATTTTTTTTTATGAATTTTTTTTTGTGACATCATCACCATGATTAGAACCATAATATAAATTTGAAAAGTTCATTTATTTTGAGAAAATGTCTTATAAGATACCTAATGGGTTGAATCTTTCAAATGGAGTAATCTCAATAATGTCATCTTCCAAGTCTTGTATTAATTGCACTTCACCAAAATCATGCATAAGAGACTTAGTAATTGGTTCTAAGTCATTTTAATTTGTGTCAAATTAATTAGCTTAAAGAGGATCAATATCATTTGTTATTTCTTTGTTTTTTTTTGAAAGCTAATTTTCCAATCATGATCAATAGAATTTTTTAGTGCTTATATATCAAGGTCTAAAAAAGCTTTGCTAATGTTTTCATGACACATGAAAGTTTAAAATTTTCCTCTTGAATATGAATTTTTGTATTTCAATTTAAACTTTACCTTGATTTTGATTATTTCAGTCTCATCTAGTTATCTAGGAAATGCTTGGTGGATTCGATCAAAGTCTTTTGGGACATTCATAATTATTTTGGTGAGGCTAAATTATGATTGTTTACATCTAAGTTATTATATTTGTGTAAATTACATTTGTAAGGAAATGAATCTCTCTTATAGAAATGTTGACTTATACACAACCTTTGTTTCTCCTAATTTTAAAAGTAATAATAAACATTTGAAATTTTTCATTATCAAGAGCTAGTTTGAATTGTTTGTATCTTTGTTGTCTTGGCATTACTGTTTTTAGTTTTGTGTCAATAGGAATAGAATAAAATTACATTTAAAATGGTATTGTTAATAATAATAATATATTTTTTAAGACAAACACATTCACAAACTACACAACCATGGATGTGTGTCTTTAATTTCTTTTAGAAACTGTTAACTTTTTTTAGCTTTTTCATTATATCATTTTAGTGTATGCGACTTTGATTTTTGTATATGTATGATTTATTTCATAGAGTGTAATTATATTAATTATTTTAAATTATGTTTAAGTATGTTTGTAATATAAATATGATCTGCATCATGTTACACAATAATAGAAAATGTTATTTTCATTTCAAAATATTTCAAAGTTTCAGTATTTGATAGAATTTTGTCAATGCCAAAAAGGCATTTCAGATGTATCATGTGTTTGAGGCATTATTTTTAGTGGCTCATAGTGAATATGAGATTTATATGTTTCAAATAAAATTATATTATAAGTTTTTTATGAGGATAATTACAATACACTTTGGTAATGCTTTTGGTTTTAGCTGACCATATTTTAACCTTGGTTTGTAGAATGTTTGAAAGACATAGGCAAAAAAAGTCATTTCCCTCAATACCACTTTGTTCATATCTAATTCTAATCATTTCAATATATGTTTTTATAATAAATAATGTTTTTTGTGTTATATTTTACTATTTATTGTTTAAAAACTTCCAAAGAAGCCATTACATTGATATTAGCCCAAAAAATTACATTGCAAAAGGATTTAGCCATATATCATCAAAGAACATGACCATTGAATTCTAGTTTGGTTAACGTAACTAATGGCATTAAATAATATTTTTCCATAGTTTTAGCTAAATGGAGTTATTTTATATAGGCCACGTGCTTCCATTTCATGAACAATGGAATTATAATAGGGAAGATATTGTTGTAAGTATTTGAAAACATTTTATCCAAGGTTGAGTAATTAATGCATATTATTTTAAAAAATAATTGTTCAAAGTGGACACAATTGAGGTTTGTATCATGAAATAAGATTTAGTTCAATGGAGTAGAAATATCTTTATTGAAATACAAACATTTATTTTTATTTTTTAGATACCAAATGCAAATTGGTATATCTAACCAATTGGATAGCCATTGAATGAAAAATATGTCACCCCAAAGACCACTTCACCTTGATATATAAGTTTTTTTAGAAATTATCATTCTAAAAAATTATGTGCTTATACCATATATGCTATGCAATTCATATAACACACTTGGGTGCAATTCATGATCATATGAGTTTATTGCTTATAAATCACAATTGTTTAAATAAATTATGAAACACTTTATTATCCCAAATTTTATCATATTATATGTGAAGTGAAAATATAATAAAAAAATAATTATGTCAAAAAGATAATCACCAATAGTATAATTGAAAAATTTAATTCTAAACATATTTTCATGATTCAAAGCATCATCAATATTGGCAAAGAAAGCATTCCTTAGTTTTAAACTTATATGCTTATATATCAATTGAAATTTGCATAGCATTTGTTGTTGTGATTTTTATTTTTCTTTTAATTTTTATTATTTATTTCTAGGACCATGTAGGAATAATGGTCAAGAAGTAGAATTCAAAGCTCCAAATGACATAAACATTCTAACATTTTTTCTATTTCTTTTATTATAAAAGATGCTGCATTGTAAAATTGCATATAGGGTATTTCTTAAAAAGCACTCCTTTTCTATTTATTTTTGAAAATATGAAATATGTTTTATCCAACTCATTTTGTCTTATCAACAAAGGTAAAAATGTTTTTTTACTATAATTTATAAATTTCATTTCTGAATGCTCTAAAAATGTGGATCATTTTTTTCCTACAAGTCTGGGAAATATTTAAGATATATAATTTCTAAATCAAAGTTTTGATGTTTATACATATTAGAGTTTGAAGCATCAAATGGTATTAATTCAAGTTCAATGTTAAACTTAACTATTAAATCAAATATTATAAAGTAATCCTCTCAATAAGTAAGCAAATGATATGGATTTGGTCACCAAAAATATTGCTTTGGATTTCATATAGTTTTGAAAAGTTTGGTCAAGATTTATATAGGTTCTTGTAGACTTAATTTCAAATAATATTGATCTCTTTAAAAAAATAATGGATCATAGAATATTATCTAAAATGTTTCCTTAAAATAAAGACAAAAAAATGGATTATTAGAATCATATTTTAATGATGTGATTCATACGCCATTCCTTTATTTCTAAACACTCAAATTTGGTATGAGCCTTTTTTGTATAATTATTTTCATGTGACTTTACATATATGGACTCTCATTATCAATTGGACACTTATTAGTGTTATTGTCTTGGTATTTCACTCTCTTCTATATTCAATTAGTTTTAGATTTTTTGTTTGATATCTCTATATTTTTTTGAGTATATGATGCATGAGCATCACAAGAAAACTTAGATCCTACAAGTTTTGGAAGGGCACCAAATAAGAAGAAAGAAAAGCATTAAAGGATTATGTGGAGGAGTTAGGAGAAACATGTAGGTAGAGAAGAGCATATAAGTGCACATTGATTATGAGAAGTAATGAGAAAAGTAGATAATGTACATAGAGGGCATGTGAGGGATAAAAGGATTACTACATGATAGAGATGCACATAAAATAAGGGCAAAAAATAATGTATTTTAAGGAATATTATGAAATAAAGTGCATGTAGAAGAAGGAGACACCTATATTTGAGAAGACAAAAGTGAAGCCTAAAACATGAGGCTCAAGGATATAAAATGATAAACAATCAAATTTACAAGTTTAAAGACAAAAATTGAAAATATAAAGACCAAATATGATAGTGGATCTAGAAGGATCTAGATTTTTGTTGTCAGAAGTGAATTGCTTGAGGTCAGACTCAGCCACATGATTCAAGCTTAGGAATTTGAAATTGGGTGCCAAAATCTATTATAAGGATAACTATCAACTTAAAAATTAGATCAATTGGTGACCAACCTTCATAAATATAAATAAGAGAATTTGGACCATGATTAGGGGTTGTTGAGGTTGAGTTTGTGAAAGTTAATGCAATTGAGAGAAGGTAGCCAAGAGGTGTAGGAGAGGGTAGAGGCCTAAGGTTCAAACCCTATAAAATGTGGGTAGATAGAGATATAGAGAGAGATAGAGGGTGATGATAAAATCTTAGATATCTAGAAGGGGAGATGAATATCTCTCATGTAAAATATGTGAAGCTTTGTATCATGTAAATTTCATTATAAATCAATAAAAAATGATCTTCTGAAACTTGTTGTGTTAGTGTGTGTGTTTTGGGGGGAAGGCTATGAGGTTTGGATTTCATTCACTTGAAACATTACCCTAAACTATGATAGCTAGTATAATATTAAGTTGGAAGCCTTGGGAGAACATAGGAGAAAAGGGGACTATAAGTAGTGGAGTAGTAGAGTGATACAATGATAAGGATGGCTAGAAAAATTTCTAATTATAGGTAGTTAGTTGAGGAGGGAGAATGTTGAATAATAGGCACAAACTAGTAGACTACCAAGATGAGGCAACCAATTATGTGTGGTGCAGGATTTGAAGATTGGTAAATGTCAAGAGGGAGGCAACTAGTAAAGTGAATAAAATTATCCACCATAAATAGGTGGGTAGAGAGCATAAAAGTAAAAGAAGGACAATCAAGGGATGATATGTGTATAATCACCATATAAATATTGGTGATAATAATTTAAGGAGTCTAATATATCATACATAGTAATGTACCAATGGGTGAAATAGATGGTGGCCTAAATGAGAAGTAACGACCAAAGGAGTATTTGTGCATAGAGCATCTTCCACTTAACAAACTAGGTATAAAGTGGTGAAGGTGTTATCCACTAAGAGAAAATGGGTAGAAAACATTAAGCATAAAATTTGACAAGGGGTGATGATAAGAGGAGTAGTCATATCTGTAGAATCTTCCAATAAGACTATTGGGTAGAATATTTAGAGAATTTATCTCCATCAAGTATGGGTGGGTAAATAACAAAGAGTGAAAGAGAATATATAGGTGTTATATAGTAATACAACATAAAATCTATAGAGGTTCAAATATTCACATCGATCAAATGTGGGTGGAGAACCAAGAGAATAAGAGGTGACTCGATAGAGAGTCAAAGTCCTTCAACAAGCGTAAATATGTAGAGGATAGATAGCATATGAAGAGGTACATGCATTTTAGAATAAAATAACATAGGGATTAAGAAACCCAAAGGAGGAGATGTAGTGGTTCGAGGATGTAGAGTATGATTTTACACTAGAGATTGTTTGGAACTCTATAAAAGAGAGGAGTGCATGGAGAAATATGTGGAGTAGTGCACCAAGGAGTTGTAAATACTTTGAGGAGAATAAGATATGATGAGGCTAGGAACGAAGATAAATGGTATTCATACTACTATACCAAGTAGTGCATATAAATGCTCATATGGAGTTGAGTGAAAGTATTTAGAGCACCTAATAAGGAAAATAAGGTTGAAAGATTACAAAGGGTGGCTGGAAACCAACTTCAAGGTTTTGGATTAGACCATCTAAGAATCTGATGCTAAAGGTGTAAGGTACATAGGTGGGAGGTTCATGAGAAAATCACAAAAGATGGAGTTGAATATAGTGAAGGTATCACAATATTTATTATGCATAACATGAAAGATGCACCCAAGTAATGTTACCAAGAGAGTAATTATGATCTATCAAATATAGTAGGAAATAGGATGAAATACGAACACCTTAGGATGGGAGGTCCAAAATATCTTATAGAGGATAACCTAAAGTTATACCTAAAGTGTGAAATAATGTAATGTTCATGAGAGTAAGATTCATCAATAAATTAGAGAGGATATACAAAGAGAAGAGTTGATAGTCAAGTATCCAAGAACATAGGTGAACATAGGAGAGAACTGTAGAGGTGAACCAAGTGAGGAGAGGAAAATATCAGCAATAACACATAAAAATGTTTCACTTACCATAAATTAATTAAATAAATGTACCGAATAATGAAGAAGTACATAGTAAGAAAGAAGATAGAGGTGCTATAGAGGGCATTAAAGAGTTAGAGTTACACTGAGTGAAATTGGATATAGTAGATCATTGAACCATTGAGGTAGTCAATAGAAGAAGTAAAGATGTGGAGTTTCTATAGTGTAGCTAATATTCTAGCCAATCCTTGGTCCATTGAGGTATTTAGCAAGAAAAGGGCACAAACTGGGAGGCATGCCAAGGAAGTGGCCAAAGTTATTGCAAAGATGAAGTGTTGTCAGTAAAGGGGGAAATTGATGGCTATTAGATCATCAAACAACTAAGGAAACTAGCGAAAGAGAGTAATTCAAGGTGATGCACTAAGTAAAAAAGAGTCAAGTAGAGTAGAGTGAAAAATAAGGTTAACATTTCATTAAAAAATTGAGGGAACTAACAAAATCATAAGATGTGCCAAAGGCCAATGGAAAGAGTTACCCTGGAGAAACTAGTGGTTGACATATTTACAAAAAGTTAAAGAAGTTAATATTATCACAAGTCAAAAAATGCACTAGAGGAGGAAGGAGAGAAATTAAAGTTGAGTGTAGTTGGGAACCATTAGATCACCAAATCATTAGAGCCACTAACAAGAGTATAAGATGAAATACATGCTAGAGGCTAACCCAGAGTTTTCAAGTGAAACTATAGGATAGAAAAGGTACCTTACTTTGAGGTAAATGGTAAAAAACCAAAGTAATGAGATGTACAAAAAAAAGAGAAAACTAGAATAAGTACCAGCTAGAGGGGATGTCACACAGAAACATGGCACAAACATAGGAAGAATAAGTGCTATGTGCCAAGTAAGAGGCATGAAGGATGATAAATAAGAGTAAGAGGTGAAATGAAAGCCTTAAAATAATAAGTGAGGAGGGTAGCACGTAGTTAAACCTAATAAGAGAAGATTGAAAACCATGCCAAGAAGAAACAACATGTGGAAGAGATAAGAGGAGTGAGTAATGAAAAATAATTCACAAACAAAGGAATGATAGGGTGTTTATAGGAAGGACCAACCTAATATATCAAGGCATAGGATATGAAAAATAAGGCATGGAGCATAAGGTCACCTATGAGAGTGGGATAGATCATAAGAAGGTGAAGATCACATAGAGAAAATGAATAAATATGAAAAGGAGAAAAAAGAAAACCACCCTAGCATTGACAATGGGTTAATAATTATCAGTTGAAGTATGGGGAAAAACATGGAAGCTAAAGATTATAAAAAAGAGATCAATTAGGTATACTTTCCATGAAGATAAAGTAAGGAAGGTGTAAGAGAGAGGAACATGCCAGGATAACCAAGAAAGACAGTTGGTTGAAGGAAAGAATAATAATAATGGTGAAATAGGAAGAAGAAAGATGTGAAATTATATTTCACACAAGAAGATGAAGGAAAAAGAATTCAATGAAGAGATGAAATATAATAACAAAGAAGATATGTAAGGAGATATAAAGTTGAAAATTAAGGAGATAAGGATTTTATGAAGGAAGGAGAGTAAGGAAAAAAAGGAGAGAAGAGAAGATGATAAATGAGAATAAAAGAGTAGAGAAGGCAAGTAAGAGTGTGGAATTAACAAGCAAAAGGGAACACCGTGGTTAGACAACTAGCCCAAAAAGTGGTCCAACCACTTAGACCCAATTCAAGTAGGGGATTGCACTTTAGTTACATGGGGATACTAATGTAGGAGCATCTTAGGGTAACTTATATCCTAAAAGTTGTGGAGGGGCACAAGTGAAGAATAAAAAGGTAGAGCACTAAATAAATGCATGGAAGAGTCAAGATATACATGTATAGAAGCCAAGTCAAGAAGCACGCAGGTGGAGAATAGTATAGGAACACATACCATTTAGGTGAAGTGATGACTGAAATAGACAACATGTATGGGGAACATAGGGGATAGAAGGAGAAGTGTATGTTAGAATCATGTGTAAAATAAGGGCATACAATGTTAGGTTTTGAGGAACCTAATGAAATAAAAAGCATGAAAAATAAGGAGATGCCTATAATTGAGATACCAAAAGTGAATAAAAAATCATGGGTCTTGAGGACACAAATGATAAATGGTCAACTTATTAGCTGTAAAGATGACAACTTGAAAGATAAAGACCAAAGAAGAAAATGGATCTAGAAGGATCCAAAATGATTGATATCATAAGTGAAGGGATTGAGATTTGACTCAGCCATGTGATTCAAGATTAGGAATTTAAAACTAGGCACACAAATCTACTAAAATTATAAATCTTAACCTATACACTGAGCTAATTGGTGACCAACCTACACAACTATCAATAGGGGCATTTGGCCCATTATTAGGGTTTGCTATTGTTAGTTGTTGTGTTTATGGTTGTGAATTTCTTCTAGCTAAGAGGAAGAGATCAAGAGGCATATGATAAGGCATAAGAATAAATTCCAAACCTTATATAATATAGTATAGGTAGATAGAGAATGTGTGTGAGTGAGGATACAATATTAGAGCTATAAAAGGGGAGCCATAGAGCCCTAGAGTAAAAACCATGAATCTTGGTATCATGTAAACTCTATTGTAAATAAATAAATAAATGGGCTTGTTAAATTTAATGTGTTAGTTTGTGTGTGTGTGTGTGTGTGTGTGTGTGTGTGTGTGTGTGTGTGTGTGTGTGTGTGTGTGTGTGTGTGTGTGTGTGTGTGTGTGTGTGTGTGTGTGTGTGTGTGTGTGCGCGTGCGTGCGCATGCATGCATGCATGTGGGGCCAAAAAGCTATGATGTTTGGATTCCCTTCATTGATAACCTAACCATTGATTACATCATTCTATCATAGGGATCCTAGGTTTAAAGTTATTTATATCTATTATTTTATATATACTCATGAGGGTTTTGGTAAACTTGTGAAGACACCATTTCTAAATTTTATATCACCTTAGTCTTGTACACTTGACATATACATACCTTTTTATCCTCTTAGTTATAAAACTTTCCTACTTCTACAAGTATCACATTTGTTATCTATCTATGCTTATTACCCATCTCTTAGTTTGACCAATATCATTATGATGACCCATGCCTTATATCTTACCCAAAATGATGTAAACTTTCTTATTTTCCACCTCTACAAGTTCTAAACATGTGCCTATTTTTTGACTACCTAGACACTTACATCCTAGTCAGATTCTTTCATCGATACAAGTGTCCTACCCTAATGGAAGTGTTAAGTGCCCTAAAGTCATTCTAATTTACAAATAAAATGTATTCTAAAGGTTAGCCTAAGTGATTTAATGTGAGATATTCTTCATAGAGATTGGTATAAATATAATATCAACCCTCATTCATTCCTAACCTAGAACATACCTAAATAGACCAAGGAAACTTATAAAAATCACTCCATCAAGCCCTCAATTGAGTAAAATCTTCCTTTTATCCTATTACCATATCAATCATAGGGATAACACATTTATAGGTCTGAAGTAATGGAGTATCCAAAGAGATATATTTTACAATCCATAAGCTAGGTCATTATTGTACATTCTTATCACACATTTCATAATTCACATACAAGCCAACACATAGGGGAGAACCACATAAGTCTGAGGCTCTCTTTTGAGTATTGGATATGTAGGTAGTGCTCATTACTAGAGGGGTATTTGGGGAAGATCAACACTGTGTGTCTACGAACCCATTTCCCCTAGGGCATCATTTAAGGGGAAAGAAGAGTGAACCTAGGGTTTGATCAATAAACCAAAAGTAAAAACCTATTCACATGATCTAAATACATTAATAGAAAGGCAACAAAAAACCCAAAAAACACATCTAATGGATTTGAAAAAGGATCTATATTTTTGGTTTGAACACTTATGTCAATATAAGGATGCATACATAGACTCAAATGTCCATGGTGTATGCAAGTATCCATGGGTTACAAGTAGTCAAAATGTAGAGCAAGCAGAACCCATACTTTTAATACAGTCTTATGATGATTCTTGATCACTGTCATATTCTATAATATAACATCAAACAAGATATGATCTCTCTGATCCTTTAGTCATGTAGTTTTACAATCATTGATATATTTATTACACATGCTTAAATTTGTAAATACTATATTACATTTCTTAGATCTAAATATTACAATACCACATTCAAACAATTTTATTTTCTTAAGTGTGTTTGTGTAAAAGCCTAAATAACATAAAACATTTGGTGAACCCATCCTCTATTTATTGAGATAAAACCTTAGTGTGCATATAGGGTTTTTTCCTTCTCCAAATTCATTTCAAATTCTATATTTATTTTTAGATCTGATTTTTTTTCTTGCATGGCCCTAGTTTAGGAATGTTTAGTTATATTTTTGCTCTGGGCCTTGTAGTTACGTGCTTTGTGATTTTCTCCAAATTTAAAATCCTTATGGAGACCTTAATTAAAGGCCATGCAAAAAAACCTCATCCTTTGGATTGCTTGTTTAATGCTCCTGATGATTAGTGTATTTCATATAATTATATTATGGAATATCAAAAATAGGATCAAATGCCTTCTTTTGATTATATCTATGATAATGAAATAATTAATTATGAAAAAAAAGCATAAATCAATAAGGAAATGATCATGGAATTTTTTCATATGGTTATGAGGGTGATGATATTAATCTTGGATATGTGGAGCCTAGTTATCTTATTTCTCCTCTTTCCAATGATGAAGGGTCTAAAAACTGAAGCATGATATTTTTTTAGTGCATTACATAAGGGTAATAAACTAGATGAGCATAAAGTTATCATTCATAATGTTTCATGCATACATTCTCTATATGCATCATAATTTAAATGTCTCTCTTCCCTTCAGAATGATACAAATGTTGAATGTCCTCATTCTCTTTCCAAATATGATATTGTCAAAAAAATTGAAAGATCATCTCCCATCTCATATGATGCAAACATTGATGAAATCAAGTGTGTGCATTATTTTCAAAGTTATACTCATGTTGAGAATCCTCTCCCTTCTTTGGATGAATCAAATGAAAATAGTGAAAGTACTCTTTCTAAAACTTGTAATGAACAAAATGTAGGTACTACATCCTCTCCCACCTTGTTTGAATGGCATAATGAAAATACATGTGAAGGTCCTAAGTAAGTGGTTATAAAATATGCCTTGTGTGGAGATATAATTAAATTTCCAACTACATTTGATATAAATAAAAGTGAAACTTATATTTTTCCCTCTCTTAATGTTTTAAATGTAGTAAATGTTTATTTTCCTCCCTCCTTTGCCTTTTATACTAAAAAATATAATGTGTTTACAATTGAATTTCCTTTCCCTACTCCTATTACATGTTAAACAACTTCAAAAAAACATAACAAATTACAATGATCATGATATCAACCTTCATTTTATCCAAAATGATAAAATTGTCTCTTTAGCCATTGATACTCTTTTACCAGATATTACACAACCATGTGTCAATCCTATTTTAGAAGGTGATCAGGAGTCTATCATTATTATGTTTCATATAAATGGTAGTTTACAAGGTTTAAGAAAATATTCAACTTATTCACTCCTCTCTACTTGTGATATGTTATCCATCATGGCTACTATAGGATATCTTCAACAACAAGTTAATACCCTTAAGTTTCAAGTTTCATCTCATGAGGCTACGTTTGAGGAGAATATGTTAAAAGAACAATCTCTTACTCAAGATGTGTTTGAGTCTCCTTACCCTTATAATTTATTCATGCCTAAGTTATCCTAATTCAATGGTCAAGGGGATTTTTCTATTCACTTACAATAATATATACATTATTTTAAACATTGGGATAAGGATAGATGCCTATTATTGAAGTCCTTCGATTGAAGTTTAGCTCAAGAGGCTCTAAATTTTTTTATAGCCTCCTAAATGGTTCCTTGTCAACATTATAAAAACTCAAAGATGTGTTCTTATCTAAATTTCATTGATACACCTTACTGAATATACCATTATAACATTTACAAGTATTAACATAAAATTATAATGAGTCCAATGTAGACTATGTTATCAAATTTAAGGACATACTATATTCCTTAAACTATACCCCATAAAATTTGGAATTGTAATTTATATTTAGTATGGGTCTTCTTTATCCTCTTAGAGAAAGAGCATTAAATAAACCCTTTTCTTCATTTAATATTTTATATTGGGATGTGCATAAATATGCATGTGCTTTAACAAATACAAAAACCAAGCTACTTCACCACCTAAAGACAAACATAACACAAATAGTGTTTTCAAAGAAAAAATAAAAATAATAAGGGTAATGAACCACTTCAAAAGATCTCTTCAAAACCAATAATTCATACCAAAGAACAAACAATAAAAATATTGAATAAAGGAAAGGAATATACTTATAGTATACCTCCTATAGTTAAACCATATGCCTCTAAAAAATGACAACCACTTCAATTTGATTGGTATCGAGATAGACCACATGATATATTGTGCATATTATTGGATAGATGAATGATACAATTTCCTCATAATTATTATTACCCATCACACATATTTTAAAAGGTAAAAAGTCAACACTTTTACACTTATCATGGTATAAATAGACACTGAGATAATGATTGTTTTGGTTTTGAGCAAAATCTTACATAGTTATCCAATTGGTAAATCATTACATTTATAAAATACATATCTAGACCTATTTCACATATTTATTTTAGAGGTTATTCTAAGAGTCTCAATACATCCCATGCTACTCCTTTTAAGGATCACATGGTCCATCGACCTTCATAGAAGGTGACCACTAGAAGAAGTTCTCATATTGCACCATCTCCTAGGATTGATCTCTCCCACATTGATCCCACCAAGGAACCATTGGTTGATCAGATCCTTCATAAAGAGACAAATGGAGAAGATAAACCTACATAATATAGATGGGTACCTAAACATATACATACATATTCACATGATATTTCTACATATACTTCAAAGTTAGTGACTATTGGCAATTTTGCTTGTTAAGGCCAAATTCCAACCCCTACAACTAAAAACTTTCAATGTCCTAGTTTTCTTGGTCCTTATGTGATGTACTTGATTATCATAGTGTTTATTGCCTTTCAAGTCAAGGGATTGGGTTTCAATGTCTTCTCATTGTCATGTCTTAATTTTAACTTGTGATGAGTCTCCTCATGGTATATTTGATATATTCAAGATTATGGGGATGTATATAAGATTTTTAAAGGTGTTAAAGATACATAAAGGCCTCATGGAGAAATTTAAGGAGGCTATAATATGCATTTTTATGACATTCAATGATAAATATCCTTTGTGAAGCTATGTAAACATTGTCTAAAAGGAGGATTTTACCTTTAAAATGGAAAAATTTAACCTAAAAAATCCACTAAAGTATCCAAAATATTTATAAACACCTTCTTATTTATGTAATTGACTTAATTCAAAAGTCTTATGCTTTGGAACTATCTCTTCATGCAAGCTTAAGCGTAGTTTTGCTCTCCAAAAGGATTCCACATGTGAAATTTGGCCCCATTTTGATCTTAAAAGACTTTTTATTTATTTAATATTCCAAATGACTCATTATATTCTTTTTATTTACCTAAATTTGTGATTCAAAGCTTAAAGTCTAGAGAATATGCAAGAAAAGGGCTATTTTCATGTATTTTCATACAAAAATACAGATTTGTATGGATTTTTTCATAAAATAGAGATCATGATCTTGAAGGTGGAGTTATTATATGTGTTTTATAGAATATTCAAGGAAAAAGGATATAAAATAGGCTCAAAACTAGTTCTCTTCATCCACCTAGCTCCTTTGCACATTAAGAGAGCCCTTCAGGTTTGCAGATGGTATGGCCATGAAAGAGAAAATTAAGATATAGAATTTTGGATAGAGGAAGGGGTCTAAGAGAGATTACATATTTGGTAATTTTTTCTCAATTCATCTCTCTCTCTTTTATTAATAATCCTTTACAAGTTAAGGCACTCATTAGATGTTCTTCTTTCAAGCAAATAACCAATTTTCTGAGATTGTTCCTCTTTTGGGCATCATGATAGAAAAATAGAAGTTTATGGAAAATTTTAGGAGTATGAACCACCTTTCCATGATATTTTTAGATTATTTTCACATTTGTGAGGTCATATGGATCTCAAATAAGACAAATGAATGCCATAGCTATAGTCTGTAAGTAGTTTGGAGAGATTTTATAGTTTAGAGGTTGATCCATGGGTTTCAAGACTCTTTATGATATTTTTGTAGGTATTATTCATGTATATTTGGTTCCTTAATGTTTCTAAAACTTAATAATTTCCATATTTATACACTTGAAATTTTTTATGATACTCTCAAGATCAAAAGACTGAATCAATCTTTATATGCTCGGAAGCTATAATTAGGTCTATGTATGTCATGGTCAGAAAAGAATGCTGATGGACATGTAGGGATAAAAGGACACTTCATTTGACCTCTCTAAATCATAAAATGAGTTAAAATTAACATGATATGAAACATTATATTCAAGACATTCTCAAAAACCTTAGTAAAGAAATGATGATGAGTTCCTTGAGTGAGATGATCACCTATAGTAGTTAAGGCCTCACCTAAAGATGCAAAAGATATTTAATACACCATGGTGTTGATCTCAATGAAATTTAAATGAAAATATGATAGAGGATAGTCAATAAAATTAATAAAATAAAGGAAACCTATTTCAATCCAATCATGAGAGGCAAGAGATAGAGACAAACAACTTGAAAGTTTTCCTTATTAGTAATTTTTAAGTTAACTTTGTGAAAGTTAAGGTAACTTGTGTTTCCTTATTTCTTATTAATTATATAAATATTTTTTGAAGATTAATTATACTTAAAGAAAAATGGATTAAATAATATTAGAATAATTCTTTTCCCATTGTACATCATAGGATCAACCTTCTAAAAGTTATCTCAGTTCGTACACACAACCAACCTCCACCTATAGCCAAGGTCATAATACATCTACAGTCTTTTGTTGAGGTCAATATTTGTTGATATCTATGGATTGAGGTATATAAATCTAGGTTTGAAATATAATTTAGTTTAAGGACAATATGGATAGGTTGGTAACCTCCTTAATCTATTCTAACATCCAACCTTAAACTTAGTCTATACAAAACACAATAAACTATCACTCAGTCATACTGAGACATAGTCAAGTTACTATCTATAAAAAGGTTATATGTTTTGGATTTGAAGAAGTATAGTAAGCATGATTTTTATTTTTTTATCAAGTTACAATAGGTCCATATGATGAACCAAGAAGACACGATCTAGAATCAGTCATGAAAGATCACTTACAGTCATGTTTTTAAGGACACACAATCATAAGCCAAGAAGTGCCCTGAGCAAGAAATGAAAAATTTCATGGTAAGTGAAGATTAAAATGAGATTATTAATATATGGAGACAATTTATTAATGTATTATATGTTCATAAGCTATATATTTGACATTATTAAGGTCTAAATATCTCTCAGTTTGTATAAGGTACAATAAACCATCATCTACAACTACACTCATGCCAACATACAATCAAGGTTTGTCTCAAAGAGTTAATATGGAATTTTTATGACTAATTTTTTTAAATCCAATTCAAGGTATACAAAATATCAAAGATAAATTGACAAGGTCCTAAACAAAGGAGATGTGCAATGTGCACCTACAACCAAGCTAATAGTGGAGTAAAACTTAGTTTTGACCAAAGAGTGGAAGGTAAACTTGTGGTGTTTATAAAACATGATGTTTGAGGATTTTTATACATAATTAAGTCTCATAAGAAAGTTAAATCATTTAAATTACTTAAAAAGGGGTTATGAATGAAGCACAATAGTCATCATTTCCTACACAACCTACAACTTCTAGTAATGTATTGTGTCAATATGCAAGAAACCATGTTGAATTGTGCTTAAGGACATTTGAGTAAAAGTTTTAAATCATAATATAATATAAATAATTTTAAAATTACTGAAGGAATCATAATAATCATGTGAACAATCCTAAAAGCATGAAACCATAGTCAAAATAAGTTATGGTCTATTTTCTTTAAAGAACTCTCTTTTGCAATGGAAGTCAAAGTGGACTATTGGTACGTTAAAGGAAGGGAGTTAAATGATGATGAAAAAACCAATGGAATAAAACCTATATATATATCATACACATTTTAAAAATAATTAATAGGTTAGAACATAACTGGTGTAGTTTAAAAACCAAGAAAATTGCAAACACAATCAATGCCTAATAGATAATTTTGAGAGAATTTGAGGTTTTGGAGCATCTATAGATGGAGTTAAGCTCTAAAATTTGGTGAAATTAGTAATGATAACTATTTAAGTTTACCCATTCCATTATAAAGGACATATAATTAGTGGAATTAGGCACTATTTTATCATAGACCTCATACAGTTTGCTAGTAGTCATAGAGAAGACTAGATGCACATTTGAAAAAGTTTGAGGGCAAGATAAGACGTTTAAATTCATGAGGGGTTTATAATAAAATTATATATAATTATTAGTGTATTAAAATAATATTTTTTATTTAAAAAAATCATTTTTTAATTTAAAAATTCTTAAGGGCTAGTAAAGAAAAGAGAGCTAAGACATGCCTGTGCACTATTTTGATTACATCCATGTGTTTTGAATGGTATTTGAAGACATAAAACAAATAATTAAAAGGTAATAAGGGTGATAATGGTAGGGTAATAAATTTTTATGAGAGGATAACTCAATTTCACCAAGTAAAAACATAAAATATATCCATTAGGGTTTCACAAATATGACTACCAAGAAACCCTACGCTAGAGGAATCAAGGCATACAAAGCATAAGGTGACTTTGAGGATTTGAAAAAAGAGTATTATCACTATGAGAGCATATGTTATTTTTTTTAAAAATCATTAAAATATTTAATTGGAGGAAATAATACTTTCAAACCTCTATCTTACACAAACACAGTCTAAATAGTCATTCCTACAAGCACAACCATAAGACATCGAGACAATGTAGAGTTTGGGAAACCAAAGGAAGTCTAAAGGGATAGAAAAAAATGATAAATAATGTATCATGATGTTTTTACAGCCCAAAATAATCATATAAGTGCCTCAAACCTCAATACTCAGATTAATCCAATTAGGCCTAAAAACCAATTTTAAGTCTAAAAAGCCTATACCACCATGAAGAAACTTGTAGACCCCTTTAAGGAAAATAAGACCTTAAGGATGTGTAAGATATTGTTTTAGATCTTATAAAATATGTTTCAATAAGATGATAATAGGGGAAAGGCCATTTCTAGTCTTAAAGACCTATTTGAACTATACAGTCTACACAAGACCCACCTATTTGAAAGTTCATATCTTTCATCAAAAGAGGACTTAGAAAAGTGCTCTTAGAAAGAGTTAAAAACCCTATAAAATTTGATATTCATGGAGGATCTGGGTTGATTAAGGAGCCAATGTTTATGAACTATTTCTAAGACTATCAATCATGTCTAGAATGTATTCAAAACACTATAAGTAAATTCCTTTATGTATGTATCTTTGTAGAACTTTTCAATGGGAACCCAAGATTCTCAAAAATGTTATAGGGGTTTATGGACTAAAGATCCATGGAGACATGTTATAGTTTTGAGGTTTATACTTTATGAACCATCTATAAGGATTTGGACCTCCAAAACCCTTGTATAGATTAGTTTTGATAAAAGTGAAGTTTATTTCATCCAAACACCCATGAATCATAATATAAACTCTTGAATCATGAAGTAAAATTAGAGAGGGTCCTAGCCATGGTACCATGATTTACAAAACTATACGTATGTATAAAAAAATAGGGTTTTTGAGGGAAAAGTGTAGAAAGAGAGGTATAAATTAGTTTAAAGAGATGCCAATTAATGAAGAGTGAAGTTTGGAACTTGTTTTACATCCTTAAATCATCAAATGCTCAAAAATATGCCTAGAAATGTCTGCAATTCTCTTCAAATCAACTAGTCTATAGGAAGTAAAGGATAAGGTGACCTAGTCACCTGGTTTGATAGATTTATAGGTGTTTCTTGACTAATAAGACCTATTTATTGATATGGGATATTGTTACAGGTATCAAACTCATTTATTTATATATTTATAAAGTTTCGTATAGGTTTTTAAAGCCATGAAGTACAAATAGTTAGGCTACTAGGCCTAATTGGCCTAGTAGACCTAGTTGGTCAGTCATGTAATGTGGAAAATGGCATAGAAGAGATATTTATGAGAGTTAATGTGGAGTGATCATGCCACATAACTGTCCCTTGAGTGGAAATACATGCATAACTGGTCTTAAGTGGCAATCAATGTATAAGATGGTTGATGGATTAGTTAACTGATCTTAAGTGATAACCACTCTAAATAACTAATTATTAACTAAAAATCAATGCATGTTCCATAATATAAATGAAATAAAGAATATTTATATTTACTTAAGTCTTATGCTACAAACAAGGATAAGTTTTTATCTGCCTATGAGGGTGCACCACCTCTTTCCAATGACTAACAACTCATGCAAAGATCATGCAACACCATCAAATATGAAGATGTCTTGAGGAATAGTTATAATAATTTGTAACTGAAATAATCTTGAGTTAATGGCCATTTATGACTTAGAATTCTCTCCTCTACACTAATTTCTCTTATTCTCTTCTACTTATCTTCTATATATTCAAGATTTTAGACCTTATTTAAGGATCCATCTCTTGGGCACGAGGAAATTATATGAATATTGAGCATTGTAACCTCTTAAGATGATAAAAATGACTATTTTAGACTCCTTGATATAGATTTAGTGTGTTTATATTAGTTTCCTTTGCACATGTGGTAGTGTTTTCTCCCTTGGCAAGTCCTAGTCTCACCTAGTTACTAGTTTATCATCTTAGACAAGTCATATATAGTGTTTGATGTTGATTGACTAAGCTTACAGTGGAGATATTGAATGGTTAATGCCTTGAATCAAACCTCCCATCATTTTCTTCATGATTTTATCACTTGATAGAACCTTTATGTGAAACACTTTTTCATAGGAGTCCATTGGAGTTGTAAGATTTAGTTATTGGCATTGCTTATTAGTGTTAGTTGGAGTTTGAATTGAGTGGATCAATGATTATATTAGGTGCATCACCATCACTAATATATAATTCCATTTCAGTTATCTTTCTAACTCTTTTCACCCCCAAAGCATATTATGTTTTAGTAACTAATTCAAAGTTGATATATCAAAAGAACTAGAATCATAATCTAGAGGTTTGGTCTAAGTTATAGGTATCCCATAACTTGTAGACCAATTCAATGTTACTCTAGGTTTGAAGGAGATCTGATTAATCTAGTTCATTATGGTGTAACTTGGGTTACTAATAGTCATAACACACTTGGTGGGACATAGATTCAAGCATTGGAACATTCACATTGGCATTTTAGTCTTCATAAGCATCTTCAAGCATTCATATTGGTTATCATCTTTGAGGTAAAGGGAAGCTCTTGTTCATAAATTCATTGATTTTCATATTTCTTGTGGTGAATGATAGAATCATATGGGGAAGGATTCTATCACATACTTCCTTATCAACAACCCTATGATCCATCCTAATTCCAATATGATCCATATCCATCTCATTATGACCCTTATCATCCCTAAATTTGCCCTCATCAATAATATGAGAGTCATTATCAGGTCAATGATCCTTATGAACCTTATTCACTTCCTTATTGGCCTACTTATCAATCTAATCAGTCATGAAAATTTCATGACATTCATGATCAACTCAACCAAGTTCCAAGACAATCCATATCAAGCTTTAAACAAACCTTGTTTGGCTATGAAAAACACATGGTGAGAATTGACACACAAAAAAGATATGGATATGAGATTCCTAGGCATGATATTGAGAGCATGAGAGCTTTATTGCAATAAGATAAGGAAGAGTTGGCATATTTCATAAGATAAGGCCATTAAAAATTTAGTGGTGATATCTTAGACATAGGTGGTTTAATTGAATGCATTGAAGAGAAGTTGGTAGTCCATGAGAGACACTAGGTTCACTATAACTAGCAACATGTTCCCTCATTCATTCCACATCAATAATCGATTGAATTTACCTTTTCTCCTCAAAAGTTTAAAATAAATGTGTGTCATAGTCCTCAAAATTACTCAAAAGCCTTGCCAAATTTTCCTACTTGGAATTTTATCTAAGAGAAACCTCAAAAAGTATAAGAAGTGTGTTTTAAGAGGGTGTTTTACTAAATTTGGGAAACTTGTGGATAATTTCATAAATAGTAAAGGGGTATAGATTAAGGGTTAAATTAGTAATAAATGTGCCTTAATTAACCTATTGATTTATTGAATTTGGAAGTATTTTGTTAATTCCTAAAAATAACAAACAAGGGGGAAGATAATAAAACTTAGCTAGTTCTAGACTGAGATGAAAGATTCAAAGGTTGATATTTATATATTTGCTTGGATAGGAGCATAAAAAATGGGACAGTTATAGGTCCAACACTGTAGTCCTAGTTTTGGTGTTGTAGTCTTGTGGGTCTGAGCTTTGCAAGCTTTCTGGGTTCTATTTATCTATTCTAAGAGACCCTACATACAAAATTTCATCTCTTGAGAGTCATCAAAACTCTTATAGGTCTATTTACATATTCAATACTTGTATTTGTCTATGCACATGGAAATGAAAAATAGATCAAAAGCAAAAGGGGGAATGATAACTCCTGAACCAAAATAGGTTGAACCTTATCCCTGCTTAGTGCGAGTGCACAAGTATTTTATTAATAATTCAAAAAATCAAGTACATAAGGGTGCCTTTACTCTGTTAACCCTTTTACAATGCAAACATGGATTTATATAGTTTTTACCAATGACCAGTAATAACAACTAATCCTATAACCAACTAAATACGGGAAAACAACCCGTAAGGTAATTCTAATTAATAAATATAAAACATTAAAACTACCTAATAATTAAACTAAGTTTATTTTATGGGGGTGTCTTTACTAAAAGATACATGCCCCATTTAAAATAATTATTTATTATCTACCATAAATCTAACCTAATGTTAAGACTTTGGAACAAGTCCTAACAAACCCCCCTATGATCCAAAGTTAGGTCTTTGGACATATACCAAGCATTTTTCTAAATTTTTCAAATTTGATTATGTCAAGGGGTTTTGTGAAGATATCAACTGTTTGATCGGCAGTTGGGAAATATATTGGATCAAGAGTTTTCTTTGCCACCAGCATTCAAAGATAATGGTATTTGACATCTATATGTTTTGTTTTGGCATGAAACACTAGATTCTTAGACATCTTGATTGCACTCTGATTATCAATGTATAACTGTGTAGGAACAAACTGAGAAACCTGAAGATCTTCAAGAATATGAAAGGTAAACAATTTCTCTAAAAGCATCCCATGCTACAATATAATCTAATTCTACTGATGAATTTGCCACTATATCCTACTTCTTACAACACCAAGCAATGGCAACTAAACCCATATGCATAGTGTATCCTGTGGTTGACAATCTATCATCCACACATTTGCCAAAATCTACATCACAATATCTAACAAGTTGAAGTTCTTGTTGCGGTGATATTCAAGGCCATATGCTTTCATTCCCTGAAGGTAATGAAGTACTCATTTTGCTGCATGCCAATGAATTTCTCTAGGCTCATGCATAAATCTAGATAAAACTCCAACTGAAAATGAAAAATCAAGCCTGGTAGTCATCAAGTATATCAAACCCCCCACCAACTATCTATATGTGGTGCCATCAAAAAAGGCACTGCTATCATCCTTAGACAATTTCAAGTTACTTTCCATGGGAGTGAGGGTAGGTTTGCAATCACTCATACCAAACCTCTCTAATAACTTATAAATATACTTAGTTTGTGAAATGAAAATACTATGCTCTTTTTGAGTTACCTTTATGCCTAGATAGTAGTGAAGAATTCCAAGATCTGTCATCTCAAACCCATTTTTTAATTCCTTCTTCATAGACTTGTTATGGTTTTCATCATTACCTGTGAGAAACAAGTCATCGACATAGAGAACAAGTATCACCATTTTCTTACCCTGCACTCAAAAATAGAGAGTATCATCAGATTCACTATGATGAAAACCAATGGATTTCAAGTGTGAATCCATTTTTTCATACTGAGCCCTGGGTGCCTGTTTGAGCCCATACAAAGCTTTTATCAATTTACATACTTTGTGTCAGCACCCACCTATTCAAAACCTTGAGGTTGTTTCATATAGACTTCTTCCTATAAATCACCATTTAAAAAGGCACTTTTAACATCTAATTGATGTACTTTCCAACCATTTTGTGCTACTAAGGCAAGTACCATATGAATAGTGTGCCATTTGGTAGTTGGTGCAAATGTTTCCTCATAGTCAACACCTTTTTGTTGTGCATATCCTTTTACAACAAGTCATGCCTTATGTTTATCAATGGAGCCATCTGATTTATACTTAGTCCTATAAACCCATTTACATCTAATGGGTTTAACATGTGGAGGATGATAAACTAAAACCCATGTATTATTGTTAAGTATGGAATCATACTCACATTTCATTGCCTATTGCTAAACATGTTTAGTAGATGCCTCCTCAAAAGTGGATGGCTAAATGGAAGAAGTAGTAACAAGCATAGCATAGTTTACCTATTTTTGAGAATTCCTGGGCCCTGTTAAGCCAAATTCATCTACTGTCAAGTTAGAAAAAGTACTTTGAGCCCATTTTGGATACTTAGACAAATTATTCAAATCAGGGACTCCAAAATTCTCATCATGTACATTATTCGAAGGGGGACTTAGAGAATTTTCAACAATTTCTAAGTCATCAACCTGTGAACTTGTAGATGAAGGAGAGGAAAGTGAAGGAATTTAAGTTTCATATCATAACTTTGAAGAGTTATCCCCATTATTCAAACCCTTATCTCTTTTTGTATTTTTCCTCTCTAATCTATCAAGTTGAGAATTAATCTCTACAGTGTTCATAGTCCCAAAATCATCAAATATTACATCTCGACTCATTATGAATTTGCCTGAATCCTATGCAAGCAAATGAAACCCCTTTTTATCTTCAAAATAACCAAGAAAGATGCATTTTTGACTTCGTGGTTCTAACTTAGTTCTTTGTTTAATAGGAACCAAAGAAAAACAAACACATCTAAACACTTTCAAGTGTTTAACTTTGGGTTTAAACCCATACCATGCCTCATATGGAGTTTGTCCCAAAAGTGCAACTATGGGGGACCTGTTTCACAAATACACTGCAATACTAATAGCTTCGGCCCAAAACTTATCATCAAGCTATTTATAGTGTAACATGGCACGTGCTGTGCCCTCTAAAGTTCTATTCATTCATTCAGATACTCCATTTTGTTGTGGAGTATAAGCATTACTATATTGTCGATGAATACCATGTTATCGACAATAATCTAAAAATTCATTAGAGGTATACTCATCTCCATTATCTAAATGAAGAGTGGCCAAATGTGAACCTGTTTCTTTTTTGATTAAGTGTAACCAATCAACAAACTTAGCAAAAACTTTAGATTTTTTTTTCATAAAGAATACCCAAGTCATCCTAGAAAAGTCATCAATAAACAAGATAAAGTACCTACACCCACCAATGGATGACTTTTTCATGTCACATACATCACTATGAACTAACTGTAAACATCTGTTAGCTCTCCAAGATGACTATTTAGGAAAATTTTATCGATTTTGTTTGCCTAAAACATAAGACTCACAAAGAATACTATCTTTGTGAAAAGTGGGCAACCCATTCACCATACCATATCTCTGCAAATCCACTAAAGAGTGGATATTCAAATGTCCATAGCGGAGATGCCATAACCACTATGTAGACGTAGTACCTTTACTTGTGTCAACAACTATTACAAGTTCTATATTAGGAGGAAGCACCTTAAAATGCAATCTAACCAAGTTTCCATCTTCATATCCTGTATACATTATTTTATAATCATCCTTCACTGAATTGATGTAAATGAGCCCATTTTCAAGCACAATTTGATAACCTTTCTTTCAAATAGTTACCAAAGAAATTAAGTGTTTCTTCAATGTGGGAACATACCAAACATCCTCCAAGTATTTTATATACCCATTAAGAAGAAGAATTTGAATAGATCTAAGTCCTAGTGGTGTATGCATAGACTTATCTGCTAAGGCAACTAGAGAGAGAGAGAGAGAAGCTTCCTTATAAGACCAAAAGAAATCTCTCCTAAATGTCATGTGTTTGTTTTCTCCTGTTTCTAAAACCCATACATCTGTGAGCTCATCTCTAGCCTCATATTTAATATAATCAATGTGCCCCAAAGTAGTGAATGTAGATTCATGAGCAACATTACTAGATTCATCATAGTCATGATTAGCATATTGAGCAGAGTTAGTCTTAGTTTCTTTTTGTGGCCTTTGAATTTTATCAAAAGGAATCCTACGTTGTGAGGCAATGTGACCAAATTTTCCACATCTATGACATTGAATGTCTGATCTACCTCAACCTCTGCCCCTATATGAGTTGTGACCATGTCCTCGATCACTTGTTTCATGTGAATGTGATTGATTAGATTTTTTATTATTTGAATGACCCCTACCTCTATTTTGATATCTACCTCCTCTGTAACCTTGACCTCCTCTATAACTGTTTCATCTATTGTTTTGATGCCCAGATGAAGATGAACTAGGCTTTTACTCTAAAACATGGAATTCTTTAGTTTTCTTGGATTTTTTGGGTAGAGAGAGGTCATGTTGGATGAATAACTTAGCCAAATTATCAAAGGTGATGCCTGTGATCTTTTCAGAGACATGCAACATTTCAATAAAATTCTTATAGGACCCTGGTAGTCCTTTCAAAGTAGTAGTAACTATGAGGTCATCATCTAGTTTTCCAAAACTAGCCTTAGTGTACTCAGTAGTGATATTTTTCAACTTAGACATATATTCTCCCATATCCCCATCTTCATCTAATGACAAAGTAAACAACTGCATATGAATATCTATCTTCTTATGCTTATGTTTCTTATCATACAAATCTAACAATGTTTTCCATGCAGTGTAACTATGAAGAGAATTTTCAATATGAACATAAGTATCACGAGTACAACAAAAATTAATGAGAGCTAAGGCCTTAGAATCATACAAATTGAATATATCTAATTTATCTTGCTCTATTGGCAATGTGGGATTTTCATTCTTAACAATATCCCATAACTCATTAAAAATTAGTGAAGCCTCCATCAATCGTTTCCAATCTGAATAATTGGAAATTGTTAATCTATCACCATCTGAAAGCAAATTTTAAAGTTTTAGCATTTTGAAATGAATGCAAGTGTATTAGAGAAATGTGTGACAAAATGCAAAAGAAATAAAACAAATATCACACTCATTACACAAGACACTACTTCTACGGGGTTTTGCACTTAACCTCCGCGTAGAGCATAAAAGAAAAAACAAGTAATTTTGATGGGTTTTGCACTTAACCACACCAAAAATCAATGATTACACCCTTATTTCACCAAATTTACAACCTTATTCCACTAATTACACCCTTATCTCACCACAACAATGCAAAAGAAATATGATTGAATTTTGCCCCTTTTTCAAAAATTTAAATAACACAATACAATATGTGTTTTACAATATTTTGATTTAAAAGGGAATATTCCTTTTTCAAAAAAGCATATTCCAAAGGAAAAAAAACTTTCTCTAAAAAGAAGGGATTTAAACCCTTGACCTCCTCCTTTGCAAGCTTTTTACAAAATAAGCTTAACCAATTGCTCTAAGAGAATTTGCAGAACATTACACTCAGAAATTTTTACTTACACCAAATTTTTGTGTATGAGGGAAAAAAAACTACATGTGAATGTGAGTAAATAAATTCAAATTCTTTTTCCCTTTTTACAGCCATCTCTTCCTAGCTTCTTTCGTGGGACCCAGTCACAACACATATTTGAAACAAAACTTTAGAAACAACAAAAAAATAATTTCCTATATTATACCTATGCCATTCTTCCCTAGGACACCATGGCTGCTCCTGGAAGTTTTCTTGCACCTACTCTCTTTCCTACAATCCAGATAAATCCGTACAGGGAGGATAAAATTGTTTTTGACTGAGTTTTGGCATATTTTTAAAGTATTTTTTGCAGGGAATGAGTTGAAAATGAAGCCTAGGTGTTGGAAGGCCATACAACAGGCCATACAACTCAGATTTTTTTAGATTTTTTATTTGGAATGCAAAAATAGGGGTTTTAATGCCATTTGATCAAGATTTGCAGATGTTTTGGATTTAAAAAGAGCTAAAATGAATGAAAATCACAATGACAGCCATGAAAAAAAACTTTCATATGTTTTTCTCAAATAAATAGTCCGTACAAATATGGTTTTGGCCAAAAAACAATGAATTTAATAACATTAAAATGCTAAAAATTCATTTTTATGCTAGATGAGGAGTTTGAACATAGGAAAATGGAGTATGAATTATCAAAAAAGACTAGACTATGGTATATGGAAATATATAGGTTTAAATATAAATAATATTTGAAAAATTAAAATAATTTAATAATTTTTCAAAATATTTAAACCAATACTATATGGCATACCTTATTTCATGCCAAATGATATCATGTGAATTGATTTTTCACCTTGCTCCTTCGAAATCACCATGCTCCCAAAATAACCTTGCTTTGATACCACTGATAACTCCTAAACCAAAATAGGTTGAACCTTGTCCCCGCTTAGTGTGAGTGTACAGGTATTTTATTAATAATTCAAAAAATCAAGTACATAAGTGTGCCTTTACTTCGTTAACCCTTTTACAATGCAAATATGGATTTATATAGTTTTTACCAATGACCGGTAAAAATAACTAATCCTATAACCAAGTAAATATGGGGAAACAACCCGTAAGGTAATTCTAATTAATAAATATAAAACATTAAAACTACCTAATAATTAAACTAAGTTTATTTTATGGGGGTGTCTTTACTAAAAGATGCATGCCCCATTTACAATAATTATTTATTATCTACCAAAAATCTAACCTAATGTTAAGACTTTGAAACAAGTCTTAAGGAAAAACTGGGTTAGGGGAAGAATGATCACATAATCAAGAACCCATGCTATTCTGATTACTATTTACATTAACCCTCAAGTTATGGTTACAGATCTGATGTAGTTATCCCTTAGGGAACATGCATAGTCAATGCACATGATTCATGTAAGAGTGAATTTTTCTTAGGCCCTTCTTTGATCAAGCATGCAAATATAACTATGATTTAGAGAAACTGAGCTATAATATTGACTAATTTTTATTATGTCTAATGTGCCAAAGTAGTAAGTGCTAGAAATAAAATGCCTTGTGTAGTCCTTTATATAGGTGACTCATTATTTTAAATTTGATATCTTTATTCATATTTGGCTGACATTAGGAACATTAGGAATAAATCAAAGGAAAGGGGTAAGACTTATCCTATGGAAGAAATTGACCATTAGAACCAAAACTGGGCTTGGACAATAATGCCAAAAACTAGACACCCTAGGTTTCAGTGCTGTAGTCCATATTTAGGCACTATTATCTAGGGGGTTTGGGACCTAGGGGATTGGGTCAAGGTCTAAAAGAGGTCTCTAGGCCTGAAAGGGTCAAATATGGTAAGCTAAAAATGATTAGGAATAGGTAAAGAGATGTCTAGGGAATGCAATAAGACCAAAATAAGACATACATGAGGACCTAGTTAAATGTGAATAAAGCTCATATTCTCCAGTCAAAGTCTCCTATGAAAGGACTATGAAAATACATAATATGTGTGTTTTTTGACCAATTTAGGGTGATTACATTTGCCTCCTTTTATTCTAGTGATGTAATGAAATGAAGTACTAGATTAAAAGAATGAAAAGAAAATGCATACCTGGGCTTACCTACGTGAAGATAAGTATGATGAAAAGGGTCCAACTTCTTGGCTAAGAAAGTGGATTGAAGAACTAAAATAATGCTTAGAGAAAGAAGGTATACCTATAATATATTCCCCCTATAATGATCCTAAATAATGTTTGGAAAGACAAGGAATCCTTGTAATGGATGCCCCTTATATTGAATCTAAATAATGTCTAGAAAGAGAAGGAATCCCTATAATAGATGCCCTTGTACTAAATATAAATAATCTAAATTGGATTTGAGAAGTTCTCAGAGGTCCAAAACTAATGTCTATCCTCTATCCTACACAAAATCCTAGGTCTAGGTAGTACTATGGAGCAATCACTGCAGATGATCATACAGTCTATCTTGGTGACAACTTGAGCAATGCCTGGATGTAAGCTAAAAATGATGATAAATGTGTAAGAAGAAAATGGCATGTCCTACCATCTCAATCTATATAATCTTGGAAGATGAATTACATGAACATCTATCTCATGCCCCTAAATTTGGTATGTGAGTGATGCATCTGGATAATCTATAAATCTATATAAACACATGTGATATGATCTATCATGTTATGTCTCATTTAGAAAACTAGAAATCAAAACAATGTGCTCTACACTATGCCTATAATCTACTATCTATTATGTAACTATGTCATGTTGTATGAAGCTATATGTGTGAGATGTGTAGTACTATATATACCCCTAAATATAGTATCTAGAAAATCTATATATTTATAAATCAAAGGTATATCCCTCTAAATGTCTTGAGTATTGCTAAGTGACCCTAATGTAATTTGAATCACTATATAATCTAACCAAACTTATTTGAATAATGCTAAGTGACCCCTATATTCTATGCCACTTGTGTAATCTTGACCAATCTGAGCTGAGTAATGCTAAGTGACCCCTAGAGTCTAAACCACTTGTGAAATCTTAACCGATCTAAGCTAAATCTTATAATTTTACTACTAAAGGTGTGAGAACCATGGTGTAATGGATAGGTATGCTAGATAAACTATGGGAATAGGGATAATATGAATGATGCCCCCATTTTGGGGAAAGGGATGAGATCTATGATAAGGAGGTTGAGCCAAAAGTAAAGACTAGTGGTGGAACGTATAAAAACATGGTTAGCATGTATCAAATAGATTAAAATGCCATTATTGAATTACTAAGAGTAAAAGGTATCTTTGGTTGATTTGGATCAAAATTTTTATCTAGGTTTAGTAGATATATAGAAGATATCATGACATGGTAGGCAAATGAGGTAAAAATAGATTGAATGGGATGAAAGAGTGATTTAATAATATAGGGTAGGTTGTTTGAATGTTTTGAATAGATGTTTGATTGGTGAGGACCAATCTGGGTACCAGATAGGTGTACATACATGTGTGCCATGGTATACAAATAATATAGTAAGAGAGAAAGTCCTATTTTATGTCGAAGGTGTCATTATCATAATTCTAAAGAACAAAATGGTTTGTAAAATGGAGCTATAAAGCTCAAGTTATGGGCAAGTATAATTTTTATTTTATTTAGAAAGTGGTTTGATATGGGGAAGATTTGACTAAATCATGATTCATTTGTGTATTAACTAGTTTAAGATTGGAGCTGTGAAGTGAAGATGCTGAAGAGATGAGCACCCACCACAACTCATTATGAGTAGTTGGTAGCACATATTCAAGCTAGCAAGGAGGTTTCCCTAGTGAGTAATGATAGTTTTTGACTTTTGTTCATATTTAAGGCTTGATTTTGGAAAATTTTATCTATTTTGATTCACTTTAAATTAGTTTAGAAATTCTTTGACTAGTTCTAGCACTGTTGTCCTAGAGTCAGTGCTGTTGTCCAGTGTTAGTGTCCTTCTACAACACTATTGTCTAATGTGGATGGATTTTTAATTTTTTGAGTTATTCTTGCTTTTGTATTTCTTAGATATTTTTCCTTGACATGGTTGTCTAACATATAGTCTTTTTTCTAGTGTTTATAGGGCAAGGTGTGGATGAGAGAGTTTTGTAGAGGCTAGGTTATGGAGACTCTAAGATTGTTTTCATTATCTACTGATGAGCATGTTGTTATGGATAGGGTTGGACTGAGTCATGTATGTGATCTTGGTATAGTGTAGTGGGATAGATATTTGATCACCACCTTATGTGAGAGGTTGAATACTGATACATGTACATTATAGCTTTTGACAGGGGAGATTACTATTACTTTACAGGATGTGTATTAGATTTTACATTTGCCAATCAGTGGGTGATGAGTGTCATTGCAAGATGACATGGGTGTGGATGAAATTAATTGTTCATCTAGATAATTTTGAGGGATGTTTGTAAGAGTACACTATAGGGGTAGTGATATATTAATGTCAATTATTGTGTAGTCAAGTGTTCTATTCTTGTGGAAGTGGTTGGATGTATTATTGGCTTCTTTTATTATTGTAGATGGCAGTGGAGTATCTATTGCTTATAGGATGCACAAAGTGGTTTAGAGTATTGAGATGTATGGTATTGTGTTTTCATGGGGGAGGACTATGCTTTCTCATTTATATAGATTTATGTAGGAGTCTTTTAATGGTGGTGTGGGTGCAACCACTTTGTTGCATTGCTAGGCTTATGAACATATAGCGATTGTGTGGCTAATTGGATTGCCGAGGGTGGGTTGGGAATATCCATATATATTTTGTGAGAATTGGACTAGTGAGTTGGAAATTCAATACCCTAGGATAGATTATTATAGGTGGTTACTAGACATATGGGTGGATGATGACATCAGATGGAGGCCCTATAGAGGATTTCTTGGATGGCTAGAGGATGGAGAGAAACTATGGTACATGAGAGTGAGTTGTTGGCTACATGATTATTGGTCTAGATCTTATGAGTGACTATATTATGAGCATGTGACTAGGTAGTTTATAGTTTGACAAGATGTTCCTCCTATAGCATGGATATGGTTGAGAAGTGTGAAGGTACTAATGAGAGTGGGAGCTCATCCCAAATTAACTGAGGTAGAATTGACATTGTTGACATTGGATATGCAAGATGAGATTATAGATGTTAATAATGTAGATGATGTGGGGTATACTGAGGCATATATGGTGTGGTGGTCAAGGCATTGATGGGATTCACTATATCCAATTGGTGTGTTAGATGTTCTTGAATATGAGCAACTTGAGCTGATTTAGAGGGTGGGAGGTGAGTGGTTGTAATGTGGCTTATTTATTTATGTATCTTTTTGTTTTTATTTTTATATTATATATGACTAACATAGTGTAATGTTGTTATACTTAGGTGAGTTGGTAGGTGTGTAGGACAAAGCACATGCTAGGGTTGGTGGTGGGGATGATGTGTTCTAGGAGACTATTATTGAGTCTACACTGCATGAGCTTACATGGCATGTTTATGATGATGTTGTGAACGAGGGTTTGATAGAGAGAGATATAATTATGGTTGGTGTTTATGCTCACTTATTTAATTGAGCTGCTATAGCTACAACTATCTATGTTAAGGTAGAAAGAGAGAGAGATGAGCTTAGGGTTGAGCGATATAGGAACAAGATACCTCCTTAAAATTATAGAGTGGTGAGATCTAAAATTTAGATGATTATATGGATCTTTAGTAGTGACATGAAAACTTGTGTGAGGTGTATGGTCATTTTTTAGAGCAAGATAATCTACGTAAGAGGCATTCAAGAGCTTGAGGAGGTAGATAGTCATTGAGTGCTAGACAAGATTATGGGATGAGCATTAGAAGAGAGAGTGAGATGGAGAGTGAGGGAATGACCCCTATCCATGATTGATTGACCTTGACATGATGTATATGTTTTGAAAGATTATGTGTTATATAGATACTAGTTTGATTTTTAAACTCATGTGTATGCACATTATGGATTCTAAATTATATTGGTAGTGCAATGTTGTGGTTTGGAATAATTGATTTGATGTTTGATTTTGAAGTTGTATATGCTTGGTAAATGGTATGTAGGATATGTGATTTGATTGTGTTGATATATTTGGTAAGATGATATTTAGGATATGTTTAGATGTAATTGTTTGATTTGATTGTGTTGATGCCACATAACTGAACCTTGACTGGAAATATATGCATAACTAGTCTTAAGTGGCAATCAGTGCATAAGAGGGATGATGAATTAGTTAACTAATCTTAAGTGACAACCACTCTAAATAAATGATCCTTAACTAATAATCAATGCATGTTCCATAATATAAATGAAGGAAGGAGTATTTATCTTGAATTAAGTAATATAATACAAATAAGGATAAGATATTATATGCCTATGATGTCCCACCACCTCTTTCTGATGCCAAATAACTCATGCAAAGATCATGTAACACCATAAAACATGGAGATGTCTTGAGGATTGGTTATAAAAAGTTATAACTAAAATAATCTTGAGTTGATGGTCATTTATGACTTAGAATTCTCTCTTCTATTCTAAAATCTCCTCTTCTTCTCATCTTCTATATATTTAGGCTTTTAGGCTTTATTTTAGGATCCCTCTCTTAGGCATGAGGAAAATCTTCCAAGATTGAGCTTTGTAACCTCTTAAGATAATAAAAATGACTATTTTAGATTCCTTGATGTTATTTTAGTGTGTTTATATTAGTTTTATTTACACATGTGGTAGTGTTTTCTCACTTATCAGGTCCCAATCTCACCTAGTTACTAGTATATCATCTTATGTAGGTCATATATAGTGTTTGATGTTGATTTATTGAGCTTGGGGTGGAGATATTGACTAGTTAGTGCCTTGAATTAGGCCTCACATCATTTCCCTTAGGCTTTGATTACTTGATAAAAACTTTATGTGAAATAATTTTTCATAGGAGTCCCTTGGAGTTGTAAGATTCAGTGATTTGCATTACTTGTTAGTGTTAGTTGGATTTCAAATTAAGTTGATCAATGATTGCATTAGGTGCATCACCATCACTAGTATAGATTTCCCTTTCAGCTATCTTTCTAACTCTTTTCACCCCCAAATCATAGTAGGTTTTAGTAACTGATTCAAAGTTGATATATCAGATGAGCCAACCACATAATCTAGAGGTTTGGTCTAAGATACATGTATTACATAACATGTAGAAAAATCTAATGTTAGTCTAGGTTTTAAGGAGATCCGAGCAATCTACTTTAGTAGGGTACAACTTGGTTTACTAATAGTGACATTAAAAAAACCAACAATTCCATTACCACATGATCATTATAGTCTATATTTATTATTTATAGTTGGATTTCCTTACATACAGTTATTTATTTAGTACCATTATAATACAAGTATTTCACTATAGAAATAAAAATTGAAGTAAAATATACACAATGAATAAAGAACTAAATGTACACTTTCACGTGAAGCAAGGATATAAAATACAACCTTACCAAAAGACCATGATACGAATTCCTAATTCTAATACACACCATATTTAGTTATAAAGGGCACATAAACATATTATTATTATTGATACTTCAAAGCAACCACATAGCATAACAAATACTATAATGATAGATATTGTAACTATCCATGCTCCTTGGAAATACCACTAATTTATGGCACTATGTACCAAGTGGGGAGATACCTATGAGCATCCATTGGATGAGATCATATTAGAGTCCCTTTATATATTCCAAAAACACCAAAAAAATGAAAAACTCCAAAAATATTTTTGTTATCTACATATTCTATTGGCTCCTTGGCATCTATGTGTTAGTTCCATGTTGATGGATATAATATCAATTACTTATACATACACACATGTTTCAAACTTATATTTGAGTTTGATACAAGCATACAAAAATACATGATCTATGCAATTATAGTTTTTGGATCTTCCTTGTTATCATGTCACTAGGACATTGGGGGCATCCAATGAAATATCCCTTTTTAGGATATTTAACTAAATATGATTTTTTATTAGCTTTTAAAAATATATCCAATAAAAACATAATAAAAGGAATAATCTAAAGATAATTATGATCATAAATATATTATATTAAATACTTATCACTCACAACACTTCAATACACACTTAAAATACTTCATGAAATCTTCAATACACAATCCTACATACCACACACTGACTCTGCTATTGCAAATCTGAATCTACAATGAGGACCAAGTTCAATTCTTAGATGTAATTACCAAAACCATCTAGGGAGGATATATCACCACTAAAACTTGCTATCAATACTCCATGGAGTTAATCCAAGGGAGGAAAATTTAAACACAAGTTCAACATCTAAAAATTGGGGGGTTTATGATTTCAAAAGATGCATTTACAAATGAGAAGATTCATACTTATAGAAATTACAAATGAAGAAGGATAAATAGATAAAACTATGAGAGAGAAGATAAATGTGCCATCCTTAAAGTGGTGGTGCTATTCATCAACAGTGCAATTTATCTCTCACATGTGCAAGGAATTTTCAAGATTTTCTTTGACCTTCTCCATGTTCCCATAATTGTTATGCCCCACTTGCATGTGAATTTAAGTCAATTTATCTCTCACATGTGAAAGACATCTTTATGAATTGATTTTGATATTCTTTATGAGCCATAAAATGCTATGGCGATTCACTTTCATGTAACCCTCAATTAGGAATAGTATACCATGTCCCCCACTTTTCCATGTGCATACTCATAAGTGAAAATATTACCCATATTTTAACTTCAATCAAATGTTCTCCACAACATATGATAGAGTGGAATGACAAGATCCTCAATCAATTTTCCCCCCACATGCTTTCACTATTCCTTTCATGTGGCCAAGTAGATAAATGTGCCCCATTTCTCTCTACTCTACTTTCAACAATTAAAGATTCTTATGTGTGCCATGACATAGCACCAAAGGAAACCTCATCACTATGCCACCTCATTACTATGCCACATCATCATTCCCAGTCACTCATGAATTGTGATATGTGAGTAGTACTAATGAATAGTGATCCCACCCTACTATTCACTTATATCACCTGACTTAACCTATGGGAATAAAATAGGATAATGGTCTTTCAAAAATCTCTAATTTAGAAGAAGGGGAAATTATAGTCCTCCCTTCCTAAAATTTCTTGCCCATAAGAAATTTAAACTTTGAATGCTAACAAATATGCTCTCCCTCCCAAGTAACATCTTCTAAGGGCAGACACTTCCATTTGATAAGGTATTATTTGAGTACTTGACTCCTTAACCTCCTCTCTTTGGTATCCAAGATAGCATTAGGAACTAAGATCAATCTACCCTCTTTATCCAATGGTGGTATATCATGATATGTTGCCAAAGTGACTTTTTAAGGAAATAAACATGAAATACATTATGAATCCTACTACTCTCTAGTAACTCCAACTCATATGCCACCTCAATGTCTCTTTGAAAAATCATATAAGGTCCATATAAGTGAGTCTTAATATTTTTTGCACAATTTCTTTAATGTATATTTCCTATACAGGTTTAGGTGCAAGAAAACTAAGTATCCAACCTAAATGCTTCTCATAACTCTATGCCTATCCACATAAATTTTATGCTAATCTTGGGTAGGATGAAGCTTATCCTTAAGTAATTTAAGGATGTACTAACTCTCTTAAATCTAATCCTTGGCCTTAGGAGATTTTATGTGATCAAATGCTAAGTCTAAAAAAGACATAGCATCATACCCATATAATGCTCTGATAGGAGTCATGCCAATTGACATGTAATGGGTAGTGTTTTAAAAATGCTCACCCAAATATAACCACGTGATCTAAATCATTTTTTTCCCCACAACATAATTTTGAAAATATCCCTGCACCCTTTTGTTGACAATATCTATCTAGCCATCCATTTGGGGGTGGTAAATTATGCTCAGGATCAACTTCATGCCAACTAGTCTAAATAAATCTTACAAAAATATAATGAGAAACCTACTATCCTGATCACTAAAAATTTTCTTTAGCAATACATGGAGTCTAAACACCTCTCTAAAGAATAACTCCACAACTTGAGGTGCTTTTAAATTAGAATATATGTGAAATAAATGCACATATTTAGTCAACTTTTTAACCACCACAAAGATTCAATATTTTCCCTCAACCTTAGGTAGACCTATAATGAAACCCATGGATATACTTTCCCACTTCTACTCAAGGATAGACAATGGATACAATAATCCTACTAGGAAAGTATACTCTAAATTATTCTACTGACAAGTCATACACTCTCTAACATGGTGAAAGACATCATCTTTGAGACCCTTCCATGTGAATCTTTCTCTAATATATCTATAGGTTTTAAAGTAACCTTGATGTCCTATAAGAGGTGTTTCATGAATGGCCTTCAAGATTTTCTCCTTCAATTTTGATTTAGGTACCAAATAAATATTGTCCTTATAGTAGATGACATCATCTACTACTCTGTACCTATCATCCTGATCTGTTCCATCCATAAGCTCATACACAATATTTTTGGAATACTTTGCTAAGAGGTAAGCCTTCCAATAAACTAAAATCTTAGTTAAAGAACACAAAGTGGGTTTTTTAAAAAGGGCATTTGATACAATATTCCTCTTCCCTTTCACATAATCAATGTAAAAATCATAGGCTTGAATTTTACTTACCCAATTTTGCTGCCTCTCATTCAAATCCTTCTAATCTAGGAAATATCTCAAGCTATTATGATTTGTCTTGACAAAAAATTTATCGCCTACCAAATATTGATTGAATTTTTCCAAATCATGCATGATGGTAAGTATCTCCTTATCATAGGTGGAGTACAATCTCTCCACATCATGAAGTTTCCTACTCTCTAGGAAATGGGATGCCTATCCTACATAAGCACAATACCTATCCCCATACCTAACACATCACACTCCAAGATAAAGGGAAAAGAAAAACTAGGTAGTATTAAAATAAGACAAGTGTTCATTACCTCTTTGAGCTTGTAGAATGTGCATTGAGCCTCATCTATCCATTTGAAACCTACTTTCTTAGTGAGATATGTAAAAGTTGCACATAAATGAAAAAACCCCTTAAAAAACTTCATATAGTAACTACAAATTCCAAAGATTCACCTTAATTATATCAATGTCTTTGGTCATGGCCAATCCAAGATGGCCTAAATTTTATCTTGATAGAATTTCTCTATCATCACTAATCACACGCCCAAAGTAAAGGATATCCATCATGACAAAATCATATTTGGAATATTTTACAAACAAAGACTATACTTCCATGATACCCGACACCACATCAATATGATTGAGGTGGTCCTCTCATGTCCTGCTATAGATCAAAATATAATTAAAAACACTACTAAAAACTTCCTCAACTACTTTTTGAATATATGATTCATGTAGGACTGAAAGGTAGTAAGAGCATTGGTTAAATTAAAAGGCATACTTAGAAAATTAGAATGCCCATAATGACATGTGAAGGCCATCTTATGTATGTCCTACTCATAGAATCTGATATAATGGTACCCTAAATGAAGATCAATATTCAAGAAATACACTACTCCATCCATATCATCCAATAACTCATTGATCCTAGGAATTGGGTACCTATTCTTTATAGTCTTCTTATTGAGTGTATGATAATTAATGAATATCTACATGGTCTCATCTTTTTTATTTACTAGAATAGCTGAAAAAGCAAAGGGACTCGAGCTAGTCTTGATGTGACCCATATATAACAAATCCTTGATTGATTTCTCAATTACTTCTTTGAATCTCTTAGGGTGTCAATAAGAAGTCATGATAATGGGCTTAGAGACCTCTTCTATCTCTATCACTACTCAAAGCCCTTCTCAGGTGGTCTACTAAGAGGAATCTCACTGATAACCACACTATGATTATCTAATATAGATTATATATCCACATGATGTTGACCATCTCTACCAAAAGGGGTATGAGGAAATATAAAACATTGGGCTGCCCAAACCACCTCCCCATGTCAAAAAAGTGCCTCCATACTCTTTGTAGTGGCTAATCCAAGTACTCTATTAAACATTGCTTAAAGATCAATATTTTTTCCTTCATTTATGAATTTGAGATTCATAGTATGGAATTTCTATGAATTTCTGCCAAGGGAGTGTAGCCACTGAATGCCAAGAACCATGTCAATCTCCCCAAGATTGATAACATAAAAATAAGTAGTCACCTAATGGTTGCCCAAGGTAATGTTTAAATGTGAAATATTCTTATTCCAACTCATATTAAATCCATCAAAAACCATCACATTAAACCCTAGAGAGTCATCCATCTTAGAATCTCTTTTCATCACTTGACCTTCATCTATGAATTTATGGGTTACCCCAATGTCAATCAAAACTATTACATGTTGTCCTTATAAGACTTATCTCACATTAAAAGGGTGATACCTAGGGGTTCCTAAAAGAAAATAAATAATTCTTTCCTTAGGTCCTCCTGTAGTCTTATACTCTTACTAAAAAATAACCTCTTCCTAATCACTATCTAAGGTAGAATCTGCCTCCTCATAATCAGAAGTGGCCTCTATATAATGTACCTTGCCTTTCCCTAGGCACCTATGTCCTAGAGTCCATAGATATTTATAGGAATAATCTAGTTTCTTCCTCTGAAGATCATTCTTAGTCTTATAATCCATCTTCTTAATTGCATGTTTTTGTGTTGAGGCATCCATAGACTTCTTTTGAATGTTCCCTTTAGACTTATTCCAAAGTATGGGATTTGAAGGTATACAAGCCTCTAAATAAAAGGCCATCCTGATAGCTTCTTGTAAAGAGGAAGGGTTGAATGCCTTCATAAGACCTTTGAGATTATAAAAAAATCCTTCTATGAAAATAATAATGAGCCTCCTCTTTGAAATATCAGTTATCATCATAGATAATTTTTGAAAATCAATAATATACTCATCCACATTACCTCTTTTTTGAGGTAAGCCAAATCTCTAAATTATTCTTTAGGATCCCTTCTATAAACTATTTCAATCAACCACTTATTTAATTCATCATATGATCTGATTTGATCATGATTTTGAGTGATTACACCATGGTACCACCAATCATGTGAAATGTATTCAAGTTGAAGGGTGACAAACTTGATAGCTTCCTCTTCCACCATTGGCTTGAGAGATAAGTAGATGTCCAATTTATGTAACCATGATCTAGTAGTTCATTTATCAATTCCATTAAAAATAGAGAGAGTTATCTTACCCAAGATATGATCCAAATATTTTGGTTTTAACTAAATTCATGCCTCTTGCCTTTAGGACATTCGATCTTCCTTATAGATAAATAATATTTTAATGTCATGGCTTCTTGGACGTCAGCTAGAAGTGATCTATATTACTCATAACAATGAGAAAATTATTTCATGAACGTAGTCACTTCTCCTAGAGCACTTATTCTCTTTGAATGAACTTGGGAATTTGGGGCCTATTGATGAACCCCACTCCTTGATTTCAAGATTCCACATCTGGGACCTTATTCATATTATTTACTTTAGAGGTGTTAGCTTATCCATTATTGTTTTTATTGGTAGGATTATTCTACATCAACTACATCATTTGTTTAAACATGTCAAACAAGTGGTTCTAATCTTGAATCATCTCATCAAATCTTCTTGCCTTAGCTTCTCTATAATCTTCTCTATCCTTCATTCTTTCTTATCACTACAATTTATTTTACTCTTTTCTCTAATATCTAGTTTCTATGTCACTTGGAATCATCACACAATGCAAGACCTATAGGTTGGTAAGATCACCAATTCTAATACCACTAAAATATCCCTTTTTAGGATATTTAACTAAATGTGGAATTTTCTTTGTATTTAAAAATATAACCAATACAAACATAATACAAGAAATAAGCTGAAGATAATGATGAACACAAATCTATAATATTAAATCTTCATCACTCACAACACTTCAATACACATAATACTTCACACAATCTTCAATGGATAATCTTGCATACCACACATTGAATATACTATTTTAACTCTAAATCTGAAATGATGACCAAGCACAATTACTAAATGGAATTACCAACACTAGCTAGGAGGATATGTCATCACTGAAACTAGATATTAATACTCCATGGAGTTAATCCAAGGGAGAAAAATTTAAATATCTAAAACTATGGGGGTTTATGATTTCAAAATATGCATTTACAAATGAGAAGATTCATACTTATATAAATTTCAAATGAGGAAGAAGAAAGAGATGAAACTATGAGAGATAAGAGAAATGTGCCATCGTTGAAGTGCTGGTGTTATTCATCAATAGTGAAATTTTTCTCTCATAGGTGCAAGGGATATTCAAGATTTGATTTTGAACTTATCCATGTGCCCTCAATTACTATGACCCACTTTTATTGGACTTTCAATCAATTGGTCTCTCAAATGTGTAAGGCATCTTCATGATTTAATTTTTATCTTCTCCATGTGCCCTCAAATGCTAGTCCCACTTGCATGTGATCTTCAATCAAGAATAGTAGACCATGTCCCACACTTTTCTATGTGATTAATCATAAGTCAAAAGATTCCTCATATTTTGTATTCAATCAAAGGTGCCCCATAACATAGGCTTGAATGGAATGATGAGATCCTCAATCAATTTGTGCCCCACATGCTTTCATTATTCCTTTTATGTGACCAAGTAGATAAATGCACTCCCTTTCTCTCTCCTCCAATTAAAAAAATTAAATATTCTTATGTGGCCCATGCCACATCACCAAAGGATACCTCATGACTATACCACCTCATTACTATGCCATGTCATCATACCTAATCACTCATGAATAATGATCTATGAATAGTACTAGTGAATAATGATCATACCCTACTATTCCCTTATATCACCTTACTTAGACTACATGAATAATATAGGCTAACAGTCTTTCACAAGTGTCTCATTTAGGAGAAGGAGACATTACATTCACCTTTTTTGATCATGATACATATAAGTTATATCATCTTATGGTCAATGCACATTATCATGTTTGATCTCATATGTGTACTTACACATACATTTATCCATGTTTATATATTTTATAATGTACTTGATATGATATGTATTTGCCATTTTTTTCTGACACATATATCCAGGGAATAGTATACTATGCTTTAAATGTCTTACCTTGCTATTATCTTGCTTATTTGACAATTTTAATATGCTCCATTATTTTTGGCCTCTGTGCCTATGTTTTCCTTTTTGAAATTTGAATATGTCATTTATTGTTGTATATTGACCTTTGAATATGTCATTTATTACTCTACATACATTGGATTAAGTCATGTCCCTTGGATTGTGTGATATTTGAACATACCCCTTGATGTCTCTTTGGACTATTATCTTTTGATTTGGTTTTAAGTGCTCTTGTGTGTGTGCATGATTGATTTTTGAGCTTGTATTGTTACTATATATACATTTCCATGATTCACATCATGCATATTAATATTTTATTTGATCACATTCTTAATGCTTTAATGGTATATTTACCTATACATGTTCCCTCTATGTGATACACAATAATTTAATAATTTACATTGTTATCTTATTTTTTTGAGCTAGGGTATCTACCATTTATTACTTCCCTCCCCAAAAAATAGAGGGGGCATATTAGTGAGTGCATGCCATAGAGGCATGACTTTGACATTACTTCATAGATTTAGATTGTAGTGGGGGCATGTTTGGGAAACATATTATCCACATTTTTCAAGGTTTTGTATTATAGTGGGGGCATTTTTTTGAAACATGTTCTCCACACATACATTAGTTTTAAATTTTAGATTCAGTGGGGGCATGTTTTGAAAACATGTTCTCCACACTTATTCAACACCCAACATACCCATATTATCGTGGGGGCATGTTTTGGAAAATATCCTCCACATTTGCACTTATATCAATTTTTTTAGTTTTAGCTTATAGTGGGAGCATGCTTTGGAAGCATTTTATCAACACTTACATAGTTTTGAATTGGACAAATTGCATATTTATATGATTCAAATACACATTTTTGGTAGAATTATATATATTAGTACTTTTGTTGTAACATGAGACATATTTAAGGTGCATATGCTATGCAATATGCCACATAATATTACAAAATCAAAATTAATTTCATATTTATAACACTTTTTGGGACTGTCATCACCTACTACATTGGACTTTTATAGACTATATTGATCTAGTCTACTATATTAGTTGGTTCACTTTTTGGTATGGTTGAGGTAATTATAACACTCAATATCGCCAAGTCTATAGGTTTGACTTGATTGTATCATCCATCCTCACTAGTTTTGTAGTGTGATTTGACTTAGATCACTCACACTTACTAGGTTTATAATTATGATTGGGTTATATGGTTGTAGCTAATCTTAATTGCTAGGTGGCAATCCATATTTTCTCCAATGTTGGGGGCATGTGCCCTCCTATATCTCTCTGTCCTTAGATTTATGAACTTTATAGATTTTTATTTGACCTAATATAAATTTTTGTGATTCATAATGATACTATTAGGAAACCAACATCCTAAATGTGTAAGTAAATAAAATTATGGAAATAAAAACAAGCTACAAAAAATAAAAACATGAGAGAAAACACATTAAACAAGATATATGTGGAAACCCTACTAAACCAGCTAGGGAAAAACCATAGGGGAAAGGAAACATCCAAATTTCATATTCATCATCAAAAATCTCTATAAAACTCAACTCCTATCAATAACTTCTTTCTAATGCTTACAAGCACTTAGGTGAACCAAGCTTTCAACTAAGCCTTACAAGATCTAAACTC